>JAJHZJ010000453.1:2695111-3152155 GCA_023548195.1 Bettongia penicillata ogilbyi
GAGATAAAAGTCAGTCCCTGCTCTCCAGGAACTTAAGATCCACCTCACCACTCTCACTGATTTCCTCTGTGACCAGAGACAAGTCTTTTCATTTCCTGGGCTTCACTTTCCTTTTCGGTAAAACAAAGGGGCTGCCCCAGCCAGCCTGTGGGGTCCCTCCTAGCTCCAAGGCTATGATGCTTGCTTGGCATCTTTTTCTGAAGTTTATAAGACTGCTTCTGTTTGTGTCCAGCCCAACTATCCTCTACCCTTCACATCTCACCTCTGCGCTTTGGCTGTTTCATCAATATCTCAATGAGAAGGGATCCATGGGCTTTATCCAGATGGCCACTGGGCTCCAGGGGCTCTGAAATTCTTCCAGTTCTGATGTTCTGTGTTTCTGCCAAGGCTGGTTTTACGGGTCCTTGCTAACTCTCCCATCCATAACACATACTTTCCTTCCCTTGGTCACAGAACAGACTGGGTAACTGGCATTTAGCACCCCCATGATTTCTTATGGCAAAGGGCTGTCAAATGTATTGTCAGTAAGAGGCCTTTCACCCTAGGAGGAAGGGGTCTGTTTCTGGCTTCACCAGTGATGTCCTCTTCAATAGCACCAGCCTTGCTGGACTCCATCCACAGCCGAGACTCTCCCAGCCAACTCTGCATTTAAAAAGAGCAACTCCAGACTTTTACAGGCTGTAAACAAAGCTGTCCATGATCACTGTGTTTTTTCCACCGCTTTGTTTGGTCTGAACAGCATGTCCCATTGACATCACAATTTTTGAAGGGTTCTAGACCTAGGGGTCATGAGCTCATTTGTGGTTTAAAAAAAAATTTGATATTTCATTATAATTGATTTCCATGATAATTCTATGTATTTAAAAACATGGTTCTGAGAAGTCTATGGATTTTATCAGACTTGATTGACAGAAGAGGTCCTGACAGAAAAAGCTCAAGAACTCCTGCTCTACAGAATCCGTGATTTTCTTGATTTTTTTTATGTCTTTGTCAACAAATCAATATATATTGAGTACCTACTATGTGCTGAGTCTTGTGCTAGGCACTATGAAGGAATAAGAATAAAGTTTTGGACTTTACCTACATATCGTTCCTCCTAGAGGGTAAACTTTCTGAGGGTAGGGACTGGGTATTGTTTTTCTTTGTATCTCTACCATTAAGCAGGGTCAAATTTCACATAGTAGGTGGCTCATAAGTGCTTATTGAATGAGAGCCATCTGAAACCCAAAAGTGAAACAATTAATTAACTCTTAAATACTAAAGTTTAAGCTTCCAGAGGTTGGGGAATTTCTTATTTGTCTTTGTATCCCAGGTGCCCCCCAATGCCTGGCACATAGTAGGCACTTAGTAAATGCTTGTTGACTGATTAAATGAGGAAGGAAAATGGAATTTCCCAGAAGGGAATATTTAGTGACAATTGAGATAACAGGTTCAATAGAATGGGGCATGTGGAAGCCTGATTACAGGAATTTAAGAGGGGAAGAGTGGCTTAGGAAGTGGAGATATTTGTAGATGAGCTTTGGGAGGTTTAGGATTTCAAAGGAGAGAATTTGGATGGTAGTTGTAATGGTTAAATCAAAGTTTGCTTTTTATGATAAAGAAGACTAGAGAACATTTGAAAGCTGGGGGAGAGAAAGAGAGAGAGAGAGAGAGAGAGAGAGAGAGAGAGAGAGAGAGAGAGAGAGAGAGAGAGAGAGAGAATAGAGAGGGGGAGGAGGGGTAATGACTCACATTTATATAGTCCTTTAAGGTAGTATGTTTCAGTAGAGGCGGAGACCAGCTGTGTAGCCCTGGGACCTCTGTCTGCCTCAGTTTCCTTATCTGTAAAATGGGGATAACGACAGCATCTTCCTCTCAGAGTTGTTGTGAAGTTCAAATGAGAGAATATTTGTGAAGGGCTTAGCACAGTGCTTGGTACACAATAGGTGCTTAATAAATTCTTGATTCTCTCATTCTTATAAGATGGGAGATTGGTCTAGGTATCTTCTGAAATCCTTTCCTGGTCTATATCTACAGACGTAAGGTTCACAAAAATTAAAGATGCCAGAGGTGAAGACAATCACTGACTTAGAATTGAAAGGTCATTTGCAAATGAGAGAAGTAAAGCCCACAAAAGGGGGAGTGATTGGCATGATTTGCCCATGGTCAAACCAGGGTAGGTGGTTATAAGTGGCAGCACAGAATTTGAACTCAGTTCCTCAGTGTCCTGATCCAGCATTGTGTCCTAAGGTAAGAATGATGTCGTAAAGGAAGTGAGAAAAGATGGGTCCAAAATCCTGGTGAGTTTTGTGTAGGAGGAGAGAAAGTTGAAGATGATGCCAGTGATGCCAGTGAGATCTAAGTTCTGGAAGGTCTGCCAAGATGAAAGGGCTTTGTGGAGGCTCCTGATGATGATCTGCCCCTCATCTGATGCCTAGGCTGGCTCAGAAGACAGGGACAGCCCCAAGATGACTGCCCAGGGATTCGTTTTTAGTCAAAGTAACCCTCTAATGCTGACCACCCAGTTATAGAGGAGTCATGATCTGGATCTATCCTCATGCTATTGGAATTGTGGGTCCTCAAAATATTATCTTGTTTACCTAGTTTATGGCAAAAGTACCACAGAAAATTGTAGAGGCAGGTACCTTCAGGGAAGAACATTTCCATGTTTGTCCTCTGCCTAGTTCATGGTTTGAGTATACACAGTGCCTGGCATACAGTCAGTGCTTAATAAAAGCTTTATCAATTGATTGTAGGTGGAGTTAGGTTTCATTTAAAAAACAAAATAAAGCATCTGTCCAGGTAGCTGACCAGTCCCATAGAATGTAAACTCCTTGCTTTTTTGTCTTTATATCTGTAGGAGAGTACCTGACACACAGTAGGTACTTAATAAATGCATGTTAAACTGAACTGGTTTTTCTATCTTCTTCCTTTCTTAGTGTACATACATTGCCATTGACCAAGTCCCGAGGACACACGCTATTGTGATCAGTAGACCTGCCTGGATGTGGGGTGCAGAAATGGGAGCCAATGAGCATGGGGTCTGCATCGCCAATGAAGCCATCAGTACCAGAGAGCCAGCCCCGGAGAATGAAGCCTTGCTAGGGATGGACCTGGTCAGGTATGTGGGGGCTTTACAGGAGAAGAGAGGCTGCTAGTAAGTAGGATGGTGCATTGGGTTTGTCACCCAAGAGAGACAGGCAAATGCATGCACACACCTGAGTGTTAGGCTCTGCTCTGGCTGCTGGTTACCCTGTATATAAAGGAAGGAAAGAAAGAATAATTTTATAGTCACCTACATTATGCCAGGAACTATGATAAGCACTTTACAAATATCCTTCTGGTGCCGGGCTTGAGATGGGAAGTAGATCCAAGGACAGCAAAGGTCCCCTCCCTTTCCCTCATTTTATAGATGGGAAAGCTGAGGCTCAGAGAAGTGGGGTGGCTTCTCTGGGATGGTCTCATGACTAGTAAATTGGAACTTAGGTCTTTCCTGATTCAGTACTCCTTCCAGGCCCTGCTCTGGTGTTTAATCAAGGGTCCATTTTAGCTTTTGCATACTGAGCCCTGCAATATGTGAACCAAACTCACAGACACAAACTGGTGAATTTCACTGCAAGAGGGAGAACTTTGCATCTGATGCTCTGTCCAGCGCTTAGCTAGAAGACTCCAGTTGGAGCAGGATCTCACCCACTTGTCACACTTAAAGGGAAAGAAGCCTGTGACACATAGACTTTGCCAGTCTTCTAAGGCCCTGCAGTGACACACACTTCTACTCTTTCTGTCTTTTTCATCATCCCTCACTGAATTATTTAAAGCACTGATTAGCATGAAGTCAGAAGGCACAGCAAGCAAGTTTGCCGTGGTCTGTGCCAAACATCCCAGGCTTGCGAAGATCCTACAGTTACCAGGGCTGTTCTTGCTAGGGCACCTTATTCAATTAGAAGGTAGGATTTCAAGTTTACAGGCTGGCAATTGTCATCCTGTTCTCACCACTCCCACTGGTACATCCTTGGCATTTCCTTGTGAGAGATCATAGAAGGATGAGTTACCAGGGTTAGACTTCCTTTTGACTTTCAATACAATTTAAGCAATGAAGGATTCTTTGAAATGTCTTCTCTGGGTGAAGCACAATGGTCCTTCCTTCCTTCCTTCCTTCCTTCCTTCCTTCCTTCCTTCCTTCCTTCCTTCCTTCCTTCCTTCCTTCCTTCCTTCCTTCCTTCCTTCCTTCCTTCCTTCCTTCTCCTGCTCTTCTCCTCCATCCCTTACTGGAAACAGAAAACAATATTTTGTAATAAATATGCATACTTAAGAAAAACAGATTTCCCATCCCCCAAAATTTGTGGCTAAATTTTCATGCTGAACCCATCACTTCTCTTGAAGGCATCCTTCAACACTGGTCCTTTGGAATTGGGGTTGTTTTTTGCATTGAGCAGAGTTCTTAAGTGCTTCCAGGTTGTTTGTCTTTACAATACGCTATTGTACAAGGTGTTCTGGTTCTTCTCACTTCATTCTTCATCAGTTCATACTGATCTTCCCAGTTTTCTCTGACATGATCCGTTTCATCATTTCATAGGTTGCTTCTTGTGCAATATTATTCTGTCATGTTCATACACCATAATTTGTTTAGCTATCCCAAAATTGTAGAGCACAGCCCTAGTTTTCAGTTCTTTGCTGCTACAAAAAAAGCTGCTCAAAATATTTTTATACATACATGTCCTTTACAAGATCAGTGCTTATATGCTGTAGTTGAAAAGGTTTTTTTGGGGGCAGCCAGCGCTGGGGATGGGCCACAGTCTCAAGTCACTTACTTTCACTGTTGTCCCTTGCTAATCATGCCAGTGAAGGGGTTGTAGCCTAGGATGAATGAGGAATTAGAAGCATCGAGGATGGACCTCCTCAATCTAGGAAGTGACAGTCATGGAAGGCTTCACAAAAACATACATTGGTGTGATCCCTGGTCCCAAATCAACATGCCTGGAGTCATAATAAGGTGCCTCACTTTATCACAGATTTGGTCATTTCATTTTGTCATATCTCCTGAGCATCTCACCTTCTTTAATAATTTGTTGTTAATAATTTGGAATGATCTGATAGGGGAAGGCAGTTGATGTGGTAAGGGGAACTTCTGTCTCATAGAGCTTCCTTTTTATTATGTGTGTATTAAATTTAAGTTGGTAGGATCAAAGTTGCCTGCTTGTTTGTACCTCCTTCCGGACTTCTGTGTATTTTTAAATGTTTCATTGAAACTCTTTTGTTTGTTCTTTATTCCCCCATTGGTATCATTATTTATCAGATCTCTTCCTACTGCAAGCCAAAGCCCTGCCTTGTAAACGATATAATTAAGCAAAACAATTCTAGGTATATGCCATGTCCAGAAATGTTACATCTCCTTCTGCTCCCCCAGTCCATCATCTCTCTGCCAAGAAGTGGGAGGCAGGTGTGGCCAAGAGCCAGCCAACGTCAGAGTTCTGTCCTAGTTGGCCAATCAGATCCAAACTAATCCCTCTTCCCCACGACAGACCTTCCACAATTCCTAAGTTTTTAATATAAGAAAAAGATTCTCTTCCTTAATCTCTGTTTAGAAAAGGAGATATTTATTGATAGGATGGTTTCCTTAAGTCAGTTTTCTAATGAATTTATTCTTATGTTGTTCTCTCCCAGTTTTATCATCCACCTTCCCAATCGCTACTGTGAAACAAAGTCTTCTTAAGGCAGCTTAAATGGAAACGTGTCAGCCACACCAATGAGCAATTATCTGACCATAAAAATAAGCCTGTTATGGGAATAAATGTCATGTTCTTTCTGGCATCTGGAATAGCCCAGCAAAAGGAAATGCTCTTTCAGTGAAAGCGTGGTTCTTTTATTTTAATATTAATAACTTACACATGTACTACTGTAAAACGTGCAAAGTATTTCATACACATTTGAGCTCCAGCCACCTTCTGAGACAGACACTTCAGGTGTCGTTCTCCCCATTTTAAAGATGACAACACTGAGGCTAGGGAGATTCAGAGATGCCTCAGTGACCTGGGTCACACAGCTTAGTGAGGGTCAGGGGTGGAATTTGAACCCAGATCTTCCAGATGCCACACCTAATGCTGTAGTCAGTCAATTAATAAGCATTTATTAATCCCCTACTATGTACCTGGTGAGTGACAGCAGGACCGAGTGGATGGGGAGCTGACAGTGGAGTCGGAAAGACCTGAGTTCAAATCCTGTTCAGACATTTA
This sequence comes from Bettongia penicillata ogilbyi, assembly GCA_023548195.1. Lineage (NCBI taxonomy): Eukaryota > Metazoa > Chordata > Mammalia > Diprotodontia > Potoroidae > Bettongia > Bettongia penicillata. The sequence goes on from JAJHZJ010000453.1 coordinate 2,701,324, forward strand.
CTAGTTGTGATTCAGGGCCAAGGTACTTGACATTTTTTGCCTCAATTTCTTTATCCATAAAATAAACCTAATAAAAGCACTTACCTCACAAGGTATGTGCCAGGATAAAATGAAAAAATTCAGGTAAAGTACTTTACAAACAAATACTAGCTATTATTTAGTATTAGTAATTGTTAACTATTAATCAGCATTAATTACTAATTAGTCAGTAATTAATATTAAACTAATATTAGTTTAAACAGGTTCTGATTGTTACAATGATCTCCAAATGGATTAAGAAGACTGGGTACTACTTTTTCTTTTTGTTTCAGGCTGGGTCTAGAAAGAGGTACTACTGCCAAAGAGGCCTTTGATGTCATCATCTCTTTGTTGGAGGAACATGGGCAAGGTGGAAATTACTATGAAGATGGGAACTTGTGCCACACTTTCCAAAGCGCGTATCTGATTGTAGATCGAGAAGAAGCCTGGGTACTAGAGACCATAGGGAAACATTGGGCAGCTGAAAAAATCACAGGTTGGTGCATTTGGCTGATGGGAGCTGATGGAGATGAAGCAGGGGATGGTGCAACTGGTGGCCTCCTCATACCAGGGAGCCTTTGCTTCCTCTCTGTTCATTCTCTTCTACTTTGCTCTCTGTCACCTGCCCAGATCTCTGCTTCCTCATTAGACTAACTATACATGGAGTCAAGGAGCAGTAGGCTTGCTTCATAGGAGATAAAACTTGGTTGGGTTTTTCCTGTCTAAATGTCCTGGTCTTTGAATTGCACCCTTTCCCTTGATCTCTCCCCTAGGTCCACAAATTAAACAAGTTAAATAAACATTATCACTCCATCCAACCAGAGGAACCAGCTGTGAAGGTCTGGTACCCCTGCAATTCTGCAATGTTACAGTCTGGGGCCTTGTCATTCTATATGATTATCTGTGATATCAGAGGGCACAATTTGACTTTCTTTAGATTTAGCAAATTGGTGGGAAACCAGTACTCTTGCCACTATGCCATGATGCCTTCAAGAGAAAAAGGAAGAGGACATACCTGGTGGGATCAATTTCTGCTTCATGGTTCTTCTTTTTGGACGGTGCTTAATCTCATACTGAAGGCAGAGATATTCTTCAGTGTTCCAAGTAGCTAGAAAAAAACAAGGGGTATTTGGTACCAAATATTTTATATTTCTATTTTCCATAGGTAGAACTGCAAACAGGGACATTAAGTTCATTCACAAACTGCCAGTTCAAAGTCTTTACTGTTATCATAGTGCCCGGGGACCCCAGAGACTCTGGAATGGAAGTCTGGCTCATGAACTCCAATAAAACATAAAATCTACCCAACCTAATGACATTCCAATCTACTTCAATCAAGAATTTATTTTATTATCAAATAAGGTTTTATTGATATCTTTTGCTTTTCACATCACCCATATTTTCCAGTGTAACTCTTCCCTTTCTAGAGAGCCAAACCCTTGCAGAATAAAAAAGAGTGGGAAAAAACAGTTCAACAAAATTAGTTGACAGAAAAAGTCTGGTATTACCTGCAATGTCATACACTCATAGATTCCCAAATCTGCAGAACAGCATAGGCAAATCTCTTCTCCTGTCACTCTGGAGCCAAGCTTGGATACCCTAATCTGACAACATTCTGTTTAATTGTTTGGTTGCTGGTTTTAAAATTTATATTATTGTAGTCATTATGTAAATCAATTTCTTGGTTCTGAAGGCTTCACTTTGTATCAGTTTCTATGTCTTCCTATGCTTCTCTGTAGTCACCATATTTATAATTTCTTCCATCACAGAATATAGTATTCCATTACATCTATCACAACTTATTTGAATTTTCCCTCAGTATTTATTAACTAATATGCCATAAAATTATGGGATCATAGGTGAAGAGCTGGGAGAGGTTATAGGTCATCTAGTCCAGCCCCATTATTTTACATAAAATTACCTAAAAACCCTAAATTTTACATACGAGGAAACTGAGTCCCAGGGGTGTTAAGGGATATGTCCAAAGTTACAGTGATTGGAACATCAGAAGTGAGATTTGAACCTAAGTTTTATGGTTCTGTCTTCCTCTTTACCTCCAAGCACTGGGGATGCAAAGACAACACTTACATTTTCCTGTGTGTGTGTGTATCGTAATCAGATAAATATATGTTGTTTGTATAGTTATTTTCAATTGTGTCTGACCCATTTGAGGTGTTCTTGGCAGAGATACCAGAGTAGTTTGCCATTTCTTCTGCAGCTCATTTTACAGATGAGGAAACTGAGGCAGACAAGGTTAAGTGACTTGCCCAGAGCCACAGAGTTAGTAAGCCTCTGAGGCCAGATTTAAACTCGCAAAAATGAATCTTCCTGGCTCCCCTGGACCACCTAGCTGCCTCTTATGTATATATGCATAACATATCGTTACAGAGGAAGGACAGAGAATTAACAATTAAACGAATCAGGAAAGATTTCCTGTAGGAGGTGGCACCTCTGAGCCTTGAATAAAGACTTCTTAGTGGTTTCAGAGCCTAGTGAGATATAATTCCCAAGCACTTCTTTGTCAAAAGATCTTGTCAAGACTGGGGGAGATGGGGATATTGGCTCTGTACTATAATTACATGGTGTTTTTGCAGAACTATGTGATGGATGTCTCTATTTCAGAAGTTCTCAATGAAATTTATCTAAAAATCTGCTTCCCTTCCTTCTCCATAGATCTGTTTTTTATTTCAAAAAACACTGACATTTTAAATTTTGTGCAGCTGCTGCTTTTACTGGCTGATTATAGGAAGTTTGATTACAGATTCAAGTCCCCTAGCCGCTAAACGCACACGAATAAATAGCTATTATGAATAAGCCCAGTGAAGAAAGAAAAATTTCTGGGCTTGCTCATGGGTTAGGACTCAGCAGCTTAGCATGAATTGTGTGGAGATCACTGGTACAGGCCAGAGAGTTTGCTTTTTTAAAAATTTCTATCCTCTACTTTCCTCTACGATGATAGAAGGGAAAGGAGATTGACTTGTCAACAGCTGGTTGTCTTTATTTGGGAAGTGAGAGAAGGGAAACACAATGGAGGAAAAGCCTATTCATCAGTGGCCATGGTTCGAGTCTTCCATTTTCAGACAATAAGTCATTTGATCGTAGCCTATTTTAGGTTTTTCCTCATCTGTTGTTCTGTGTGGGCAGCAAACAGGTCCATTCCTACTCCAACCACAGTTTTTAGCTAATAATCACCTCTCACAGGCAGTCTTTTCCATATTTTGACCCTAGGGCATACCTTGTAGACCCAAATCTAACTCAGCTCCTGGCTATGTTGAGGTGCAGGGATGGTGGCAGTGAGTCCGTTCTCCCTGCTCTGTGGATATTAGGAGATCTTGCCATCTAGTCATCCACAAGGCAGGGAACTCAGGGTCTAGGCATGTTTGGATGCTGATTTTCCTGGACTTCATCGATTTTTCTTATGGGAAAGACTTTCAGATCCTGCAGCACAATGTACTGTGTACATTGTGCACACCATGATCTACAAGTAAAATTAGCTACTATTAATCCTGATAAAAAATGGCATGGCAAAGGAGGTAAACTGTAGGACTCAGCATCAGCCTTTACTCAGTTCAAATGCCTCCACTGATACTTGGTAGTTGCGTGATCATGAACAAGTCTGTAAAATGAGACCATTGGTCTGGACAAGATGGCCTTAGAGGTCTTCTTTTTAGCTCTAGACATAGGACCTTATGACCTAGGTTCATATCCCACCTTTAAAGATTAGGGTCTATGTGATATTGGGCAAATAAATCAGTCATCTGGGACCTCAGTTTCCTCATGGGTTCCTCATCAATCCTCTGATCTTTCTTTATCGTCACCTTTCCAGACCTGAATTTCTTTCTACTCATTGTGTGTGTGTATGTGTGTATGTGTGTGTGTGTGAAGAAAACAAAGGTCCACAGGTGGTTTCCCTAAATGTTACCATCCTAAATGTCAGTGATAGCCAAGCATCTCTCTTGGAAAGGATTTTCTACCTTTTTGAGGGTAATAAATGCCTAACTATCCTTCAGCCAGATGGTGGAGGGGCCTCACATATTTTTCTTTAATTGCATATTTAAGCTCAATTAAGCATTATCTATTCACTCCATCACACTCTTTGATCAGGGTTGACTAGTTTTCCTGTTGTGTTGGTTAATGGAGGTTGCCCAGAATGAGGGCAAGTAGTGTCTTTTCTTATCCACCCAATTTAACACGCTCTAGTTTTACTTCTTTCCCATCATTAAGCACCAACATGGGAAGGCAGTGGGAGTTCTCCGGTTCCAATGGCTTCCTCCCAAACATATTTTGAACTAATGCAAACTTCATTCTTTCTGTAGAGGGAGTGAAGTGCATTTGTAACCAGCTTTCCATCACATCCAAGATTGATGCAGAACACCCTGAGCTCAGGAGTTACGCTGAAGGTCAAGGCTGGTGGACTACAGACCAAGAGTTCAATTTCTCAGAAGTGTTTTCTCAAGCAGATGACCACCTCGGCTGCTGTTCAGGCAAAGATAGCCTAGAAAAACAAAAGGGTAAGTAAAGACAGCTTTTAAGCATCTTGCTCTCATTTGTTTTATCTCCTGGACAACACTCTAGTACATAAGGCTCACTCACTTCCTTGATTTCCTTTAAGACTCAGCTTGAGTCCCACCATCTTCACTGAAACTTTCCCAATCTTCCCTCCCCACACGTTTCTCTTTCCTTCAACATCATCTTTCATTTACACTGCATACACTTGTATTTACACAATGAGCACTCTGAGGACAGGGACAGTGTTTTTGCCTTTTTTTGTGTGTCCCCAAGACTTAGCACAGTGCCAGACAGTACTAATAAGTGCTTAATAAATGATTGACTGGCATTTAGCATTTATTCATTTAGAATAAAAGGGAGCAAGCAGAATAGACATTAAGTATGGAACTCTTTGTGAAGTTGACATGGGGAAAACAATGAATTGTGCTTCTGTTTACACGTCTGTTGTCAAACTCTTCCACTCTCTATTATCCTCCAAATTGCTGACCTAGTTATTCAGAGTCTATTTGTCCCAAAATTTCAAGTTCAAAATGACATAGGAGATGATCTAATGTAACCCTTTCCTCCCTAATTTTACAAGTTAAGAATCTGAGGCTTGGAATAGTTAGGCTGACATGTGAGAACTCCAGTGTGAACTCAGGTCATCTGACTGGAAGGTCTTCACTTTTCCACTGTTTCCTATCAAGAAGAATTATGATGGAAATGAAAATATCAAGGTGGAATGAGTCATGACTTGAGAGTCAGAGAACCTGGGTTCAAATCCCATCTCTGTACCTCATTATACCTGTATGACCTTGGTTACATCAGGCTCCATTTCTTCATCTGTAAAAAAGGAAGTTGGGCTAGCAGGCTTCTAAAGCCCCTTCCAACTTCTAAATCTCTCCTCCTGGAAATTCATTGAGTCTTCCTGTTGTGTTAAGAACTTTGAGACTCCACAGTCAACATTCTCTCCACCATATACTGAGAGGTCAAAGAGAAAGAAGGCTGCACCTGGGATCAGGAGACCTTAATTTGAATCCTACCTCAAATTCATGACTAAACAAGTGACTTTTCCTCCTCAGGTCTCAGTTCCTCTAGCTGTTAAATGGGTTTGACAATAAGCCATAGCAAGGAAAGCCCTTTGAAGCACTACAGAAATGTCAGCAAGCTATTGTTATTAACAAGATTTCTTATGTTTCCAGCACTGGGTGCTCCCATGCTACAGGATCCATGTTTTCATTGCTGTAGGTGAGGGGGGGTTTTAACCTGGGAACCACACATCTATGGACAGATTTCAGGAGGTCCATGAACTTGAATGGGAAAAAATGATATCTTTATTTTCACTAACTTATTTTTTCCACTTAGTAGTATTTTATTTTTTCCAACTACATGTAAAGATAGTTTTCACCATTCATTTTAATAAGATTTTGAGTTCCAAAGTTTTTCTCCCTCCCTCCCCTCCTCTCTCTCCCCAAAAAAGCAAACCGTCTAATATATCTATCTACCTACCTACCTACCTATCTATCCACACATACACACAATTATGTTAAACGTATTTCCCCATTAGTCATGTTGTATTTTCACTAACTTCTAAGTGAAATTCAGCATTTCCTTAAATTATTTAAATATATTATTCTGAAAAAAAGTCCATGAATTTCACCAGACTATCCAAGGAATCCAGGACACACAAAAAGTTAGGACTCTCTGCTATGGGTCCTTCCTTTGTTAATATAGATCATAACCCCTCTCCTACTTGGTAGTCAGTCATTGAGAGATGCTATGAATGGAAATTCATTTCCTTTGGCCAGCTTGGTAAAGAGCTCCCTGTGCTTCACTGTGCTGTCTCTTAGATCTCTGACCAAGCCCCTGATCAATAATCTCCAGTGGCTCCCTATTACTTCTAAGGATCAGACATAAACGCATGTTTGACATTTAAAGCCCTTCACAACCTAATTACAGCCCACCTCTGCTGGCTTGTTATTTATTTCTTTTAATTTTGTATTTTTTTTACTTTTAATTTATTGTCTATTATTGATTTACTTATCACTTATTACTCTCTTTCCCATCTTCTATGGTCCAGCCAAGTGTCCTTTCTGTTCCTCACACATGACCCTCCACCTTTGGTCTCCTGCTCCCTTGAGCCTGGAGTGATTCCCTTCTCACTTTTACCCCCAATCCCAGGCTTCCCTCAAAACTCCCCTCAATGTTATCTCCTACACAAGCTCTTTCCTTATTTCTCCCAACTGCTAACACCAATCCCCTCTGGAAAAAGTAACTTTATTTATATTTTCATATACTTCCACATGCATATGTCAGGGTTTCTTCTCTCAGGTTTTGTTCTCTCATGGATCCTCCCTTTGGCAGTCTGATGAAGACTATGGATCCCTTCTCAGAAATCATATTTTTACATGTTTAAAATTGAATGCATGAGAGTACAAAGGCAACTATTTATATTGGAATACAGATATTGTAATATTGAAAATATAAGTTCAAGGACCCAGGTGATGAGTCCTTAGGATATACTGTCTCTCTTAAAAAATCTAAATGGAGGGCAGGGACCATTTCACTTCTGTCTCCATATTCCCCATACCCAGCTCAGAGGAGTCACTTAATTGGTGCTTGCTGATCAATTAGACAGCAGTCATCCAGCTTTACTGCCACCCAATCTAGGCTCTTTTGTTCATACAGGCTACTTGTCATACTGTGCATGTTTTTGTAGGTATAGTATAGACAAGAAATAGTTGGTGTGTCTTCTCTGGAGATGTATTCATCTATATCTCATTCTTTCTCCCTCCCTCCTTCCTTGCTTCCTTTCTCCCTTCCTCTTTCTTCCATCTTCCCTTCCTTTCTTCCCTTTTCTTTCTTTCATGGCAGAGAGCATCACTGTGCAAACCATGATGAATATTTTGCGAGATAAAGCCAGTGGGGTCTGTGTAGATTCAGACTCTTTCCTCACTACTGCCAGCATTGTGTCTGTCCTGCCCCAGGGAGGGAGTTCACCATGCATCCACTACTTCACTGGGACCCCAGATCCCTCCAGGTGAGCCTGCCAAGATGTCTTGGATAGCCATGAGCTGCAGGTTGATGGTTTTACTCCTTCAAAAATTGACTTCTGTTACTGAAAAAAGTCTGAATATTCCACTGATTAAATACTTGTTGCCTGCCTAACCTCCTGCCTAACCCCTTCATTTTACAGCTGAGGAAAATGAGGCATAGACAAATTAGGTGACTTGTCAAGATAACCCAGTTCTTTTTTTTTTTAAATTTATTTATTTAACTTTTTACATTCATTTTCACAAATTTTTGGGTTCCAAATTTTCTCCCCTTTTATCCTCTCCCCCCACCCGAATACCCCAAGCAATCTAATTTTCCCTGTCTCCAATCTGCCCTCTCTTCTGTCATCCCTCCCTTCTCTTGTCTCCATCTTCTTTTTTCTCCTGTAGGGCCAGATGACTTTCTATTCCTCCTTAACTGTATGTCTTCTTTCCTAGTTGCAACAACAATACTAAACAGTTGTTCCTAAAACTTTGAGTTCCAAATTCTCCCCATCCCTCCCTCCCCACCCATTCCCTTTGGGAAGGCAGGCAATTCAATATAGGCCATATCTGTGTAGTTTTGCAAATGACCTCCCTGATAGTCGTGTTGTGTAAGACTAACTGGATTACCATCCCTCCTAACCTGCCCCTCATTGTTTCTCTTCTGTCTTTTGATCCTGTCCCTCCCCAAGTGTTGACTTCAAATTGCTCCCTCCTCCCTTTGCCCTCCCTTCCATCATCACCCCCCCTTGCAATATCTCCTTCTCCCCCACTTTCTTATACTGTAAGATAGGTTTTCATACCAAAATGAGTGTGCATTTCACGCCTTCGTTTAGTCATATGTGATGAGGGTAAACTTCTTGTTTTTTTTTTTCTCAGCTCTCCTCTTTTTCCTTCCACTAAAAAAAACTCCTACCTGCCCCTTAAATGACATATAGTTACCCCCTTCCATTTCCCCCTCTTTCCTCCCACTACATTTATCTCTCACCATTTACCTTAATTTCTTTTAAGGTATGGTCCCATCCTATTCAGTTCAACCTGTGCTCTCTATCTCTGTATGTGTGTGCATGTGTGTATGTGTGTGCATGCGTGTACATGTGTATGTGTGGTCCCACCAACTACCCAGATACTGAAAAGTTTTAAGAGTTACAAATATTGTCTTTCCCTGTATGAATGTAAACAGTTCACTTCTGGTAAGTCCCTTAAGACTTCTCTTTGCTGTTTCCTTTTTCATGCTTCTTCTCATTCTTGTGTTTGAAAGTCAAATTTTCTTTTCAGCTCTGGTCTTTTCATTAAGAATGATTGAAAGTCCTCTGTTTCATTGAAAGACCATATTTTCCCTTGAAGCATTATACTCAGTTTAGCTGGGTAGGTGATTCTTGGTTTGAGTCCTAGTTCCTTTGACTTCTGGAATATCCTATTCCACGCCCTTCGATCCCTTAATGTAGAAGCTGCTAGATCTTGAGTTATCCTGATTGTATTTCCACAGTACTGGAATTGTTTCTTTCTAGCTGCTTGCAAGATTTTTTCCTTGAGCTGGGAGTTCTGGAATTTGGCCACAATGTTCCTAGGAGTTTCTCTTTTTGGATCTCTTTCAGGTGGTAATCGATGGATTCTTTCAATACTTATTTTGCCCTCTGGTTCTAGAATGTCAGGGCAGTTTTCCTTGATAATTTCATGGAAGATGATGTCTAGGCTCTTTTTTTGATCATGACTTTCAGGTAGTCCCATAATTTTTAAATTGTCTCTCCTGGATCTATTTTCCAGGTCAGTTGTTTTTCCCATGAGATATTTCACATTCTCTTCCATTTTTTTGTTCTTTTGGTTTTGTTTGGTGATTTCTTGGTTTTTCGTAAAGTCATTAGTTCCATTCTAATTTTGAGAGAACTATTAAATTCAGTGAGCTTTTGAGCCTCTTTTTCCATTTGGCTCATTCTGCTTTTGAAAGCATTCTTCTCCTCATTGGCTTTTTAAACCTCTTTTGCCAATTGAGTGAGCCTATTTTTCAAGATGTTAATTTCCTCAGCATTTTTTTGGGTTTCCTTTACCAAGGTATTGACCTGTTTTTCATACTTTTCTTGCATCTCTGTCATTTCTCTTCCCAGTCTTTCCTCCACCTGTCTAACTTGCTTTTCAAAATCCTTTTTGAGCTCTTCCAAGGCCTGAGCCCACCTGCCACCCCCCTGGGGTGTCTGGGGTACTGAGGCCCCGCCCTCCACGTCTTTCCCTGATGGCAAGAATATGTCCTCGTCATCAGATCCGAATGTCGGGATCATTTGCATTTGTTGGAAAAAACTCTCTATAGTCTTATTTTTCTTCCCTTTTCTAGGCATTTTCCCAGCCAGTTACTTGACTTCTGAGATTCCTTTCCACCCCCGCCTGGATCCGCCCAGCTAGTGCTTGGCCTCTGAGATTCAAATGTGCTTTCCGCGGCAAGCTTTAGTTCTGGCGCTGGGGTGGAGGCAGGGCCACCTCCCAGGCTCAGTTCCCTCAGGGGCTTTATGCAGAAGCCTTCAGTAATAGAGCGGGGAGGGGGCAGGGCCATCTCCCAGGCTCAGCTCCGTCAGGTTTTATGCAGAAACCTTCTGTAATGAAGATCCTGCCTGCTGCTGGGGGATTCCTGAGTCCCGGGCCACTGCTGCCTCAGCCGCCGCCCACCCCTCTGCCTCCGCTGCTTCCTGCCCCCGTCTCTGCTGCCACCGCTTCCTCCCGAGGGGGCCCGAGTCACGGAGACGCTCCGCTCCCCTCCTCTAGCCCAGCCTTCTTTTTCACTGACCTGTAGCTTCTGTGGGCGGAGGGACTTTCCCGGCTGCCGGAGCTTCCGTTCCTGAAGCCTGCTCGGGTCAGCTTCTCTGGGGCCGTGGCCAGGGCAGCGTTGGGGTGGGGTCCGCTTTCCGGAGTGCGACGGACCCCGGGGATGACTCTTCAGGGCTCTCTGGCACAGAAATCTCTTCCACTCCGTTTCTGCACACCTTGTATTGACCCAGAAGTTATGGGGGCCTCTTTTTACATTAATTCTATGGGCTTTGGTTTCAGAGCTTGTAAACGTGTGTCCTTCTACTCCACCATCTTGGTTCCGCCCCGATAACCCAGTTCTTTAATGGGAATGAGGGGGCTGGGAGCTGAGTTTTCTGACCTCCCAGTCTAGTGCTCTTTCTGTCTATAATAATATCACACATGGCAACCCAGGTGATGCAGAGTGGTAAATTGGACCTTCTCTGGTACCTTATTGAATATTTCTTTTAGAATAATAGCTTAACAAAGTGCTTTGCTCCTGGAAATGTTATGATGTAATCCCAGGATTGTGGATTTTCAGCTGGAGAGAAAAATATTATTATAGTCATCTTATAGACTAAAAAAAAAACAACAAGCACAGGAAGGATTTGTCAGGAACTGATCCCAGATGGTGTGACATTGTGCCTTCCATTAGTACTGCCTCCACCACAGCTTACAATTATCTAGCCCTGTTAGGTAGTTGCTATTATTACCTCCATTTTACCAATGAAGAAACTGAGAGCAGTTAAATGACTAGCCAGGATAATACAACTTGTAAATGTACGAGGGAGGATTTGATTTCAGATCTCTCTGACTCCAACTCCATCATGCTGATCCTCAGAAATGAGGCATGAGGTTGGGGCAGCAGAGTAAGGAAGGGAGAATTGGACTAGGGAGTTAGGAAACTTGGGTTCTAGTCTTGGTTCTACCAGTTGTGAATTCTACCTAAAGCAACAAATCTGAACCCAACCTATGTGGCATGTTATTTTTTTAGATTAAAGAAATGAGGCTAAGAGAGTTTAAGTGACTTAACCATAATTGCATAGCTGGTGAGTGCTGGAGGCAGGATTTGATCTCCAGGGTCTCCTGATGCTACCTCCAAGGCTTTTCCATGATACATCCTGTTTTCAATGTAATGTGTTTCACGGAATCGACCTCGGAGTATATCCGGACCACAAAGGACCTTGGACAGCTCCTTCACCTTATAGGTAAGGTAGCTGTGGCTCAGAGAGGTGAGAAATGATCCAATAGTGGTTGTGCCCATCTGAAGACCCTTCTTTCTTGGCTTTCTCATATTCCTTTTCATTTTAATCAAGACAAATCATTCTTTTCAACAGTGTCTCAATCCTTATTTGCAGCACTCACTTTTATTGATGAGTACAGAACACTCCCTTCAGTCTAATTCAATTCAATTCAACGTTTAAATGTTAAATCAGACATCAGCAATTAAGATGGTCATGTGATAGAGGAATGTGACCCAGGAAACTGAATAACTAACTTCTCAGTGATAGAAAGTAAGTTCCCTGAGGGCAAGGATGATTTCACTTTTTTGTCTTTGTGTGCCAGTACCTAGTACGGTGCCTGATGTATAGTTGGTGGGCAACAAATGCTTGCTAATTGGGTTGTCTACTTCAAGTTGTAAGTCTGACAAGGCCCCTAACTTCTGTTAATTTTGTTATCATGGGGAATTCCCTTTGGGTATGAGTTCCATTAGATAGCTGTGGAGGTCCCATCTAACTCTTGAATTCTGTGAGTCTATGATTCTGAGATTGGTTGAAATTTAATCAAGGACTTGTCTACAAATAGACATGATACAGTGGGAATGGATTCACATGCTGGGCCTCAGCTTCCTGTATGCTGAAGGAGATTGTTGGATGCAGTTTCGTGGAGTGGATTGAACGCTGCACATAAAGCCTTCAGAGAACCTGGGCTCAAATCCTAGTTCTGATACTTATTCCCTGTTTTACCTTGGGTAAATTGCTTCTGGGCCTCTTTTTCTCCTTCTGTAAAACACAGAGTTTGGACTAGGTGGCCACTGATGCCCCTCTGGCTTTGCATCTGTGATTCTTTAACTAGGGGATTACTAAGATCCCCTCCAATTTTAAATTCTGTTAACCAGAATCTGAACCAAGATCTAGCTGACTCCAAATCTGGGCCTTTTTATGGAACATCATAGTGTCTCAATCTTTTTCTTCCTTTTTATGCCAGCCAGACACACAGGTGCACAAAATCTTTGAATAATAAAGGTAAAATATTTTCAGTAGCTTCCATTAAAAAATATACAGGAGATCCCCTTGTCTCAAAGTAGCCCTAAGTTGGTATACATTTGAATTCAGGCATTTGGGGAGAAACATAACCCACTGGAAAAAGTCTTTGGCTGGGGAACAGAAACTGCTGTAACTAGGACAGGGCATCCAGACCTTTGCCATAGGGTGCTGAATTTCAAGAGTTCTGAAAACACTTGTGGTCCTTCTGAAGGGTAGGAACATCAGAGTTTAGTACTTGGTTAGCAAGAAGAATGAGTAAAAACAGGAAGATGCTTCATGGTCCACTTTCCTTTCCCAGCAGCTGCCCCCTAAGTCAGCTCCCTGCCTTTTCAGGCTTTGAAAGTATACTTGCTACTTGCCCTGGGCATGGTTTGTGCCACCCCAAATGCAGAAGTTTCTAGTTAGGATTCTGATCAGACAAACTCTGTATTCAATGACTTTGGGAAAGTGACTCCATCTCTCTGGACCTCAGCTTCCTTATGTGTAAAATGAGAGGGTCAGATTAGACAAAATCTTAGTTCCTTCTAGTTAAAAAAAATCCTGCAATTCAATACTAGTAGATTGGGCCAAGGCTTATTCATTTCTTAGCAGCCAAAATAGAAAGGAATCATTTGTCTTGGGGAAAGTGGATGGCCTAATAATATTATAGAAATGGATTGGAAATACTCTCTTTGTAATTTTTTGAGGTGAAAATGTACTTTAGATTTTCAAGTGGTTTTAAAATAAGATCTTCTCTATGATTAAATGATCTGCAGAGACATTAGAACTCTGGCTGAAAGATATCCTTTCTTGACTGATAAATGAGCCATATTACCTATAATGATGGGAGAAGGATCACAGATTTAGGGTCCTGTATTTTTAAGTAATTGCATATGTTAACATTTCATGTTTTTGTCATGGGGTATCCTGAGGCAGCATTGCAGAAATGTTGCTTGACTAGGCAGCAAGAGACCAGAGTTCTAATCCTGGTTCTACTTGTTAGGAGGTATGTGACCTTGTGCCAACTGATGAATTGGAAGACCTTAGAAGCAACTGTAAAACAAGGAGCTTGGATTAGATGACCTTGAAAGTCTCTCCCAGAGCTAACATTCTACGACTATGACGAAAGATAGGGTGGTATAGTGGAAATCATTCTAGCTTGACTTTCTAGTAACTTTGGACAAATCACTTAACTTATCTGAGGTTTGGTTCCCTCATCTCTAACCTCACGGAGCTGTTGTGAATAAACTTTTTGGATACTCTAAAGAGTGTGAATTTACACTGAAGATGTTTGCACATATTAAAAACATGCATATTTTAATCCAACCTGTGATTTGATCAGTGCGGGACTCTAGTTCCATCAATTTGCATTGGTGAAGGTCAGGAAACTCCCTCCATCAGTGTGAGTTGGCACCTTGTCTGGAGGATCATCTGGGCTTCTGAGGGACTTGCCCAGGGTCATACAACTATTTCGGTTCAGAGGGGTCTTGAACTCAACAGTTCCTGATGCCCAAGGCCAACATCTATCCACTGTACCATGCTGACTCTCTGAGTTTGCCTATAGCTTCATTCTATTTCTACTTCCAATAAAAAGTGAAGTTTTCTGGGCATAGTGCCAGGTCAACATACTTAGAAAACACATTACTAAAGAGTGCGTTGTCTCAATTAACCTTCCCCAGTTAGATCACGGGACCCCCAAATGACATCACGACATTATTACTCTGTCCTCTCCTCTTCCAGATGACTGGTTTTCTGTGTCCTTTTTGTTTGGTTGATTGTTTATTCCATTCTTATCTTATAAAAGCTTTTTGTTGGACGTGCTTCCCTCATTTATACATTTAGAGACTTGGGGGAAGTGGAGGAGGGGAACAGGAATAAATGAGGAGAGCTATAACATTTAATCAGTTTGGATGAAAACCTCAATAATTGTACTTGTAGCTTGGTAAGCCATTGGATAACTGAAAACAGTCATGTAGTTGTTGTTTTGGTAACAATTGCATAAGTAATAAAATTATAATACGGATGATATACATTATCACTGTAATTGGACCAGTATCCTATCTTTGATTCCTGGAGGAAGAAATTTCAATTGGAAACAAGTATGTGAATCTTTATGAAAGTAAAGAATTAGATTGGAAAAAGTCTGACCCCCTCAGCATTCTGAGGTCCCCACCAATGGGGGATCCTGGGAACACTGGAACACTGAGTATACTGTACTGATGAGGGCTGGGCTGGGGTGGGGTGAGGTGTAGGGATCATGTGAGTGACTCTGACCTACTTTGCCCCAGGGGGAGGCAGCAGTCATGTGCTCATCTCTTCCTCTATTCTTTGTCCTTTCCTTTGTCTTCTTTCCTTCTCAAAGGACTGAACTAGAGAGACTGGACTAGGCTGGGCCTTGACTAGGTTGGCTCTAACTGGGGATGCTGGGCAGGGCTGAGTTTGCTGCTTTCCAATCTGGTCCTGAAATCTTAAATCAGGTATATTTACACTCAACAGGATCCATTTGGCATGGGGAAGCATGGAGTTTTAGAATGAGAAGGGACCTTAGAAACTGTCTAATCCACCCTTCTCATTTGACAGATGGGGAAACTGTGGCTCAGAGAGGTCTGCCGACTTGTCCAAAGTTATATCGTGGCAGAGGCAAATCTGATTCAAAATCAAATACCACCACACCAGATACAGTCCTTTGAGTCTTATAAATAATATTGTTATTATTAATCATATATAATTAACATTATAATATTTATATTATTTTATCTACACATTAACATTTGTAACATATTATATATTCAATTGTTATTAATTGTAAATAATATTGTAAATAAAAGTCACAACCTCCCAAGGAACAAGGACGGCTTACATTTCTCTTAATTCTTCACTGGTCTGACCATGCCTCAAATTTGTATTCGGATCTGGGCACTTCATTTTAAGAAGGACTTTGATAAGCTCAGACATTGAGGTGTCATGGAGCGAAGAGTGCTAGAACTGGAGTCAAGAAGAACTGAATTTGAACATAATACATATAATATGATGATGGACAAGCCACTCAACCTCCCTCAGGCTCAGTTTTATCATCTATAAAATGGGGATAGTAATAGCAGCCACCTTACAGAATTGTTAGTATTAAATGATAAAAGGTATTTCGCAAACTTTAAAGGGTTTTGTGTAAATGCTATTATTATTATCATCATATGTGCTATTATCTTATGCTAAGATTAGACATAAAACTTCCTTAGCCTGGCATTCAAGGCCCTATGCTCTTGAATACCTTCTCAGCCTTTGCCCATAGCACTCCTCCAGCCAAACTGGACTGTTTGCCTCCTGACCTTAAAGCTGTATTCTTTCTTCTTCTTTGCGGATGGGGGGTGGTATATATACATGTGAAGGGGATTGCAGATTCAAAGTCAGAGCATGTGGAAGAAAATTCTAGCTTTATTGCTTGCTAGCTATGTAACTATCCCCTCATCTGTAAAATGACAGATTTCTTAAGGACCTTTTCTGCCTTTAAATCTATAAACCTATAAACCTTAAGCCTATTTCATTCAATTTGAGTCTCACCTTCCTCAGTGTACAGTGGTTGTCACATCTGTCCCAACCATCTCCCATGTTTGCTGCACAGATCAGATGTACATACATGGTCTTTGCAGACCTTAAAGAGTGACAGAAAAACAATTAGGGAATATTAGTCTTCTTCTGCCTCTTCAATTACCAAAGGAAAAATAATTCTTGGAAAACAAGAGGCTCTTTTCCACTAGTTTCAGGACTGAGGGTGATTGCTCTGTCACGAGGTTCCAAAAGCATCAAGTGTCATTTCTTGGAAATGACCTCGAGGGCGACTGGAAGTTGAAAGAAATTAGGTCAGGAACCAGTCCCAGAAACCTTGGATGTCAAACCAGACTGGCTGGTGCCATTGTTGTCTGGATCTGAGGCTGTGGGCCCTGGATGCCCTCAAACTTGCTGGGAGCCAAGGATCCTGGGGGCCAGAGTCCCCAGCCAAATGGAGTACTTTTTAAAATATTCATTTATTTATTTTTAATGTTCTACAATCACTACCATAAAATTTAGATTTTTTTCCCCCTACCTACCTCCCACCCCCCTCTCCCCAAGATGGCATACAATTC
This sequence comes from Bettongia penicillata ogilbyi, assembly GCA_023548195.1. Classification (NCBI taxonomy): domain Eukaryota; kingdom Metazoa; phylum Chordata; class Mammalia; order Diprotodontia; family Potoroidae; genus Bettongia; species Bettongia penicillata. The sequence continues at coordinate 2,718,007 of JAJHZJ010000453.1, forward strand.
TGTATAGGATCTACACATACATACATATTTTGAATACATTTTCACTATAGTCATGCTGTGTAGAAGAACTAAAATAAATGGGAGAAATCATAACAAACCAAAACATCATTCATACACACACACACACACATACACATACACACAAATGATCTGCTACATTCTGTGATTGAATTCCACAGTTCTTTTTCTGGATGTAGAAGGCATTTTGCCTTAGAAGACCATTGGGAATTTTTTTTTAAGTCCTTGCATTGCTATGAAGATCCAAGTCTACCAGAAAAAAACTCTCGCACATTGTGGTCATTGCTGTGCTCAAAGTTCTCCTGGTTCTGCTCCTTTCGCTCAGCATTAGATCATATAAGTCTTTCCAGGCCTCTCTGAAGTCTTCCCGTTCATCATTTCTTATAGCACAAAAGTATTCCATTACATCCATATACCATAACTTGTTCAGCCATTCCTCAATTGATGGGCATCCCCTTGGTTTCCAGTTCTTGGACACCACAAAGAGAGCTGCTAAAAATATTTTGGTACATGTGGGACCCTTTCCCATTTTTATGATCTCCTGGGGAGACAGTCCTAGAAGCAGTATTGCTAGGTCAAAGGGTATGCACATTTGTGTAGCCCTTTGGCCATAGTTCCAAATTGCTCTTCAGAATGGTTGGATGAGCTCACAGCTCCACCAACCATGAATTGTTGTTTCAACTCTCCCACATCCTCTCCAACATTTATCATTTTCCTGTTCTGTCATATTTGCCAGTCTAATAGGTGTGATGTGGTACCTCAGAGTTCTTTTGATTTGTGGAGTACTTTTTAATATCCTCTTTTGTTTTAATAGTTAGCCATGAAAAGTTCTTGAAAATCGCTCCAACTGCTTCCTGGGTGTAGCATTTGTGTGAGGCGGACAGCCCCTTCTAATTCTAATACCCCAGGATGCCTCTGCTGAGGTCCAGGTGCCTCTCAGAATCTATTTGACAGGATCATTTTATAGATGAGGAAACTGAGGCCCAGGAAGGTTATCTAATTCAACCTCCTCACTTTACAGCCATGAAAAGATATTGGGGGGTGCCACTGTGCACAGAGCTCTGGACTTGGAGTTAGGAAGACCTGAGTTCAAACCCAGCCTCAGACATTTACTAGCTATGTAACCTTGGGCAAGTCACTTAACCTCTGTCTGCCTCAGTTTCCTCAACTGTAAAATGGGTGTTAGTAATGGCACCTACATGGCAGGTTATTGTGAGGATAAAGAGATGTCTGTTAAGTGCTTTAGTTCAGTTTCTGGCATTTAGCAGGTGTTTAATAATCTTCCTTCCCCTTTTATGTTCTGCATGTAAATGGTCCCTCTTTACCAGCTGCTCACCAATGGCTTGCAGGCTTCCTGCAGGACAGACTCTGCATGACACAGAGTGGGTGAGGAAGGAGATCCCCTTAATCGATTCTGACCAAGTCAGGACCCTGGAAAAGTGGAGCTTTAGGGCTGCCTGTGCTGAACGAAGCCTACTGCTGGCCAGGGTTTCTGGGAGAGCTGGCATGCTTTCAGTGTTCATGTTCATTGATAGGACATGTTTACAGATTCGCACTGGCTCTCTCTCTCTCTCTCTCTCTCTCTCTCTCTCTCTCTCTTACTCTGATTTCCTGCTGCTGGACATTGATAGATGATGCTTGTTTCACAGCAGCTGCACCAGGGGTATAGCGTTTGAGGGTAAAACACTAGCTGGTCCAGGCCCAGCGGGAATGGGTTTTGAGTTGGCTACTTCTGGCTTTTGCATCGTGCCTTTGTCTGTTCCCCCAGTGACATCCCAACTCCCGAAGTCCTCCGGAGGATGGGGTAAAAGAGTTCCTGCAGACACTCATCAGAGTCAATTTCTCTAGCTTGATATGTGGACTCTTGTGCCTCTTTTCCAATGGAAGAAAGTAGAAGGATTGGATCATTTGCAGGATTTGTGTTCAATGGGCAAAGGAATAACCAAAAGAAAAAATGTTATTCTTATGAACTTTTAAAGGATGGAAAAGTGTTTCTCTTGCCACTGACTGGGGTGTCTGGTCTGACTATTAAGGTCCTACCTGTGATAGGTTGGAGAAGGGGAAGAAGGATGGAAAAATGGCCAATTCAATCGTCTTATACCTTCTTACCTCCGTGGACTCTGCGATCTGGTGACAGGGGCTCCCTGCTGTACCTGGAACCCAATACCCATCTCCTGACTCCAGGCATTTTCCTTGGCCATCCCCCAAGTTCTCTCTCTTCCTCTCTGCCCCTGGCTTCATTAAAGCCTCAGCTAAACCTCCCCCTTCTAAGAAGTCTTTCCCAGTCTCCTTTATTGTTAGTGCCTTCCATCTAAAATGGCTCATTTATCGATGTACTCTCCCTTTTTGTTTAGGTCTTCATGCATCAATCTGGCATACATATAGTTCGTAAATAGCTATTGGTGTATTATCTCCCCCAGTAGTCTGTGAGCTCCTCAAAAGCAGAGATTTGCCTTTGCCTTTCTTTTGGTAGTCTCAGTACTTAGTACAGTGCTGCGGCACATGGTAGGTGTGTGAGAGATGTTTGTTCACTTGACTTGAACCACAGGATCACAGATTTATGATGGGAAGGGAACTCAGGCCACGGATTCTAATGCCCTCATTTTACAGGTGAGGAAGCTAAGGTACAGAGAAGTTAAGTGACTTGCGCAGGATCAGCCAGTTAATAAATGTCTCAGGTAGGATTTGAACCCTGGACCTGTCTACTGTGCTGTGCTGCCCCCAAGATTACTAGGGCTTTGCCTTTGGGGTTGTATTCAGTGGCTATTGTCCAAGTCTTGTCTCCTCAACCAGACTGAGAGTCATAGAGAGCAAGGACCACATGACTTCTACTTATTTGCATTATCCAGGCTCAGAGCTCTGTGCATTATGCCCTGCCAGACGTCTTTTCTTGACTCTAAAGTGATGGGATAACCTCTCTAAGAATGTGTCCTTACCTATAACCAGAGGTCTTTCTGGCCTCAGTTTCCTCGTGTATAAAATGAGATAGTTAAAGTAGATGATTTCTAAACCCTCTCCTAGCTTTAAAGTTCTGTTATAGGAATTCCAGCTATTTTTATTATCTGCCTGACTAGGTATGACAAATAAATTCTCTGAGTCTCAGTTTCTTTATCTTTACAGTGGGGGTATTGAACTGAACTAGATGACTCTAAGTTCCTTCCACTTTTACATTTGGGAGGCAGCACCTCCAAGCCTACTTTTCCTGTGCCTGGCCCAGCTGCTGTTTCACCTCCAACCCCTACCCAGGGTACAGTCACCCTGTTACAATCATTAGTGCCTAATAGCCAGATGTCATTTAAGGAATGCCAATGCAAATGTTTTTGTATTAAATATCTTTGTTTGTTTGAAAGAGCCTCTCTTCTCCTTCTAGGTCCATATTCAAGCCTTTCATCTTTGTGGACGATGTAAAGCTTGTCCCTAAAGTCCAGTCTCCTTGCTTTGGGGAGGATGACCCTGCCAAAAAGGAGCCCCGTTTCCTGGAGAAACCAGACCGCCGGCATGAGCTCTATAAAGCCCATGAGTGGGCACGGGCTGTCATTGAAAGTGATGAGGTGAGGCACGAGGTGGGAAGGGAAAAGTGTCTCTCTCTGGGGGTGGGGGGAGCACATGTGGGAAGATGACCCTGATCTCTGAGGCTCGCTCCTGGTGATCCACCTGCTTAGAGAACCTTCGCAGACCTGCCTCTTTCCTTTTCAACAGCTTCTTGGTTTCTCTTACGTTTTCCCACAGTCTTTTGAAACAAACGAAAACAGAAACAAAGCCTCCTGGTAAAATATTGTCCTGAGATTCCATTTACCTTTGAATATCCTTCTTCCCTTTGTGGCTTTATTTTGTCAAAAATTGCCTCTTCAATAAGGACAGAATTCTTTTTAGAAATCACATTTCTACCTTTTCATCAAATGACAAGTTATTTATATACATTCAAGTGAAAACACATACTTGCGAGGAATAGTTTAATTATAAGAATTACAATCTTATATTATCTGAATAAATTAAAATACACACGTCTGTTCACCCCCCCCCAACTATTTTAGTTCTTCACAGAGAGTTTCAAAACGTCAATTCAGACTTGAACATTCCCTAGTAAACCTGCCCTCAAAGACCCCCACAGCATGGCTAGCTATTCCTACCTGTGGTTAATGACAGTGGTTCATTTCACAGCTAAGGTCAGAATGGATGAGACTGGAGGCTAGGGGGCCAGCATTCTTACTCCAGAAGAAGGGACTTGGAGGGAACATACTTAGTTGTTGATAACTAGTATCAACAAAGCATGCCATCCAGTTTTCTCCAGGATATGGAACATTGTTGAGGTTACTCATATGCCTTGAGGTATAGCAAAGGTGCAATCTACTTCTGTGGTTAAAGGGTCGAGCAGGTTTTCTATCAGAAATCTAGTATAAAAGGGGAAGTGTGTGTGTGTGTGTGTGTGTGTCCTACTATGGTGGAAAGAGCATGGGATTTGTAATCAGTTTGTGTCCAGGCCCTTCCATGTCCTCTGAATGTGACTTTCAGCAAACTACTCCCTCTCGGAGACCATCTCCAGGTACTTGTTTCCTCATCTGCAGGAAGAGGTTGGGCTAGGTGACATCTGAGGTCCCTTTGAGTTTTAGGTCTATGATCTTTTCTTTGGTGGATTTGTACAAACAGGAAGGGGAAGATGATTTGAATATTATCTCATTTATTTAGTGGCTCTATGACTCTGGACAAGTCAGTCAACTTTTCTGGGCCTCAGTTTCTTTATTTGTTAAATGGCTCTTTATCTAGAATCCCTTGACTCTATGTCTCCAGGATGAGATGATGCCTGACATCTCCATCTATTCTCATTCCATGATTCTACCACATTCAGAATGGTGAGGCAGTGAGAGGTTTTCCATGTGCTTGGTGGTAACACAGCCTGTCTCTCTTTCCTCAGGATCAAGGTCACAAGCTCATGGAGACCATGTTAGACCTGGAAAAGCAAGGTCTGGAGGCCATGGAAAGCATTCTGAGCAGCACAGACCCCATGGACCCCACCGAAGTGGCCGACCTTTTCTATGACTGTGTTGACACGGAGATTAAGTTCTTTAAGTGAAGTAAGCCCACACTTTCTCTCCTCTCACTTAGAAACTCCCTACTTGGCCAAACTCCAAGCAAAATCAACCCCCTTTCCTCTTTGAGTAAAATAGAAGATGGATATTTCAGCCCCCTTTTCTAAACAATCAGTCTAATTTTAACTCACACTCTGTGCTTTTGATCTGAGAAAGGAACTCCCTTGGCCCTCCTAAGATTTAGCCAGTTTTAGTTTTTTCATTAGCCTGATCTTTGGCTTGATATGACTAACTGTGGATTTTAAGCTGCTGTTATCTTATTTCAGTGATGATGGGCATGCTTAGCCTTTTCCCAAGAAGGCTAGCGCTTGTCAAGCCTTGAAGGATAGTCTTCAATTTGCTGAATTTTCAGGAAGGCAAAATGAAAGCAAACCCTTTAAAGAGTCTTTCTCTCTTCCTAGTAGCTGTTTCAAGTTTAACAAACTGGCTTTTCTTTGCCTGGTCACATGCTGTTTTGTGTAGAGTTCAAGGAGAATGTTAGCAGTGTGGTTGATTTTCCAGCGGGTGTGTTGGCTGATACCTCATGGAATGCTTTTCTGGGCCACTAGAACAAATGGATGAGAGGAGGCCCTCCCTGGCCCATGTTCTGATGACTGGAGTCACAGACATGTTTTTCTTCTAGCCAGGAAGGCTCTTAAGGAGGGAGAGACACACACACACACACGATTGTCTCAGAGGGAACTGGATGCATTCGAGAGGCGCTGAGTCAGTGAATGGATTGATGCTGAAACAGCGCCTCCAGCGCATATCTCGGCAGGCCAGCTGCTTCTCCACCTGGATAGTGTCATGTCTATAGATGATTCAGAACCAAGCTGCTGCTGGCTAGCTTGAGGTTACTGTAATTAAATGGCCCCATGGAAGGATTCCAAACATACAGAGGCTGGGAATCCGCCAACATGCCAGGCAGAGGGGGAAAACCAGCATCTAGTGACCATGGAGGCATCAGCTAATGTTCTCACATGCCTAGATTTCCTCCTTTCTCTGGGAAACTTGGAGGAGCTTTCCCAGTGTATGCATTATCTCAGCAGCCACTTAGGGTAACTGAGTTGATTCGTTCTGCATGTGTTGAATTAAGTAAAAGAAAGCCATTTGCCAGCAGCACTTGGAAACTAGCTTAAGGAAGACCAGACTGGGTCAGCACCGTGAAGGCAGAGTGCAAGGAGGGTTAGAGAGGTCCAGGATTGCTCTGCAGGGCAGCTGTTGGACTCTGTTTCCCAAATAGCTGACACTAATTTACAAATCACTTTAAGGCTTCCCAAGTGTGTTACCTGTAGTCTATTATACTTTTTGCTGCTAGCTGTATATTGTTGACTTCTCCTCTGTCTGACTCCCATTCCTCACTGTTCCCCCACTTCTTGGCTGCTGTCTCCCAAACAGCTTACATGGGGAAAGCTCTTAGACTATAGTGTCCCCTCTCCCCTCCCTTGCTTAACTGTGAGGGAGTTGATGCCTCTTTTCTAAAGCCCTCATTTATCATTACAATGGCCCACCAAAAGGGTCATAGTTTTAAATGTGTGGTGAGATGATTATCAGCTGAAAGGGACAAATATAGCAACTACCAAGTTTATTAAGCAATGGTTACTTAGAACACCTGATCCATGACCATTGGGATGGAATTACTTTTCACCATTCGTATTGGTAGGACTCTACAGATGGGACAGCTTTGAAGGTTACCTAACCCTTAATAAAGTTTTAGCTCCAGCCTGCTTCCTTCCGTAGATACACTCCTTGCTGTAAGCCTCTTAGCCAAGTCCTGTGGTTATTGAAAAGCATGTCTATTTTATCAAATTCTGTACCTTATGATATCAACTCCAAATGAGCAAATTCCTGAGAGCTGTCAAAATGAAAGAAAGCACAGGCTGTGGGATGTGCTTCCTTCAGAGCCAGGGAAGGCAGGGCCACAAAAACACTAAAATAAATTGGCCCCCTTTTTTTTACATGGGCTACCAAATGTACAATTTTCTCTCTGGAAATCGAGATGAGACTCTTGACCACTTTTGTTTCGTTTCCATGGCCAAAACAACTTTCTTAGTCTTCTGATAGATTGACTGTTGGCAGTAGAGGGTAGGAATGGCAGAGATGGTTTGGTGACATACCACATCTCTTTGGTCATTCTTGAGTTGAGCTGTAGACTATGGGTTCTTAGATCCCATGGACCATTTCAGCAATCTGGGGAAGCCTGTGAACTCCTTCGCACAATATTTTTAAATGTGTAAAATTAAATATATAGAATTTCAAAGGAAACCAGTCATATTGAAATGCAATTATAAAATATATTTTAAAAAAATTCATGGACCCCTTAAGATCTGTCCATGGACCCCAGGTTAAGGACCCCTGTGATGGAAGGAGTGATGATGTAATATGGGGTATTTTAAATAAACCAGGAAAACCTAGAAAGAAATTATACAAACTCATGATAGGGACTGGCATCAGTAGACCTTTCGCTATTAAGAACTCAGAGATCTGTTCCATATCAACCAAGGTGATTCAAATGTTGAGAAAATAACTTCCATTCTCCTGATTCCTCTTGTGGCCTAAGTCCTTACTGGTACAATTCTGCTCTAGCTTGGTGCCTGGACCCCACAGACAGGACTGCTGAGACTATCATACAACATTGACCTTGCTTGGACAGATCAAAAGAATGGCAGAGCAGACTCTGGCAGATCATTTGGACCAAATCTATCTATGCTGTCCCTCGCCCAGCAACAGTATCCTGATTCAATAACTCAGAGCAAGTTCTTTTTTAAATAAGGCTAGTTACGTGGAAATGTGGGCCTCATATTGCATACACCCTGAGGATGGCCCTTGACCAGTTTCTGTTTCTTCAGGGGTGGTGGGAAGATGGCCACTGAAAAACAATTATATTTGCGCAGGCTCACTCATTGATGTTTCTGCCACACCATCTGAACGGTTTCAAACATTTATTTAACACTTGTACAATTCTGTGCCTGATCTGTGACTGAAAACAAAACAAAACAAAACAAAAAACAACCTAAGAACTCCAAACTAACAAAAGCTCACTGGGGGCTTTGAGTTTCTTGGAAAATGCTTGAGGAGGCTCATACAGTCCACAGTTTGCTTTTCCAGTCTGTTCACTGAGAGAAAAGTGATATGGGAGGCATAAATTTTTTAAAATAAAGCCTAAAGCTAGGGATGTTGACAAATTTACCAGAATTATGATGTGAGATCTTTCTTTGGATTCAGAAGACTGATTGAAAGGCTGGTCAGAGTCATCGTCCTCTCCAGTTCAAGACAATGTTAATCTGAGTGTTGTCTAGTTAAAATCTTGCTGGTTAGTAGCTTCAGATGAGGATGGGGCCAACTGTTTTAAGAGGAAAGCCTAGTTTTTATAAAATGATGCTGGAAAGGTTTAGAGTGATAAAGGTTTTATAATGTGAAACCTACCAATTATTCAAATGATCTATATGAGCTCATCACCATGAAGAAACTTTTACATCAGAACATACAGACATAAGTTCACTTAGATCCCAATAGCACAGTTCTTGGCTGTTGAGTGAAAACATGAAATTATCAGAATGTACATATTGTCAAGACAGACATCATGACCTAGTGGGTAGAAAGTCAGCCTCGGTGTCAGGAAAATGTGTGTTCAAGTCTTACCTCTTTGGTACAGCTATTACACAGATCCACTTCTCCCAGCCATGGAGGTCAAGCAACTACATTAATTAGATTGTCCTTAGCCAATACTGATCATTTCATACAACTTCTAAGTCCCATTAACCGTTTCTGATTCTGTGTCAATGTGTGCTTTCCAAACTGAATGATCCCAAGCACTATGTGAATTTCATTTGCTAATTTCTTGTGGAAACTCACCTGCACCTGTTTGCAATTACCTTGTGATCAAAGGAAGTGTCTTAAATGGAAAAGTACTCTGTTGAGAACAATTAAAGAGGAAACGTTCTTTTTCCTGTTATGGGAGCAGACAATGTAGTTCTGATGATTATTTTTTTTTAACCAATGCCTTTGAACAGGAAGATATTCTTCTCCACTCCTTCTTTATGATCTTGTCTTTAAATGCATTATGCATAAAATTAAAACTGTACTGAATCACCCCAAATTGCCTCATTTGTGATGTGTCTCAGCTGTCTCATAAATAAATGTGGGGAGAGGTTGGAATCAGAGATTTGTTAGAAGAGATGTCTGACTGTCCTGTGATAAGACTATTCTGGAAGCCCTGAAGTGAGGGCACTACTAGCCCTCATGATTGGAAGGGGTCTGGCCACAGCCTCCATCAGATCCTACTTTGGCAATGAGCTCACTTCGCCAAGGAGATCCAGAAATGCAAGCTCTCCCTTCCAGCTGAATATAATTATGACCTAAGTAGGTCAGGGTAAGCCTGATTCAGACCTTCCTGGGACAGGATGAGTTTAATAACATTCTTACACACTTCTGTCCCTTCTCCCACAACCTTCCGCAAGGTCAGACTGGAGGTCTAGGCTGACTCTGTTATAGGTCACTATTGTCTTCTGGCCATAAACAGTGGCAATGAAAATGTCATCATTGTGTTTCTAGTGTTATGACCATTAAACCTATCTCTGCCAGCTGTGGAAGGAGCATGGGATTGTAGACCTATGACTGAAGGGAAGGAAGGAAACAAGCATTTGTTAAGCTCCTACTAAATGCCAGGCATTGTATTAAGTGCTTTACAGATTTTGTTTTACTTACTCCAGAGTTCAGAGGTCAGCTGGTCCAGGTTTCATGTTTTACAGATGAGGAAATGGAGGCCCAGAGGGGTCTGGGATCACAAAGATAGTAAGTAGCTGAACTGGGGTTCAAACCTAAGTCCTCTTGATTCCAAATCCATTGAACCAGAGTGATCCAAACCTCTGATTTTATAAGTGTGGTAATGCAAAACATTGCTCCAGAGACATAGGATTAGGCAGGATTAGGATTTGGACGTGGGTCCTTCTACTTCTAATTCAAGACTTGGACTTGGACTTGCAGCCCATCTGTAACATGCACCCATACTGCCTTGTGGTTCCTCATCCTATGAACGAGGAAAGAAAACGATCTAGGTCAGTCAGGTTGTAAGTGGCACAGCCCGGTTTAGACCCCAGATCTTTGCATCCAAATCCAGCGGTCTCTCAGGCTGCATATTTTGACATCCTCAAAAGTTCCAAGGATGGAAGATCTAAGTAAGACATGGGCATAGACTGGGCATGATTCCTCTTGTAGCTTAATACATCCTGCCTGAGATGCTTTGCACTTTCACATGGGATGGGAGCTGGGATGGAATGGCGTGGCTCTGGATTGGTTCCTTTGGAGCTCTGTTCATGAGGGCTCAGTAACCAGAAGACCCCAGCTATTTTTGATTGTAGGATGGACTTCAAGGAGATTGGTATGAGAGGATGATCTGTACACTGTTCTATACTAAGAAGATCTTTTCCTAGAAGTCAACTTTAAAAAGAAAGTCTCTTCCATTCTGTGGCTACTGTGGGAAGTTTATAAGGAAGGGAGATCATTATTGATCATGATAGATATATGGCCTGGAGAATAAATCCTGGGGCTTTGGTCAGCCAACAAGAATTTATTAAGTACCTACTGTATGTCAGGCACTAAGGACAGAAATACAAAAAGTATAAAATAGCCCCTGCTCTTAAAGAGCTTACTCTATTTGAGAATTTTTTTAAGCTAGCTTCCAGAAACCCTACTTAAGTTGTATTTGGGGGAACTAAACCATTCTTGGGAGGTAATGGGTTCCCTTCACTGGAAATATTCAAGTGAAGCCAAGATGGTCAGGAACTTTGTAGGGGGATCACATTGATGTATAGGTTAGATTAGCAGGCCTTTGAGACCCCATTCCACTCTGAAATTCTGGTATTAACACAGAACTACAAAGAAAAGGCATGATCCCAAATAAGATACATGAAAAGATTCCTCCTTTGAAGAGGTGGAAGGTATGGTGGGGTGGCGGAAGAGGACATGGCATATATTTTGAAACTTGGTCAATGTATTGATCAGTTTTGTTGATTTTTTCCCTCATTTTTTTCTTTAAAAATATCTTTGTTATATGGGGTGGCTGTGGGAGAGGGAAGTTGGAGGAATCCTGAGAGAAACTGAGATGTCAAAATGAAAGAGATCAATAAAAATGCATTTCATTTTTTTTTTAAGTCCAAGAGGAACAGGGGAGAGTTTGCATGGAACCTGTGGCAGGGGGCAGATCTATCTGTCAGCTCAGGTCTTGTTGAGAGCGGGTATGGGTGCACATTACAGATGGGCTCTTCTCAGAGTTAAAACATTTTGAGTTAAAAGCACTTTTTCCAACTGGTTGTATGTGTGGGCATATGCCCGTGTATCAAGAAATATTTTCCAAAAAGATGCTGTAGGCCTGTATTTCCCAGAGATTCTGATTCTGCACAAACACTATTCTGCCCACCTGCTTCTTTTGTAATCAGATTAAAATGGTCCCTTAATCCTCCACACTAAGAATGGTCCTTATCTCCAGCCATGGAGCTGACCCTAGTATTTCCATTCATTGTTAATTTCAGCACCAAGAAATTGACTTATAAAGAGAATCCTTAATAAATATGAAATATATTAAATACACTATTCTTAAAATATATAATAATAAATGTATATGAATAAATTTATATTAATAAATTAAATCCATTAAACAGGGAGGGCCTCATGGAAATCACAGTAGCAATGAGAATCTTTAAGCTAGGAGAGGGGGAAGGGAAAACACCATCAAGCATCAGGACTCCGATTCTTCTTTGTACCATTTTATGATGAAAGATCTAGGCCTGAATTATTGGCCCTAGCAACTATTCACCAGTGGTTAGTGCAAGAGGTTGCTAATTCATTAACTGCAACTGTATCCAGTAGGGGCTTAATAAATGTTTTTTTTTAAAATTCAGTAATTGCTTGTTGATTTGATTATATCTTTCCAGTTTCCAGAGATTCCATTCTAAAAATGGATTGTAGCTTTTCTTTTGCCTTTGAACAATTCTATTTTTTAGTCACATCTTAAGTTAGACAAGCAGAATCTCCCTATCTTCTTTCATCTATGAACATGTTGAACACAGCCCACAGAGCTTCTCTCTCTGGCCATGTGTCCTGTTCAGTGATAGAAAGATAATTGGGGTCATGTATGTTTCCATGACTCGGTGGCTTTAAAAGAGGCAGAGTTGAGTATAGGGGAGGTAGGAGAGAGGAGAAATCTACTAACCACTAATTTGGGGGTAAAATGAACTCACTGGAAGTCACAGTTCCACTACAGTTTGACTTTTGTTGAAAAGGGGAAGCTAGGTTTGCTGAAGGAAGCCTGTACTTACGAAGGAGGGGATGAATCAGATATGGAGGGAGGGATTTTATGGCATGATTCAGAATCTACTCTTTTTGTGAGGTATGGGATTATCAGGTGGCAGGAATTCACATATAGCCAGTCGACAGGCTCTGCTAGGATCCTCACTACATTTGAAGACCTCCAACACATTGAGTAGATTCCCTGTAGTGAATGGATTATGGGAAAGTAAGAACTAGAGACACTCAGGATGGGTGAAGGACAGGCTGGGCTGGGAATAGCCACCGATGAGATCACAGATTCATTTAAATACTGAACCATAATGAACATTTTTCACTCTAAGGGAATACTCCAGGGGCAATATCACTGTCTCAGAACAGTCAGTTCAGAAACAGCTGAGGACATCTCTACCACCAGGGGAAACAAATCTGAAAGAGAGAGATCTCAAAGCTCATTAGGTACCATAAGGAAGGGTACTCAAAACCATATGCAATGGGGTGTAAGCTCCCTGAGGACAAGCACCCAAGGTCTTCCCAGCACCCAAGCACAGCATTTGCAAGTAGATACTTAAATGTTTGTTAGATTGAATCATTAGAAGGAAAAATGTGACAGGCAGTCTTGATAACACTAGGTAAGGACTGACTTCTTCTACTATTAACTACCAGGGTAGAGGAAGAGCAACACAGTCATTGCTTATATGGAAACAAAATTCCTTCTCTCCTTTTTTTTTTTATTAAGGATCATATTTACATTAGGCAACAAAATCCACATATTGAAAATCAGAGGCAAATGGGGAGAAAAAGTAGAGAGCCATGACATCCCGGTCACTCCATGCTGACTGGTGACATCCACTTGTTGTAGGGTGTGTCCCTTGTTTGTTCATCCATTCTGTAAGGCATTTAGCTGGTGCAATTAGATTATGAAACCATGTCACTGACGAGTTGCCATATGCAGGGAGACTAGCTAAAACTTTTCTAGAGATGATTCAAAAAAAAGTTTTTTTAAAGACACTGGAAGGGCCAGCCCATGTGACTATTTACAGTCATGGAATGAATACTGAACAGGGAGAGGAGTACATGCCCTCTCTCCAATACCACTCCTCAAGCTGGGATAAAACTCTGTACTGAGTTGGACAAATGGGCTGCCACATATCTGGCCTCATTTAAAAAAATAAATTGCTAAAATAAAAGACAGCTACAACACTGATTCAAAGCCTGTGCAAATGACCTAACTATAATAAATAAGAGCTTTCTGCCAAGCTCCTTTGTCAGATGAAAAACAAGAACTTGAGTTTGGTGTGGTTGCTGATGGCATTATCGGGCAGATCCTCCATCCTGCTGTACAGACCAGGGCATGATGATTGGACTTTTACTTCATCTGTCGTCTTACCGTAGAGTTTTCAGTGGTAACTGTAAAGATAATACAATTCTGAGGATTATGGTAAGAAAGGTTGTCCCACCTACCAGATCTGGTCAAGGGCATGGAATCTGGTGTAATGATCTTCCAGGCTCTTTGAAGGCTAGATGCCCCCTCAGCTTCCTTCAAGCTCTAAAAACAGGATTCTCTGATTCAACAGATTCACAACTCCAGGGGTGCCTCTCAAAGAACCACCTGTTCCCTACCCAAAGAACACAAGATGGCTTCTTTTAAAAAAATCTCTACAAGTTGAGAGCATAATGGTTTTTCCTATTAACCTGTGGATGAGATGAGTTGGGTTAGTGAAAGAATGCCTGTAAAGTTTCTTGTAGACCATCAAGTGGAGCTTTACAATGTTGGCTGCTCTGGCCATGGTGCTGATGCTGATACTGATGCTGAAGATGGTACCTTGGAGATTTCCTGATTCTAAGATTCTAGGGGTGGGTCTCAAGGGGGCCCTGGCCATGCCACCTTCCTCTCATCTTTGATCTAGCTTTTGGAGGGGTCAACAAAAAGAACCAACGAGCTAGCGATGCTTCTTGGGGTTGTCACAAACTTGCAAATGGAAAAAACATGAAATGCCAGAATTGAAAGAGACTGATATAATATTTCCAACAATAACTCTTGAAGATGAGAACTGAACCTCCACAGTGACATAAGGGAAGTCAGTTCTTTGGGGGTTAGGAAGCCCCAATATCTTCAGCTGGGCTAAGAATCTGTCTTGGATTACCCAAGGTACTTTCCCATTTCATGTCCCTTTGAGTCTCCCAGGTTTTCCCTTGTGATCAGGAGCTACCCTGTGATTTAGACCATAGATTTAGAAAGAGTAAAAAAAAACTCACCTTTATTCAACACCCTTATTTTACACATGAGGAAACTGAGATCAAGAAGATAAAGTAATTTGTGCCAAATCACGCAGCTAGTAATTGGCAGAACTGAGATCTGAACCCACACCCTCCAGGTCTCTTGCCACTGTATTATACTGTGCTACCTCTCCCATGACTGAAATGAAGAATCCTAAAAATAATTCCGTAATAATGGCTAAACCCAGGCAGCTCTGTAAGTTGCAGAGAAGGTCACCACTTGAATTCATAGAGGAAGCTTTATATCGTGGGAGTTCCCTATACTAGAAATCCCATCCAATCCTCTTTAGGAATAGTTATGGCCTCCTATGATATGCCCTGAAAACCTGGGAAAGCCTGTTTCCACAGTCAGATATTAAGATCAGGTGTTTCATGGACAATCTATGTCAAATTGCTTGCCTTCTTAATGAAGGGAGAAGGGAAGGGAAGGAGAGAATTTGGAACTTAAAGCTTGAAAAAGTAATGTCAAAATCGTTTTTACATGTAATTGGAAAAAATATTAAATTAAAATTTTAAGAAGAGTAGGTCTCTTAAAAATAAAATCAAATCATGTGTTTCTCATCTTTGTTTAAGATCAAAGAGTTTTTTCACTGAGGGAAAAATTGAGAAGAAACTTTTGACTGTTGGGAGAAAATATATCCTGGATCCTTCTCTGGCCCTCCTGGACAGAATTCCAGCCCTGGGCTTGAAATTCAGAGACCTACTGTTACCTGAGAGTTTCTACCCCTGGTGTTCTCACTGCCCCGACCAGTCCCCTCTGCTGAGAGCCAGGAACCTGGAGTTGGACCTGAAAACAGTAGATGTGATTAATTAATCAGGATTAATTGGCACACCAGGTGGCTCAGAACAAAGAGATTTTTACAAAATCAACATCTGCAAACAAGAGCAGTAAAGTCACTAATGGTTATAAGACTTGACCAAATGAAAACTTCAAATTAAGAGGCACTGGATTTGGGTTCAAATCCTGCCTCAGGCATTTGCTTTGATGTGTGACTCTGAACAAGCCTTGCACATTTCTAGGTCTCAGTCACTTCAAATGTAAAATTTAGGGTGTTGAAGTTATCTATAAGGTGCCTCCTGGCTCTAAACCCACGATCCTGTGAATTTCTTGGCACCAGTGGTCACTTTCTCATCCACAGTCTTAGCTGTGGTGTCAGAGAAGGCAAAAGCTCTTGCTACTCTAAATGTTTTGTATACAGTAAACATTTTATAAGTAGTCATTGAATGAATGAATGAATGTTTGTACATGTGGAGACTAGAATACATAATCCAACTTTCCCTACCCCTAATAATTCTCCTTCTAGCTTCTCCACATCATAGCTATTCTAATAGAGGTTGGACTCTCTCTGTCTCCCAGATAATGTCCAAAGGAGCCGGGCTGTGAAATCTGTTGTCGTTCTCTTGTCATCTTTCTCTCCACTGGCTCTGGGTGGATCTGAGTTCCATCTGTGACTTTTTTAATCTCTAACTCCCTCCCAACCCAATCCTACACAATCCAATGAATGTTACCAAGCACCTAGTATGGGCCAGCCACCGTGCTAAGTGCCTCCCAATCTACAGTTATTCCAAATGGGATCCACTGATGTCTGCCACAATTCAATAAGCAATTACTAAGCACCTGTTTTACAGAAGGAAAGGCAGTATAGCCAGGAGAGCTCTGACATAAACTGGCTGTTTAATCCTGGGCAAGTGACTCTCACCCCGAGGGTGCTCAGTCCTGGGGACACAAACCAGCCCCTGCCCTCAAGGAGCTTACAATCTTTAAATACAGATAAGTAAATACAACATAGATACCAAACAATACAAAGTAATTCCAAGAGTGTACAAATAATAGGTTAAGGGGGTACTCAGGAAAGGTTTTATATAAAAGGTGGCCCCTAAGGAAGGAAACAAGAATTCACTGAGTGCCTACTATGTGCCGGGGGTTTCATCAAACCAAGATTGGTTTGATGAAAATGATGGGGAAATTCAGAAGCTGCTAAATGAAAAATGAGAACTCCACAGGATATACCAGCAGGATAGTTCATCCACTTCTAAGAAGGCAGCATTTAATTCCATCAAAAGCAAAGTAAAAGCAAAACTTAGAGAGATGTAGGATGCCTGGCTCAGTAAGAAGGCAGATGAAATTCAGTTTTATGCTGATAGTAACAATCCAAAGAGCATTTGTGATTCTCTGAAAGCTATTTATGGACCACAAACCTATGGTACATCACAACTACTCAGTGCTGATGGAGTCACATCAATCAGTGATAAGGATATGATGCTATACAGATGGGCTGAACACTTCCATAGTGTTTTCAACAGACCATCATCAGTCAATGCTGAGGCCACTGACCATTCACCTCAGGTTGAATTCAATCCCTCCTTAGCTGAACTTCCAACTGAAGAAGAGGTTTTGAGGGCCATTAGGTTCCTTTCATGTGGCAAAGCACCTGGTGCTGATTCTATTCCAGTTGAGATTTACAAGGTAGGGGGACGATTGCTCATACAAAAGCTGACTAAAATTTTCCAGGTTATATGGCAAGAGGAGGTTATCCCTCAGGAGTTCAAGGATGCCTCCATTGTCCATCTCTATAAAAATAAAGGGAATATTGTCCTGTGATAATCACGGGGGGGGGGTGTCTCTTTCTTAGTCATTGTTTGCAAGATTCTTGCTAGAGTCCTCCTTAATAGATTGATCCTTCACCTGGAAGATGGTCATATACCTGACAGCCAGTGTGGCTTCAGAAAGGGCCAAGGAACAGTTGATACAGTGTTTACTGCCCAACAACTCCAGGAGAAATTCCAGGAGTAGAATAGAGGTCTGTACACAATGTTTGTGGATCTGACCAAGGCCTTTGACACTGTTAGTTGTCAGGGCTTATGGAAAATTATGTCAAAATTTGGTTGCCCAGAGAAGTTTATCAGCATTGTACATCAATTCCATAATGGCATGTTTGCCCGGGTTCTGAATAGTGTATAATGCTCTCACACCTTCCCAGTCACCAGTGGAGTGAAACTGGGCCGTGTGCTTGCTCCCATGCTTTTTAGCATGATGTTTTCAGCCATGTTGTAAAACGCCTTCAATGAGGATGAACACAGCATCAAGGTCAGCTACTCCACTCTTCAATTTGAAAAGGCTACAAGCCAAGACCAAAGTGGAGGGAGTATTGGTGCATGATTTTCTGTTTGCAGGTGATTGTGCACTCAGTGCAGCCTCTCAAGCTGAGATGCAATGAAGTATGGATCAATTCTCTGCTGCCTGTGCTAATTTTGGCCTAATAATTAACACCAAAAAAACACAGGTGCTCTATCAGTCACCACCACATCATCCATATGTGGAACCATCGGTTACAGCAAATGAAGAAGTTTTGAACGCTGTGGGTAATTTCACTTACCTTGGCAGTGTACTTTCCAGCGATATACACATTGACAATGAGATTGACACATGCACTGCCAGAGCTAGCTCAGCGTTTGGGAGGTTCCGAAGAAAAGTTTGGGAGAGAAGAAGTATTAGACTGACTCCCAAACTGAAGGTCTACAGAGCTGTTGTGCTGACCTCATTGTTGTATGCCTGTGAAACATGGACAGTCTACCAGCCCCATGCCAGGAAACTGAACTGCTTCCATTTGAACTATCTTAGGAAGATTTTGAAGATTACTTAACAGGATAAGGTACCAGACACTGAAGTCCTCACTCAAACTAAACTGCCAAGCATTCAAACTATGCTTCAGAGAGTGCAACTCCAATGCCACGTTGTTTGAATGCACAGTATTTTTATGGAGAACTCACATGGGGTAGGTGATCACATGGTAGTCAGAAGAAGCAATACAAGGACACTCTCAAGGTCTCTCTCAAGAACTTTGGATTTGACTGTACAACATGGGAGACACTGGCACAGAACCGCTCAGCATGGCATGCCCACATCAGAAAGGGTACTGTGTTCTATGAGCAAAGTAGAACTGAGACAGCACAAAGTAAACATGGGATGCGCAAATTTGGACTATCCACCTCAAATATTCATATGGACTGTGTCCAACCTGTGGTAGAGCATTCTGAGCTTGTATTGGTCTGATGAGCCACAGTCAGACACATTGAAGTTTCACTTTACAATGGTGATGTCATTTTCGTCCTCTTCAAAGATGAAGGACAACTAACCAACTATGTGCCGGGCACTTTGCTGAGCACTTTACTAATATTATCACATTTGATCCTAAAAGCATTCCAGTGAGGGAGGTGCTATTATTGTGGCTGTTTTATAGTGGAGGAAACTGAGGCAGATGGTGGTTAAGTGACTTGTCTAGGATGGCAGTTAAGCTGTGCTTTGAAGGAACCTAGGGATGCTGCAAGGTAGAGTTGTGGAACCACCTGTGGGGACCACCTGTGCAAAGGCCAGGAGGTGAGAGTTCTCATTTTGGTTTAATTCTGTTAACCTCAATGATCACCTCAGCTGTGAATGACTTAGATATTCTCAGCAATACCATGATGCAAGACAATTCCAAACTCCCAATGGACTCACAGTGAAAAATGGTATCCACCTCCAAGAGAAAGAACCAATGGAGTCTGAATGCAGAGTGAAGCATATTTTAAAAAAAAATTTCTTTATTATTCTTGTTCATTTTTGATCTGTGTTTTTTTTGCAACATGGCTAATATGGAAATATGTTTTGCATGACTATACATGTATAGTTTATATCAAATTGCTTGTCTTCTCAAGGAGGAGGGATTGAAGAGAGGAAGGGAAAGAATTTAAAACTCAAAATTTTAAAAAAGAAATATTAAAAATTGTTTTACATGGAATTAAAAATAAAATATTAAAAATTTTAAAACTAAGTTCAATGATTATTAACCCAACAACTAATCATAATTCCAAAGGACTCATGAGGAAACAGAAAAAGGTGAAGGGCTCCACTGAGACTCACATTTTCTGGACATGGCTAAAGCAGGAATTTGTTTTGCTTGGTTGTAAAATGGGTTTTGTTTTTCTTTCTTTTTTTAATGGGAGTGTTGAGGGAGAGGGAGAGAACATAGATTTTAAGTCACTGAAAGGAAACAAAATTTAAAATAATTTTAAAAATTGATTTTAGTTGTGAATTTCAATTTTTAAAAAAGAATCCAAGGGGCAGTCAGAAGGCAGATGCAGTATTGTGTACAGGGAACTGCCAACAGGTTGCTTTAGTTGAAGTGTAGCTAAGTGCATGCTGGGGAATAATGTCCAATCAACCTAGGAAACAGGTTGAAGCCAGACTCTGGAGCACTTTGAATGCCAGTCTAAAGTGTTTATATTTTAGTAGAAAAGCAAAGGGGAGCCTCTGCAGCTTCTATGGCTGAGGGATTTCATCATCTCACCCATACTAATACAGCACACACACACACACACACACACACACACACATACACACATATGCATTCACACACATCTGACTTCGGTAGCAATATAGAGGAACGATTTGGGGGAAGGGGGAGATTGGAGGCAGGAAAGGTAATTATAAGAGGTGCTTGCAACATTCCTAACTCCTCATATCTGGGTCCATAGCACAGTGATGACTCTTTTAGGTACGTCAGGATAAGACATTCATAATTTGTAAATGCGTCTCTTTTTATGCCTTTCTACTTGTTCTCTTTTCCTTTTTAAACACTTCAACTTCATTTTGGTGAACGAAGGGGTAAAGAGAACTCAAACATTTCCATCAGGATAGAGAGGTGCAGAGTCTCTCCCTCCCTCCCCTCAGACAGGCTTCAGGGATGGGGGCAGTAAGCTGTTTAAAGCCCTGGGAAACAGAACAAAGGAAACACCTAGAAGCCACAGAGCAGAGACAACAACCTACATCCTGGTAAATACAAGCACAGGATTTGAGCATGTAATGTGTGTGTGTGTGTGTGTGTGTGTGTGTGTGTGTGACAAAGGGCACAATTCATACACATCACTAGTGTTGAAACAGGACAATTAATTCCTCAGAGGTAAGATGTCGTTGCTTTCTCGACCGTGAAGAGTCCAAATCACAAAGGAACCAGGTCAACAGTGAACCAAGGGGGCAAGAAGAGACACAGACGTGTTAGCAGACTGGAATAATCAAAGACTGGCCTTGTATTAATCTAATAGCATCTAGCACTGGGATTCCCAAGGACAGGCACCCACATGCTCACTGAGTCTTGCCAGGGGCTGTTCCTGTATCTCTTTCCCAGCCGCCCCATCCAAAACTGAGAAGGTGAGCTCATTTCTTAAGACCACAAGTATCAGTGGTTGATTTTCATAGCTGATTTTATTCCTTCCTGCTGATAGGAATAAAGAAACGCAGAGTATATTAATCAAAGCCCTTCAGAATAGGAGTGCAAGGTGGGAGATCCATTTCCACCACAAAGTAAACTCAAAGCAGTGGGCCCAGTTATAACAGGAGGGCCCTGAATTAAGAAGAATTTTCTGCTTCTAAACTTCCTAAGACATTCCAAGAGATTACAGGATATCTAAAGAGTAAGAATCCCCTTTTCCAGAATGATTTAGGATGAGGGTCCTTAACTTAGTTTCTGTGGATAAATGTCAAGGGGTCAGTAAACTCAGATGGGAAAAATAGTACATCTTTATTTTCACTAATCTCTAACTGAAATTTAGAATTTCCTTCTATTATTGAAAAACATGATTCTATTCTGAGACCCCCTTCTGAGTAGAGGTCCGGAGGCTTTACTAGACTGTCCAAGGGGTCTATGACTCTGAGAATGAGGGTAAACAAGGTGACTCACTGCCCTGTCCTATTCTCATCAGCGCGTTTAATTTCCCAAAGATACGACAGTGAAAAGAACGGATGAGATGAGACAACAACAAATTAAATTATATTAAAGAAAGCCAGAGTAAAAAGGTTTGTTTTTCAGCTTGGGACTCCAATACTCCAAATGGACTGGTGATCTCATTGACGCAGCTTTCTCCTCCAATGATACATCCCTCAAGCTATCCCACATGGCCCCCAAGTCTGCTTTCCTGGCCTGTCTTGTGTGACCTTTTTCCATCTATGTACCTGAGATCATCACAGGAGGTCCACCCAGTGTATTGAGGGGTCCTCCTCACTTTCTTGTGATGTAGCAAAGGTTCCAGTGTAGCTCATGAGCCACCTATCCTTCCTTCATTCCCACAAGACAAGCTCATTGTTTCCCCCCTTGGTGACATCTTTAACTCCTGGCACATTCCTTGTCTGCAATGTGTTGCTGCCTGTTCACATCCACCAAGCACCCCTCCATTACCATCTGGATAAAACTTTTTTAATTCTTTGGAGAATGAAGCATGAAGCAACGTCTTAGTAGTAGTATAATAAAATAGAATAATAAAAAAGCATGCCATCCCATCTTTCTCAGAGTTCTAAAATTATCATTATCAGTTCTATGATTCAGACTCTTTACATGGTTTGTGGCTTCTTCTCTATCAGAGATATCCTTTCTATCTGCCTTACCTAAAGGCTCTTTGATGGACCTGTGATCTTATCCACATGAGTAATGACCTTCCTCTAAAGATAATATCCCCTTCTAGGAATAATGATGATGACACCTAAAGGTTTGCAAAGTACTTTACATATGTTATCTTATTGATTCCCACAACCCTGGGAGAGAGGTGCTGTTGTTGTACTCATTTTTCAGATCAGGAAACTGAGACTTAGAGATGCCGAGTTACCTGCCCAGTAACTAGCTGAAGCAAGATTTGAACTGAGGTGTTCTCAGTTACAAATCCAGCATTCTATCCACTGAGCCACTGGTTTCTCTTCCTTTGTGACTCTTATCTATGCCCTCCCATAAATATTCCATGAGCTATCCACCCAAGGTGCTGGGGATCTACCTCTTGTAAAGCAAAATGAAACTGCCATTTCCCCAAGGCAGTCCTGCCTGATCTCTTTCTCCTGTTCAATTCTAAGCCAGCTCAATGTCCATGCATAGTGCCTGCCCAAGATTCATGTCTTGACTGATCCAACTCTGCAGTTCCTCTATCCAACGGCACATCACATTCTGAATAGCAGGCATTCTTCATCCATTTGGTTTTTCTTGTGTGGACAGTTAAGTTCTTTTGAGAGATTATGAATTTTATTTAGGAGGCTGTTCAATGTCATAGGCTTTGATGCATAGTGCCTGCCCAAGATTCATATCTTGACTGATCCAACTCTATGGTTTCCCCATCCAACTGCACATCGCACTCTGAATAACAGGCATTCTTCATCCATTTGGTTTTTCTTGCGTGGATTCTGTGTGGCCTTTCCTCCATGACAATTGCCAACACATTCGGTAAGCACACATCTCTCCACTTTAAACCTCCCCTGCCATGAATAATCAGGAGGTCATCAAAGTTATTCTATTACTATATATTTAAAGGAATCTTAGATTTTGAGGTACACAGGAGACACTTTGATGGTGAAGTTCCTTTAGGGTGATCTTTTATTTATTAAATACTTAACAGTAATAGTCTTTTGTATTTTTCACCTGTTTGTCTCCTTTCCAGTTTCATCCTTAAATGCCTGTGGGTTAATTTGGTGTAGTTGAATTTCTCTACATGTGTTTTACTCTTCATGGCTCCTCATTGTTTTCCCATGTAGTACTGCTCATGATTTTCAACTGTCCTCCTCAGTAAGCTATTACAAACCACTTCAATTTTATTTAATTATTTTTATTTGCAAACCAGTGTACTTGACATAAAGCCTGGCATAAAATAGGTGCTTAATAAATGCTGACTGATTGACTAAACCGGTATTGTCCTTGGCTCTATTTCTTTTGACTTGGCAAGGAGACAAAATGTTTGTGAATAGAGGTAATTTCTGGGCTCTTCTGCACTCTTCGGTAAGGTGACCAAACTTTATCAATTGAACTTCTCTGGGACATGGTGACAGTCTACGTCAAAATCAACCCTTTTATTCATTTCTCATTTCAGTGTCTACAACTGGTTTAAATAGTTAATATATGCAAACTGCTTTGAAAACCTTTGTTGCTGTTGTCGTGGTTGGTCAGTTGTGTCCAATTCTTCATAACTCCATTTGGGGTTTTCTAAACAAAGATACTAGAGCAGCTGGCCATTTCTTTCCCCAGGTCGTTTTACAGATGAGGAAACTGAGGTAAACAGGGTGAAGTGATTTGCCCAGGCTCACACAACTAGTAAGTGTCTGAGGCTGTATTTGAACTCATGAAGATGAGTTTTCCTGGTTCCAAACCCAGAGCTCTATGTACTAGCTGCCTTTGAAAACTTTAGAAGAATTAAATAATTAGCAATGATGATAATAACAATGGAACTTCCTCAATTGTGGAGCCTATCTTCTCAATTTTAGTCTTTATTTTAATGTTACTGATTTTGATCTTGGGTCTCACAAGTCAAGAGTTTGCCATGTAGACATTAATTAAGAAGTGACTCATCAGTAATGAGACTTTCCTGCCTTCAAAGAGATCAGTTTATTTTCATGATGCCATTTGATGCTCCCCGTTTCCAGGACCTCCAAACTCTCTTCTTAAGACAAATATTCAGATTTAGGGGCATGGGGTTTTGCTATTGTCTACAAATGGTTGGTTCTTCTCATCTCTTACTCCTGTATTGCATTTTCCAATTCATTATTTATTTATTTATTACAAGGCAGTCAAGGTTTAGTGACTTGCCCAGGGACCCACAGCTAGTGTCAACTGTCTGAGGCTACATTCGAACTCAGGTCTTACTGACTCCAGAGCCAGTGCTCTATCCACTGTGCTCCCTAGCTGCCTCTTCTCCAATTTATTATTTTTTTTGCTACCTTCCCCTATTCCAACCTTTGTATTGAATACATCGGTAGTGACATATATACATATATATACATGTGAGTATATATAAATATACATACGCATCTACATATATATGCATATATGTGTGTAGATAGATAGACAGGTAGATGTATATGTGTATGTGTGTATCTCTTTCTCTCTCTCCCCCATCTTGGATGCAAGTTTTACCAACTTTACCAGGTCCATGAAACAGAAGGATGGTTCACATCCTTTGTGAATTAATACTAATTAAAGTCCTTTGTAAGTTACATCACGCATTCACTGAGATGCAGCCTGGTGTAGTGGATACAGCAATGGAAGGAGGGTAGTTTTATTACTGCTGTTAAATTTAATACACACTTTAAAACTAGAAAACTGAAGTTTAGTTTCATATGCAACCATCTTTTTCTGTCCTTTATATACTAAAATGTTCACATTAGTTGATGACGTCTATTAAGTTTATAATTAAAAACAAAACTGAATTAAAGGAAAAAATGAATTTTGGGTTTGAATCTTGGCTCTGACCTATCCTAGTTCATGACTCAAGACAAATCATTAGACCTCAGTCCTCATTTGTACAGGGGGAATAGTAGAATTTGTACGCCTACCTCACAGGGTTGTTGTGGGAACAGTGTTGTAGACAGATCTTAAAGCAGCTATATAAATGTGGGTTAGTATTTTTCAATAAAAATTTGTTACAGCTTTATTCTGGAGAGTTACACAATGGAAAACCTTGGAATCAGAGCATCTGAATTTGAACCCCAGCTTTGTCACCTGTTAACTATGCGACTTTGGATATGATTTCATAGTTAAGTAGGAGGAAGTTGCTCATTGGCTTGAGGCCCCCAGAGTTTAAATGACTTACCCAGGGTCACATGGCTCATAAGTGGTCATATCTAGGATCTGAACTCTCATACCGAGCCTAGCATATCCTGCAGCTTTCACTCATTCTAGTAGACCAACTTCAGAAAATTTGAGAATGAAAATCATCCTTTATCTAGTCAATGAGAGATGAGCCATACTCACTTTTGGGGACCTTGCTGGGATATGTCTTCTGGCATGGCTTGTACTCATCAGGAGGAGGAAAGTCTTCTACTGAATGAAAAGTAAATTTGGACTCAAAGTCATCTGGACCAAGAAGAAGAAACAATGAGAAACATGCCAGTTAATCGCAGTTGTGGGCATCGAATCTGTTTTTACTCCAGGGAATGAATCTGAGAGTGCAAACCCTCCTCTGCCTCCTCTTGCTAAATCCTAGGGTTCATACAGAGATTGAGTTAAATGGTCATTTGGAGTATAAGAGGGACAAAGGAAGGGATATTTTGGAAGGAAGTATCCACACATAACCACTCCCCTCAAATGTGTGTCTGTGTGTGTGACATTCCAACACAAATAACTTTAAAGTAATAACATTTAAAGTTTATCTGCCTCCAACAACAAACATTTCATGGGCAGGGATAACTGACTGAAGCTGATAGAGGGTCTCCAGGCTCCAAGGTCAAAAGTGGCATCTGGCATCTATGAACTGCCCTGGGCAGCCCTGATAACTGGGGATACTGGATAAAGGTGGAATAGGGATCCCTTGCCCTGGCTGTCAAAGGGAACTGTAGCTTCAAAAGTAGAAGCTGAAGGGGCTTCCTGAGACATCTCAGCTCTCCTGGAGCTCACTGGGTAGTGTCCAGAGAGGAGGTTTTTTTTTACCAGAACCTCCTCTCCTCACAGTGGGCATAACTCCAGGCCTAATGTGCCCCAATCCCTACAGACTTTGCCTCCCCAAACTTCCTATGCACATTTTAAAGGCTGCCCTTCCTCCTTCCACAATCCCAGCTTTTCATGGCTGGTTTGTCCTAGATGATGCCTCTGTTTGTACAGATGCCTCTGGGAGGTAGTTTGCTACCAGCACAGAAGAGCAGGCACACACATTTTCACTTTTATAATTGCCCAGGGCAGTGGGAATAGACTTGCTTCCAAAAATGTCTACTTAGTAACCCTCAGAACATGTGTAACATGACTCAGATTCCCAAATTTATTAGAAAACAGAAAGTCTAAGCCCAACGGTGCTGGGGCTGGGGAGAGATAAGTGGGCTGCCTATCTGGGAGCTGGGGGTTACCTGGGATATGGAAGTTTCCATTCCTCAAGGGGGCTCCAGGTTGTGGTGGGCCCACCCAGGCCAGAGCCTGTTGACTTTTGCTGGACAGCTCTGTTGTGGGGGACCTTGCTGGGGGAACTGGAGGTGGATTCAGCTTCCCGCCACCGGTCCCTGAAGAAGGAGCAGATGGAGTCTTAATATACCCAAGTGTGATATCAAAGAAAGAGGTTAGCAAAGTTCAAATGACTTATTCAGGGTCACATGGCTAGTAAATGTTTGAGTCAGCATTAGAACTCAGGACTCTCTGACTCCAAGTCCACTGTTCTATTCACTTCCTCAAAGAGTTTCAAAGAGAAGTGGATACTGCCATGGAACCCTCAGAGAGGAAGAGAAAAGGCTTTGGGGAAAGTGGCTGGGGATGATGGAGGAGAGTTTAAGATGAGCTAAAGGTCTAGTTTGGCTGTAATCCAGAGTATGTGAAGGGGACTAGGGTCATAGAATCTTAGGTCTAGAGCACTGAACTCTAATTTCTCATTAATGTGAGAAAAGGTTGGAAAGGGTTAATGGGAACAGACTGTGGAGGACCTGAAATGGCCATGCTAAGAGGTTTGTATTTCCTTATGAATGCTATTAAAATGTTTTAAATTCAGCATGGTGCCTTGCCCATGAATGCTCAATAAATATTTATTGAATTGAACCTGTCCTAAATTTTTCTTTTTCTCTCAGACCAGAATATAAAAGCCATGAAGGCAGATAATTGGGTTTAATAACTTTCTGGGTCCCCCCACAGTCCCTGCTTACAGGATAGAGCCCAATCCAGGTAGCTGGAAAACCAGGAAATATCAGGAAATTGAATGGTCAGCACAGTGCGGTATGGGACTGGTAGGAATATGTCACCCACCCAGGCATCCCATATTCTGTGGGCTGTCCCATTGTACTAAATATAAGGTAAGCCCTGAGCCATGTTGGAGAGATCTCATAGAAGTGGTAGGAAGGACCCTTGGTCTTAGAAGAAGAAAACTCTTATACATATTGTTACTAAGTCATTTCTCATCTTTCGTATGGGGATGTTTCCTCATCTTTCATATGGGGATGAACTGCCAGACCCAAGTCAAGAGCAAGATATCACTGGTCAGAAGAAGTAAGAACTTGGCTCAAGATGTGGGGGAATTGGTCAAGAAGGCTATGGGGGAAGTAGCTTTTAGGCATCCATGGGCAGCTGCCCAAAGACCTAAGGTAAAAGAAGTCAATGAATTGGAGTATGTTTCTCTGAGTTTGGCTGAAAGCTGGTGGGCATTATCGGAAAAGTATATGGAGTTGGCAAAGGTTCAAGTGTTGTCAGTAAAAATATTACTGAAAATGATTAAGAAGAAAGAGAAGTGGGAAAATCTATTGGCAAAACTCTTCCTTCAGCCTTCCCTAGCAGACCGACTTGGCAAGATGTTCCAGAAAAGGCACATTGAGATAGAGAAGATGGTGATGAGACACCAGAGACACCAGAAAGAAACTGTCTACTGGAACTGAAAGTATGTGAGGTCATGGAATTCCTGGCCAGGAAGCTGAGACAGGTCTCAGAAGTGATCCTTTCAGAGTTCTCTCCCCAAGAAAAAATGGAAAACTGACTTCTTCCGCAATCTACTCTGGCCATGAACACATGATTCTGCCTGTATTTCCCAGGACTAGCACTGTAGAGATGCAATTTAGTTCCTTTAAAAGTTCTGTAGCTTCATACTTGGCTTTTCCAGTTAGCCAAAGACACCTGCAATATTTGATTAGATGTAGACAAGAGCAGACAAATGAGACAAACCTCTCCCTCTTGGAACCAGGAGGAAAATATTTTCTGTCATGCTAGTCCATCAGCATCCACTTGACTGTACACAAATGCAAATATGGGGGTGGCTTGGAGATGGTTCAAAAAACAGCAACTGGTCTAGGGCTGAAATGGGCCCCATGGAAAAGGCCAGAGGAACTGGGATGATGGGACAAGACTGATGAATTTCCTTAGAAAACCCTCCTGCAAGGGAGGTTCGACTTGTCCATCTGTCCTGACTAGAGCATCCTACAGGAGGGGCCACTGCTGCAGCAGCTGGGACTGAAGTGGGCTCTAAGGCCAGACTTCCTAATACCAAAGAATAAAAAGGCAGTGGAATCAATAACTGAAGGCAACATGGACAGTTATAACTGTTTTTTTTGGATCAGACTTGTGATTTAATTGGTTTAGAAGACCCCCAGTGAGAAGATGCCTTGCTTTGAATATTAAAGTCTTAAGGAGCTAAGACAAGTTGTTTAGTCATCTAACATGTACTAATAATAATTAACATTATTAATAATGGTTTGTTGATTATTAAGAATTTCTTCCATCAACAATATTCAAATGTTTATTGGTTTACTAAATGGTAATTTGTTAATACTAACACTAACAATATTTTATTAATTACAAATAATGTAGTTTAACAACATTCAATTGTTCATTAGTTTAATAATAAAATTATATTAATAATTAACATTATAAAACATTTAAAAATAGAAATTCTTTTATTATCATGAACTTTTAAACAGATGGGAGAGAAGGCCTATAGTCAGGTAGTTCTGATATGCTCTTGGTCACCTTTCTTTGGGTAATAAGGTGAGACTTTCCCCCCAGGCTTTTGCTATCTCCTCCAATTCACATATCTGGAAAGTTATCTAAGCACGTTCATTTGAATCTCCTCCAACGGAGATCTTTTCTGGGTAAACTGTTTTCCCAAACTCAGTCCCTGTGGTACTATGTCTACTGTTTCTATCCAGTATTTATGAATGGTTTGAATGGTTTTTAAAGTGATATACAAAAGTTATCTCTTCGAACCCTCACAACAATATCTTAAATCTGAAGATAAGGAAACTGAGGTCCAAGAGTGGAAGAGACTTGGCCAGCTACTGTCACAGGCAGGACACAAATCAGAGCTTGGAGGCAGCGTGGAACATGGTAAAGGGTACTGCTCTGGACTTGGAAGGGGTTCACATCCTGCCTTTGGCTCTTATTACCTGCATGATCCCGGGGAAATCACTCCTGGGTCTATTTTCTCATCTAGTAAATGAGGAGATTGGACCAGAGGACACTGGGGAATTCCATGATCTTTCGCAACAATGAAAAAAAACTTCTGACATTGATTCGAGAGTGTGTTGGTAAATGTTTAACAATCAGCTTTGCACTAAAAATATTAAATGAACGTACTCATAACAGCTTTGAAGCTTAATCTGCGTTACGAACACTTTCCCCGACACCCTCCGGACAGTCAACGCAAACCCGGACTACTGAACCAGCAGCTCTCTCCGGCCCATAGGAGCCGCCCGGAGCGGCCCGGGGAGGTTCACTTACCTGCCCCTCGGCCAGGTCTTTTCTTCTGCACCAGTATCGTGGGCTGGGAGGCTGGGGGGGTGGGGGGAAGGGGAACGGACTGAGGGCTGGCCTTGGGGGACTTGAGGGGCAGTGGAGGGGCGGCATCTCCGCTATTGATGGAGCCTGGCAGAGGTGTGGGGGCCAAAGATGACCTGGGGGAAGGAGAGGAATGAAGAGGAAGCGGGGGAGGCGGGGGGTGGCGGTGGAGGGGGGGGGTTCCCGAAGGTCTGGCGGGGGAGGGCTGGGACCAGAAGCCTCTGACACCGGCCCAGGAAAGCCGCAGGGGGGCACGAGGGGGAGAGGGGGCGGAGGAGGGGGCGTCGGGGGAGGAGGCGGGGGGACCACCGTCTGGGCGCTCGTTTTGGTCATCAGGGCCGGGGGGGAGACGAGAAGGGGCTTGACGATGGCTGAGAGAGACGCTGCTGGAGGGAGGGGGGGCGGGGGCGGCGGGGTGGGAGGAGGAGGGGCGGGCACGCTGGGGCGGGGAGGGACAGATCTGCCCAGGGCCGAGGCATCCGATGCATTTCCGAGCCTCGGAGACGCGGGTGGGTTCAGGGGAGCGCTGATGGTCTTGGCGGGGAGCCGAGGGGATGGAGCTCGGGACCCAGCACCTGCAGACCAAAGCACTGTCAGTGACATCAGCAGAGGAGCCCAGGGGGGCGGGCATCCCTGGGGGCCTTCTACCTCCAGTCCCCAGCCGGCGAGGGGAAAGGGGGCCTAGACAATCCTTCCGTTCCGTTAGGAGGAAAAATCTGAGAGTTGGCTTTGGCAGAATTTCTTCCCTACAGCTCCCTCCTCCATCCCTCCATCTATGGGCACTACAAAAAACAATTAATTAAGTAATCTAAGAACTCAGCAAGGTCAGTTTCTTCTGTTTCCCAGAACCACCCTGATTAATTCTGAGCATTGGATCCCGAGTCAGAAGACCCTGGTTTTATCTGTGGTGGGATTAGGATTAAATCATTTAACACCTCATCTGTGAAATCATGGACATAATAGCATTTGCCCTAGCAATGCCCCGCCATATAAATGTGAATAATCCCCTCTGTGACCTTTCAAGAGTTATAAAAAGTGAATTTTTATAATGGCAATGATTATGGCACACATAGTTTATGATTTTGATAAAAGCCCCATTTTCCTCTGCTGTTTTTCAATTCATGACTTTCCACTGCATTAAAGCTTTGTTCTTTCTGTTCCAATGAGTTGTGATGTGCTAATTTAGGCTCTCAAAAGGACCAAGGCAGCCCCAAAGCCCTGGCTGATGACTGGCTGTGGAGACACAGCCACCAGCTTAGAACTCAGCCAGCTGGCGGATTTCTTCACCTTTGTCAAAAGCAATGGGCAAGCATCCCTAAATGTACCTAAAACAACAACCACCCTTCACAAAATCTGTGAAAAGCTTTCCTTTTTCCTCCTTCCTCCCTTCTCTCTCCTGCCCTTTCTCTTGCCTTCTCCCTCTCCCTCAAAAGAGCAGGATGTGAAGTCAGAGAACCCGACTTCAAATCCCACCTGCCTCAAGTCAGTCACTTCACTCCCCTTGGTCTTCCTGTTCTCAAGTGTAAAACCGGGAAGTTGGACTGTGTGGCCACTGAGTTCCCACCGGCTCTAGGATTGGTTGAATGACATCAGAGCCCACTGCTCTCCTTTGCTAAGAATCACTCCCAGTTTTCCTCCCCCTCCAACCTCCTTACCTGAGCCGTCCCTCTGGCCAGCCGGTCTCAGCACAGGAAAGCCCCCTGCAAACAGGCCTCCCAGGGCCTGTGGGGTTCCCCCTCGAGAATTCCCAGGAGCACCTCCACTTTCTTTATTGGCTCCTTTGGAAGCTGAGGGGGAGAAAGGGGGCAGATGGCCCTGAGTGCAAGTGCTCCAAGGCACCTGGGACCTGTTCTCAGTGAGAGTCATTTGAGTGGAGCTGCCTGACTACCCACTGTCCCGCACTTGCCTCCGAGAAACATCTGGATGTGAGCTCCTGGTGTTCTCAGCACTTAGAACTGTGAGGAAATGCCCCTAAATTCCAATACGCGAACAGTCTTTGAAGGTGGGTCAAGCTAGAAGCCATATTTCCACCAAACTGGCCTTCAGTTCCCTGCTCCTTCATAACCCCCAAGGAGGAAGAAGCTGGCCCCAAGGAGGAGAAGGAGAATAAGCCCTTGTCCACAGCTTCCTTGAAGTTTCTATGTCCCAGAGATTCCTGTGCTTAGAAACTACAGAAGATGAAAAAACCACTCAGCTGTAGCATGGATGAGAACCCCTGGCCAAGAAATTAAAGCCATCTTTCATCTCATATTCCCCGAGAAATTAGAGTGCCCCCTGGTGGATGAATACAGCTAAATTTTCAAAGAAGAGTTTATTTAAACTCCAATTTATGAGGTTGGAGGAATTCTTGTTAACTGGATTTCCTTACTATCCCAGTGCTCTCTTCCCTCCTTCCCTCCTTGTAATTTCTAAAAGTATTTGTCTCTTTCTCCACTTAATTAAGAACAGACCAATGAGCAGAATGAAATCTCTCTGATGATCTTGGAATGACTATCTCAAAGGGAGCATGTCATTACGCATGAATCATTTATGTAGGATTCTTAAAAAGAGTCCTAAGGACCTGAGTCAAATCCGTATTCTTCCCATTTACTCCCTGTGTGATTTTAGGCAAGGCAAACCTCTCTGGGTCCCACTTTCTCCATCTGTGAAATCATGGGGTTGGGCAAAATGGCTTCCAAAGTCTCAGTCATTTCTAGGCTCTATAGGACAACTGTCATCTTTACACATTATTTTATCTATAGGTAGAGGTGATTAGGCTGGCTGTGTACTGAGCCAAACAGACAATGGAGGCTCCCTTTGAAGGGGAACAAAATCTTGCTGTCAATTTGTTGCCTTAGGACACACTTCTCCTAAAAGTGGAGTACAAAGTAAAAGACAAACCAACCAACAGTCAATCAAGGTTTAATTGTATCCGGTTATGGTCTAGAAACATGGAAGCTGGAGATGGAAGGAACCTTCAAGGAATGCTAGTCCAATCCCTTCCTTTTTACAGATGAGAAAAACCAAGGCTTAGTGACTTGCCCAAGGCCACACAGGCAGTGGTTATTTGAACCTAGGTATCCCTTCAAATCCCAAGGTCAGGTGTGAGCTTTAAACTCCATGGCAAAACTGAATCTCCAAAGGAAATCTTAGTGTAAGTTTTTGTTTGTTTTCACTGTTGGAGAATGAGTGAAGACAGTTTTATTGACAAAAGTCCATTTTTTGTGATATGAGCTTAATTTCTTATATCAAATGACTAAGCTATATTATTGCTTGAATTCAGTAAATGCTACAAATAATATTAAACTCAGCATAGATTTTTTTCAGTTTCTGGAAAAAGAACGGAAGTTTTATAAATCACCTCCAGCTTTTTAAAAGAAACAGCAGCTTTATCATGGGATGACCTGAAGCTAAGTATGTCAAACTCATTGGCTTCATAAGGGCAGGAGCATATTGTTCAGAAACAATATCTGGGCTGAGACTTGAGCCCAGGGCTCCTAACCCCCAGCTCTGCAACTGACTGGACAAGTCTTTGTACTTGGGCCTTCCTCTTGGGAAAGGAAAGAGTTGCTCTTTGCAGAGATGGGGGACAAGATGTGTGGAAAATGGCATACACTTCAGATTCAGTGACACTGGCCTCTCTGCTGTAACTTACCCTGCCCCAGCTGGTACCCATGTTGGTCTCCTTCCTCGTTTCTACCTCCTGTCTTCCTTTAAGTCTCAGTTAAAGCCTGACCTGCAAGGAGCCTTTCCTAGACTTCTTTAATCTTATGGCCTCTCTGATGCTGCCTACTCTCAGTTTATCCTGTCTCTATCTCACTTGCACATCGTCTCTCCCATTAGACCATGGGCTCCTTGAGGGCAGGGACAATTCTCTGCCTTTCCTTGGACCCTCAGGGATAAGTACAGTGCCTGGCCTATACTAAGTATTTAATAAATGTTTGGTGACTTTTATTGTTATTATTTATCACAAAGGAAGGATGAGTAAAGGAGAAGGATGTATTCAGAAGTGAAGATGGTGTGCAGAGGCCAGCACTGAAATATAATCCATAGTGTCACCTCCTCTGACAGTCAGCTGATCACCAAGGTTGCTGTCAGTTCTAACATTGTCTGAGCTTATAAGCTCACTGCTCCTTGGCCTGAGGGATCTGGCACATGTTCCAGGTGATCAATGACAGCCTCCTCTAAACTCCTGAGAGAATGGGTCAAACTGGAGCACACTTACATTCAATTTGAGGGGCGCTCCGGTCATTGATCTGAGTGACTTTCCTTAAGCGAGTCCCTTGCTGGATATCTGCCAACAGCGCACTCCGACCTTGAGGCACATCCTTCTTAAGTTTAGGAGCCTCTGTGCTTGCCTGCGTAAGAGAAGGAGAAGAAGTCATTTCACTGCCACTGGCTGCTGACCACAAAGAAATGTCTCTCCCAATTAGAAAGCCTCTCAGTTGTTGAAGGCAGGAGTCTTGGCAGCCAGCTGAGATGGAAGCAAGGTCAAGAGCAGGGAGAGATGGTGACTGGGCAACAAAGCAGGGAGTCAGGGAAAGCTCCAGGCCCCTGAGGATGAGGAACTTAGCTAGGATTTGTGAAATGTATCCCAACCCCTTTGAAATGAGCTTGTCCCAATCTGCATGGTCCTACAGAGATCAATAAGACATTTACACAGCACCTGAAGGTCTGCAGAGAACATCATGTACCTGTTCCTCATTACAATCCAAGGAAGAAGAGGATCTCTATTCTACAGATGAGGAAACTGAGGCTCATATTGGTTAAAAGTGACCTGTCCATGGTCTCATTGCTAGTAAATTTTAGAGGAAGCTTTAAATCCAGGTCTTCCTGACTCTGAGGAAGAAATCTAAATGACGCAATGAATAGACCACTAAACCTGGAGTCAGGAAGGCCTGAGCTCAAATCCTTCCTCATTCTCGGACAGCTCACTCAACTTTGATTCTCTCTTGGTGGGGAGCAGGCTAAGGGCAGGGAGCAGCTCTCCAGCCCAGGGTCTGCTGCTGTTCCCTCATCCACCACGAAGGGATTTCTTACTCTTCCTTCTTGTAAGCTGTGAGAAGATCTGGTGAAGCAGAGACATAAAAATACTCTGGATCAACTCTATGGGGACCCAACTCACAAGCAGTGGGACCCCATGTGGGAAACACTCCCTCTTAGGAGAACTGGGGAGGGTTTTATTATAAGGCTAGATGGGGGTCATTGGGTCTCTTACTGCAGCATTGAGGCCAGTAGTGTGGGAGGTGCTCAGCATCAATGAGCATGACTTCTTGTGTTTCGGGTTTTTCTAAAACACTTCTTTTGGATTCTGGGTATCCTAAACCATGGAAATAGCTGAAGCTGTTTTATCTTTGGTGTATAATTTCTGTTTTGGAAAGGTCTGGGAAATCACAAGGATCAGAGAAAATGTCTACTATCCCATCTTGTTGCCCATGTGACTTGGAAGCCTTTATAATTATTAACTATTATTGCTATCATAGAGGAAGCTTCCTGTATCCTTCAAGTTATATTTTAGATCTATTTGCCACTTCTTACCAAACTGTCCCTATGACTTTATTAGTTAAGCTCTGCTTCAAAATGGTGGTACCTGATACTGTCAGCACTGATCATAGTACCTTGTACATAACAGGCCCTCAACATCCATGTTTCCACTTCAAATATCTGTAGATATAACTCTCCCAAGCCACTGAAATGTGTAAATATCCTGTTTCCAGGGCACTGAGAGATGACAGGTTAAAACACATATGTTTGCATGATATAATACAGTCCTTTAAGCCTAAATTTAAGGTGCCCTTTTCTCATCTTACCTTGGGTTGGCTTCCCCTGGTTAGTCCCATATTTTCTGAACAAGCTAGGCACATTGGCCTTGTAATTTTTCCACCAGAGGGCTCCCTAACACGATACTAAATACAGCATCTCATATTCCTCTTGTGAAGTAAAAACCTGGTAACAGCTTCATGATAGACATGGTCCATCTCTAATTTGTATAAAGCTTGGTTATGGTGTAAAAGGTCATTCAAGGACAGATTCATTCACACATTACAGGTCATATTAGATAATGACTGTACTTTCCAAGAACTCACAACATTTACAAATAATAATTCCACCACAATTTGGTTTCTTAAAATTCTCTGCCACTAGGGCATAAAAACCTCACAATCCAGTGCAGAAAGACAGAGATAGTCAATGCATCCTTCTCAGATCATAATGCAACAAAAATTGTATGTAATAAAAGGCCATGGAAAGATAGACCAAAAATTAATTGGAAACTCAACAATCTAATCCTAAAGAATGAGTGGGTTAAACAACAAAGCAGAGAAACAATCAACAACTTCATTCAAGAGAATGATAATAATGAGACAAGCTACCAAAACTTATGGGACACTGCAAAAGCAGTTTTTAGGGGAAGTTTTATATCTTTGAATGCCTACATGAATAAAATAGAGAAAGAAGAGATTAATGCATTGGCATGCAACTGAAAAACTAGAAAAAGAACAAATTGAAAATCCCCAAGTAAATACCAAATTAGAAATACTGAAAACCAAAGGAGAGATGAATAAAATTGAAATTAAGAAAACTATTGAACTAATAAATAAAACTAAGAGTTGGTTTTATGAAAAGACCAACAAAATTGATAAACTTTTGGTCAATTTGATTTAAAAAAAGAAAGAAGAAAACCAAATTACCAATATAAAACATGAAAAGGGTGAACTCACCTCCAATGAAGAACAAATTGAAACAATAATTAGAAGTTATTTTGCCCAACTTCATGCCCATAAATTTGACAATCTAAGTGAGATGGACAAATATTTAAAAAATATAATTTGCCCAGATTAACAGAAGAGGAAATTGAATACTTAAATAACCCCATCTCAGAAAAAAGAAATTGAACAAGCCATCAATGAACTCCCTAGGAAAAAATCTGCAGGACCAGATAGATTTGCAAGTGAATTTTATCAAATATTTAAAAAACAGTTAATTCCAATATTATATAGACTATTTGGGAAAATTGGTGGAGTCCTATCTAATTCTTTTTATGATACAAATATGGTTTTGATACCTAAACCAGGAAGAAGCAAAAAAAGAGAAAGAATATTATAGAACAATTTCTCCAATGAATATAGATGCAAAAATTTTAAATAAGATATTATCAAAAAGAATACAGCAACTTATTATGAGAATAATACATTATGATCAGGTAGGATTCATACCAGGAATGCAGAGCTGGTTCAATATTAGGTAAATTATCAGTATTGCTGATCATATCAACAACAAAACTAACAGAAACCTTATAATTTTATCTCAATAGATGCAGAAAAAGCTTTTGACAAAACACAACACCCATTCCTATTGAAAACACTGGAGAGCATAGGATTAAATGGAGCCTTCCATAAAATAATAAGCAATATCTACCTAAAACCATCAGCAAGCATTATATACAATGAAGATAAGTTAGATGTATTTCCAATAAGATCAGGGGTGAAACAAGGATGCCCATTATCACCACTGTTATTCAATATGGTACTAGAAATGTTAGCTTTAGCAATAAGAGAAGAAAAAGAAACTGAAGGAATTAGAATAGGCAAAGAAGAAACTAAGTTATCATTCTTTGCAGATGATATGATGATAGACTTAGAGAATTCCAGAAAATCAAGTAAAAAATTACTTGAAATAATAAACAACTTTGGCAAAGTTACAGGTTACAAAATAAACCCACATAAATCATCTGCATTTCTACATATTACTAACAAAACACAAGAGCAAGGGATAGAAAGAGAAACCCCATTTAAAGCTATGGGAGACACTATAAAATATCTGGAAGTCTACCTGCCAAAACAAACCCAGGGACTATATGAACACAATTACAAAACACTTTTCACACAAATAAAGTCAGATCCAAGTAAGTGGAACAGCACCTGTTGCTTGTGGGTAGGCTCAACTAATATAATAAAAATGACAATTCTACCTACATCAGTTTACTTTTCCAGTGCTATATCAATCAAACTACCAGATAATTATTTTCTAGAGTTAGAAAAAATAATATCAAAATTCATCCAGAAGAACAAAAGGTCCAGAATATCAAGGGAGTTAATGAAAAGAAATGCTAGGGATGGTGGCCTAGCCCTACCATATCTCAAATTGTATTATAAAGTAGTAATCATCAAAACCACTTGGAACTGGCTAAGAAACAGAGGGATAGACCAGTGGAATATGTTAAGTACTCAAGACACGATAGTGAATTAATATAGCTATCTACTGCTTGAAAAACCCAAAGACCCCAGTTTCTGGTATAAGATCTCACTGTCTGACAAAAACTGCTGAGAAAACTGAATAACAGTGTGGTGGAAACTGGGCATAGACCAATGCCTGACACTATACACAAGAATAAAGTCCAAATGGATAAATGATCTAGGTATAAATATTGATACTATAAACAAATTAGGGGAGCAAGGAATAGCATATTTGTCAGATTTATGGAGAATGGAGAAATTTATGACCAAATAAAAGATAGAGAACATTATGAAATGCAAAATGGATAATTTTGATTACATTAAATTGAAAAGCTTTTGCACAAGCAAAGCCAATGCAACTAAGATTAGGAGGGAAGCAGAAAACTGGGAAAGAATTTTTGCAATTAGTGTCTATGCCAAAGGTCTCATTTCTAAAATATAGAGTCAAATTTACAAGAATGCAAGTCATTCCCCAATTGATAAATGGTCAAAGGATATGAATAGGCAGTTTTCAGAGCAAGAAATGAAAGCTATCTATAGTCATATGAAAAAATGCTCTAAATCACCATTGATTAGAGAGATGCAAATCAAAACAACTCTGAGGTAGCACTATCAGATTGGCTAACATGACAAAACAGGAAGATGATAAATATTGGAGAAGATGTGGGAGAGTTGGAGCACTAATTCATTGTTAGTGGAGTTGTGAGCTGATCTAACCATTCTGGAGAGCAATTTGGAACTATGCCCAAAAGGCTACAAAATTGTGCATACCTTTTGACTCAGCAATATAGCTACTAGGACTATATCCTAAAGAGATCATAAAAATGGGAAAGGGTCCCACATGTACAAAAATATTTATAGCAGCTCTCTTTGTGGTGATCAAGAAATGAGGGGATGGACATTCATTGGAGAGTGACTGAACAAGTTGTGGTTTACGAATGTAATGGAATACTATTGTGCTATAAAAAATGGTGAAGAGGAAGACTTCAGAGAAGCCTAGAAGGTCTTATATGAACTGATGCTGAGTGAAATGAGCAGAAGCAGGAGAACTTTGTACACAGTAAAAACCACAGTGTGTGAGGAATTTTTCTGGGAGACTTAGTCCTTCATAGCAATGCAAGGACCTAAAACATTCCCAATGGACTCTTGAGGCAAAATGCCATCTATATCCAGAGAAAGAACTGTGGAATTGGATCGTAGAATGAAGCACTGTTTTCTCTTATGTTATGTTTTGTTTTTTTTTCTCATGGTTTCTCCCATTCATTTTAATTCTTCTATGCAACATGACTAATGTGAAAATGTATAAGAATCCATATAAAATTGCATGCTGCCTCAGGCAGGGAAGGGGGAAAGAGGGGGGAGAAAATCTGAGACTTATGGAAGTGATTGTTGAAGACTGAAAGCAAATAAATTAGTAATAAAAATTCTCTACCAGTTTAAGAAGTCTGGGCTATGACAACTGCCTATCCATCCAGGTTACCCCAAAATGAGCCTTCCAAATACTCTCAGTTCCTGTTACTGCTCTAGGTTTAGCCTGGTGATGGGTCATTTTAAGAACCAATGAGATTTCATAAAGGCCACACTCTTTTATGAGTTGGTAAGGATAGCAAAAACTTGTATTTCTATGATATTTTAAGGTCTTTCAAAGCACCCTGTGAAGCAAGGAGGTGTGCCATTTTTTTTAAAAGAACTGAGGAAGCAAGTTCAGAAAAGTGAAGGGATTTGCTTGAGGGTTAGGGTCAGCAACAGCATTTGAACGCAGGGCTCTCCCAGCACACTCATCTGACTTGAGGACTCTCTGTGGTGGAGAAGTTTGACCAAAAAGTTTGACTCTCTGTGGGGCTTTCCCTGACAGGCCCCATCCCTGCCCTTGCTAGCTTTTAAAAAAAAGAAAAAGAAAAAGGAAAGGGAGCGTTTGCTTGGAGAAGTCAGCAGTTTCTTATCTCTGAACAACTTCCAGAGGAGATCTTCTTGGGGAGAAGAAAACTCAGGTTCAAGTCCTGACAACTAGAATGTCAGGACTGACTGAAGGGTCGAATACTCCTGGCCTCGGATTCCTTAGAATCCGAGCTTCTGAGGGAAGTTTTCTTCTCTGGGAAAATCCTCCTGTTAATAAATGAACCCCCAGGTCTTCACACTCTAGAAACAAGCCCGAGGTCCAGTCTGATGCTGCCTCAAGCCAACAAACATAGCTCACATTCAGATACTGTTTGCAAAGACTTCCAGATTTGATCTCCTTCAAGTCTCACAAGGACTAGGAAGGAGGGGCCACAGATGCTTTTATCCCCATTCTCTAAAAGAGGAAGTCAAAGCTTGAACACCCCTTGCCTAGAAGTCCACCACCCTCCCCACTAAGCTCTCCACGTGGGATCTGAATCCAAGTCTTCAGGCTTCGAAGATGGCACTCTTTTCAATCCTCTACCAACTGCACCATAAGTGAAATGTCCTTCTCACCACCTCCCAATAATCTCCAAGTTATGCTGTCTGGCATCATCCCCATCTCCCCTCCTTGAGAACCTTGGATTCTGACCTTGGCAGTCCGGGCTCTGATAAACGAGGCCCACAACCAGAATCTACACTGCATTCACTTTTCAGCTGCGTTCACACCATGCTAGCTGGATATCTTCTGTCTCTCCCCATTAGAATGTGAGATTTTGGGGTCTGGGACTGTCTTTATATTTGTATCCCAGTAACTGGCACATGGTGAATGCTGAAGAAACATTCTCTCTCTCTCTGTCTGTCTCTCTTTCCCTCCCTTTCCCCACTCTTTTTCTGTCTTCCTTGTCCTCTGTCTCTCCTTTTCTGTCTCTCTCCCCCTCTGTCTCTCTCTCCTTCCCTCCTTGTCTTTTTCTCTCCTCTCTGTCTCTCTCCTTCCTATCTCTTTTTCTCTCCTGTCTCCTCTCTTTCTCTTCTCTCCCCCCTCCTCCTTCTCTCTCTGTCTCTCTCTCCCCTTTCTTCCCTCCCTCTTTTTCTCCTGCCTCTTTCTCTCCTCTGTCTCTCTCCCTTGCAGTCTTTTTCTCCTCTCTCTCTTCTCTCTCCCTCTCTCTCCCTCCCTTATTCTCTCTCTCTCTTTTCTTCCTTCTCTGTCTTTCCTCTTTAGGTCTGTTTCCCTCTCCTCTATTTCTCCTTCTCTGTCTTTTTCTATATCCTTTGTCTCTTCTCTGCCTCTCTGTCTCTCACCTCTCACTTAAACATCCTGAATCACTACTTAAACTAGATGCTGTGGATAGAAATCATGTTACAGACTGGGCTCAGACTGGATCACTTCTGACAGCTCTTCTAACTTAGAGACCACAATCCAGGGAGAACTCTAGTAATTACAATTGGCCTTTAAATAAATAATGCACTGAGGTTTATAAGGCACTTTAGGTATATTTTCTCATTTGAGCTTCATGACAGTCCTATGAGGTTAGATATTACAAGTACTATCACCATTTGACAGACAATGAAACTGAGGCAAGCAGAGATTAGGTGATTTGCCCAGGGTCACACAGGTAAGTGTCTGAGGTCATATTTGAATTCATGTCTTCCCGCCTTCCTCTGTCACAGCATGCCACCTCCAACCTGAGTCTATGACCCTATGACTCAAGGAGACCTCAACACTACTTTTTCCTTCTGTATTAATTGTAAAAAATGCACAAAGAGAAAAAAATTCATGGAGACAACAGTTGCTCTTTTGTTGGTAGTGGGACCAGGACTGCTGTTGCTTTGCTGGGCTCCACAGTGGAATAAATTCTGCCTGCTGCAGGCTCAGAGCTGGGTCTCCCAGCCCTTTTAGCTGGTGCCGAGGAGCAGAGCATATGGTGAGCACAGGGCCACGGGCACCAGGCCTGAAATTAAAGAGAGGGCCAAAAAGAAATAAAAATAGAAAGCAGGAACTAAATGCAGCCTTTGTGTCAACATTGCTGGGCAGTAGATGCCCACTGTCAGTTGATGCTCTGACCCTGGTAAGTGTTAGAAAGGCACAGGGATGCACTGGGGGTCAGGGAGGGGCCACAGACATTTGAGAGACTCGCTGGTAGAGTGCCTTCTGGGACACACCACTGAACTAAAACTTTTCTTTTTTGTGGGGGAAGAGGGAAAAGGAGGAGTCAGGGGAGCTGAATTCTCCAAAGAGAGCCCATGCACCAAGACTGTGGACTCCAAAGGGCTGGTCACTCATGAGCGACTGGTCTTCCTGGTCCATGTTATCATCAGGGCATCGTGGAGAGCTGGAAGGGTCATTGAGCCCAATACCTCCATTTACAGATGAGGTAACAGAGACTCACATGGATGTTCACAGTCATTTAAAGCTAAGATATGAACCCAGGACTTGTGATTTCAAATTCCATAACCCTTCCACCATATTGTGATGCCCCCAGATAGAATCAAGGCTAGAAAGGAGGTTAGAGAGCAACGGGATGTTTCTTTTATAGAGAATTAAACTAACACCAACACTGGAGAAATAACTTACTCAAGATCACACAGCTAAGTGTGGCAGAGGCAAGATTTGAACCCTTGTCTTTGGATTCTGGGACAGCTAGGGGGCGTCATAGCCCCAAAACACCTAGGCCTGGAGTCAGGAAGACTTACCTTCCAGAATTCAAATCTGCCCTCAGACTAGTTAGTTGGGTGACCCTGAGCAAGTCACTTCACCCTGTTGGCCTCAGTTTCTAAAATGGCCAACCATGCCAGTAGCTTTGCCATAAAACCCCAGGTTGGGTCACAAAGAATCAGATGCACCTGAATGACAACAATCTCCAAATCTGACCCTCTTCCTGTGGCATTGGGCTACCATCCAATGCCATGTCTACACATGACCTCAGCCGACCCCTGCCTACTCTGAACTGTAGATCAGATATTTATGGTCTGGGCCTTGTTCACAAGAAGGAGCTGATGGAGCCAACAGTCAGCCAGAAGCTTTGGTTGTGGTTGTGGTTTAGAGGGAACCTGGAGAGTTTATGTTGGGTGAGGAGGGAAGGCTGAGAAAACTGGCATTTTCTTGAGAAGTCCGTGCCACCTCCATCAAGCTCAACAGAACGCCCAGACTTTTTTTTTAATACAATAGATATTTTTTGGTGTATTGAGACCTGAATTTTTGATGGTTTATTTTGGAAATTTCAAATACACAATTACAACTGAGAATCAATGAATTTAAAAATACTTAGACAAAACCGAGAATTCCTGTCTTTGCATAGGGATCCTCCAGGTGTGGAATGCATTCACTCCCTCCCTTCACTCAAAAGAATCCTCAGCTTCCTTCAAAGCACAGCTCCAGACCCACCTGGCCCCTCCTACTTGTTAACATTCCCTCAATCTCAAAATTACTTGGAATAACTTTGCCCACATACGGTCAGTTTTCAGCATTCACTGTTGGGACTCAGCAGGGAACTCTGTTCAGAGGGTTCCACACAGAACGTCTCAAATTCCAGGTCCTCATCCTCATGCCATTAGACTCCCCCTCTCAGATGGTAAACTGCTTTTCTGGCATTGTTAGCATTTCAAATGATATCTTTTGTTTATGTATCTGCCAGCTGAGAGAATGTCTTTGCTATCAAGCTGGAGCTACTGGGATGTAAAAGCAGCCTGACCAGGCTATGCAAACTAGAGAAGACGTAAATATGTGGGGGATAGTACAAGGGAAGAAGGCTGGGTTTGTAGTCAAAAGGACCTGGGTTCGAATCCCAACTCTGCCACCTCATATGTGTGTCACCTTAGGCAAGTCATTTAACCTGTTCGGTACTCAGTTTCCTCATCTGTTAAGTAAAGGGGTTGGACGATGGCCTATGAACTGTATTCCAGCTCCAGTTCTAGGAACCTACTGTGAAGGAGATTACATAGGACTTTTGTAGAATTATGTATTGGGGAGGGGGGGCAAATGATTTCTTGTCTTTCCCCTACCCCCAATGCAGTGGTAAAAGTAATCAGCCAAAAAACATTTACTGAGTACCTACTATGTGCTAGGTACTAGAAATTCCAGGTAAAAGAATCCAACCAAATAAGCATTGATTAACTGCCTACTATGTGTCAGACATTGTGCTAGGTGCTAGGGATGCAAGACAAGGTCATCTTCATTCCATCTAATTTTTGACCTTGGAATATGCCTAAATTTAGAGTCAGAAGATTAGGATTTGAGTCCCTGTCTCTGAAAACATTTACCATTGGACTCTGGACCTCAGCTTCCTTAGATACAAGAAGGAAGCAATGCCTGCACTTCATGCTTCATTGGACAGCTATGGGGATGAGAGGAGATCCCAGGTGTGATGGGTGTGGGCACCCCAAGGCGTGCTGCCTGAGGGATGTCATTAAGGTCTTGCCTTACAGTGTAAGCCAGCCACGGGAGGAGCTCCAGTTATCTCCCGTTCCTTGCTCCCTGACTCTGATCGGGGAAGGCTTTGATCTGAGGTCAAGTAAATGGTTTTTTTTCTTTTTTATTGGCATTACTATCTTTTGGAGTTTTAAACTTAGTGGCAGAGTCATGTACCCTCAGCCAGTCTTTCCTCAGCACCACCTCTCCCTCCCATTTTTTCTGCCCCAAG
Organism: Bettongia penicillata ogilbyi; assembly: GCA_023548195.1. Lineage (NCBI taxonomy): Eukaryota > Metazoa > Chordata > Mammalia > Diprotodontia > Potoroidae > Bettongia > Bettongia penicillata. Next base: position 2,762,619 of record JAJHZJ010000453.1, read on the forward strand.
TGAAAGGTCTGTAGGTCTGCTTCATTCTTTATTTTTCTTCTTGTCTTTATAGCACTGGCACCTAACACAGTGCCTAGCACACAGTAGGTGGTTCACAAATGTTTATGGATTGAATGACCTCCTAAGAAATGCTGTCTGTACAAGTCATGACAATCAGAATCTAGCAAATTTCCCTTTGGACATGGATCAGTCCCAAGACAAATCATCTAGTGAGGGAGAGAAGGTGTGGCACCATGGCAAGGATTCAGAGTCAGGGGGCTTTGGGCTGAACCTTATCTTTGTCACTTATTCATTGTATGGCTGTGGAGGGGAAGGGGAATCACTTTCCTCATTTCCGGTTTCCTTTCCCCTGCGGTAAAGGAGAGAGGGTTCTCTGATCAGAAGACCTCTGATTTGTAAACGAGGACAGGTCACAAGCAGGAAAGGCAGAGGGGTCATAAAACCTCAGGAATCTGGTGCCCTTGGGGAGATAGTAGGAGCTGAGTAGTCACATATACCTGATGCTTACAAAGCGCTTCCAGTCCCCAAAGATGCACTCCCTCCATCTGCAAACCAGTGGGGCTGGCTGCCTAGGAAGGAGACTGAAGAGCCCAGTCCACCCCCCAAAAAGCCACTGTGTTTAACTTTCTAGCCTGATTGGTGAGGACCCAAAGGTAATGTCATGGCCGTCCACAAATCTAAAGAAATCACTGCCTTCGTTGTCTTTAAAGACCGTTAAAAATGTCCTTAAACGGAAATGCTGATGATTTTATGGAAATGAAGGGGAAGGGGAGCCAGGGTTGCTGAAATGGAACCAGTTCCCCCACTGGAAGAATAATTGAAAACAAGAGGAAGAAAATTTATTTCTTAGCTCTCTGTTCATGACCATTTATTTTTGCCTCTTTTTTTGGTTTTAGACAGTATTTATATGTTGAAGAACTCCCTCTACCATTACAGCTTAAATCTTATCTGCAACTTAGAGAGATTTCCTGGAGGCAGTGAGGGGTTAAGTAACTGGCCCAGAGTCACACAGCTGACAAGTGTCAGAGGTGGGATTCAAACCCACAGCTTCCTGACCACACTGCACCATTTCCTTGACCTAAATCAGGTACTACCTTGTATGGCTGAGTTACATTGTTTGCACGAACCTATGTCTTATCTGAGGGCAGAAATCCATGCCTCCTTACCCAAGGACGTGCCTTGCAGGGACAGGCCCAGGGTAAATACTTGCTTCTTGACATTGAGTTCCTTGGGGGTTTCCACAGTTAAGGTGAACCTGTGGTTAAAAATAGTCATCATTCCTCCTTAAGCCTATTCGAATGCTCTCAAATATCATCAGGTAAGACTCATTGTTACCATCAAGGGCTGAGCCGAGTCAGGAAGAACCAGAAAACAAATGGAGAGAGTGTGGACAAAACTTCAAGCAAAATCAATCGGATGGGCTGCTGCTCCCCACTGACCCTAGTGTCAATATGGAGGAATACAGATGCCTCTTGGCATTTAAAGGCCTGCAGAGTCTGGTTCCAAATGACCTTTCAAGCCTTATTATACATAACTTTGGTGTACTCTTGGATCTTGTTAAATGAGTCTTCTGGCTTTTCTCCACCCATGACACTCTCCTCTCCCATCTCTCTCTCTCTCCCTTCTTCCCTCCTTCTCTCTCTCTCTCTCTCTCTCTCTCTCTCTCTCTCTCTCTCTCTCTCTCTCTCTCTCTCTCTCTCTCTCTCTCTCTCCCTCCCTCCTTCCTTCTTTGTCTCTCTCTCTCTCTGTCTTTGTCTCTTTCTCATTTATATCTCCTACACTTAGGATAGTTTGGGGCACAGAGTAAGTTCTCAATAAATGCTTGTGGCTCCTGAGCAGCTGGGAGATCTGACACCACAGACTCCCGACCAACTGGGAGTGTTTCTGTCCCAAGCAGACAGAATCCAAACCCACCGAGGGGGAAAGGAAGTCTTCGCCTGTACATTAGGGGAAAGATGGAAAGAAGAGCTTGAATTTTGGGGATGTACCTGAGTTCAACTCCCCTAATTCCTCAAGGAAGGACCTCTGCTCTCTGTTCACCTTAGACCTGCCTCTGGCTCTTCCCCATCTCTTAGTCGCTGAGGTAACTCATGGGATGCAGTTTGGACCATGGGGAAGGACACTAGCTCCAGCCTCAGAGGACCTGGATTCAAATCCTACTTCTGTCACTGGCTACGAGAAAAAAACCATCTCACCCCCAAAATGAATTTAGCCCTATTACCACTTAGACCTCCACATTGTTCTTTGTATGACACTCACACCCAGTTCATACCTCCAGCCTCGCTGCCTGTTATAGGCAGCAACACTGACGGGAATGGCACTGCCACCTTAGTAGGACCCACCAAATTCTGGGGAGCCCCATTCTTCCTTGGCCAACCCCTCCCCACCAAAGCAGGCATATAGCAGATCATAAGCTGGTGGCATGTGCTGAGAAAACTGTCCAAGGCAAACCTAGACTGTTTTTGAATCTCAATGAAGGACATTTGTAATGGTTTCAGGACCTTTGACGGGGCAAGACCCACCTTCTATGGAAGCAGACCCTCCAATGTCTGGAAAGCTCAAAGGACATCACCCATTGCTGAGGTTTCCTATTCTTCTCAATGACACAGAATGGCAGAGAACTGGACTGGGAGTCAGACAGCCTGATTTTGAGTCCTTACTTTAGAAACTTTCCAGCTGTCAAAATGTCTGCTACTCTCTGGGCCTCCGTTTTCTCATTTGTAAATGGAAGGGTTTGGACCATGAGGTCCCTCTCTACTCTCAAGCCTAGGGTCCTGCACTAATTCATGGTTCTGAAATTCATTTGAGATCTTCAGAACAGCATTATCTAGACCTCTAGAAAAACAGCTGAAGAATACTCCCATATTCAAAAGGGGATGATTCCATCAGGGGCCCTCTGGAGGAGATAAACTTCACTCTCAGCACAGTTGTGTCTGATTTTGATTTTGTTTTAATTAAAACTACCACTCCCAGAGGAAATGACCAAGCAGGGAGCTCTTTCCATAGGCTCAGGACACCTTGTACAGTACTCCTGAATGAGGAATTTATAAACATGAATCAGCAAGGTAACAACCCCATACCTAGGCCAAAATAACATTGTCTTTGCTGTCTTTGTGACCAGTTAGGTACAAAATGAGAGCTCACTTCCAAATTCTAATAGGCTGAAACAAAAATTAAATCCATATTTCCTGTACTCCTCCTATGTGCCAGGTTAAAAGCTAATCTGTGGCTGGCCTGGTTACCATTCAACAAAACATTAAGGACCGGCTATGTGTAAGACACTGGAGATCTAAAGGTAATGACCTAGTTCCTGCCCTCAAGGGGCTTACCTTTGGTTGGAGTCAGAAGTGGGAAGAAGGCATCTTATTGCCACAGAGGAGTGGGGAGAACCCTCAGCTTTGGTTGGGTCATGAGGAATGTCTGGGGTAGAGCTACAGCTTCTCCTATTGATTCTGTAGGACCCTCCATCTCCTTGACCTTGGCCTTGGTACCACCATGGACATCCTTCCTAGGCCTAGATCTTTCTCTGGTTACCCTCATAGCAACACAGTTCTGAGAGGTAATAGTGTTGGGCCCCAGGGAGGAGGAGTGCCTGGCACAATATTCAGTCAGCAACCAAAGTCTCCCCCAAATCTTCACTAGGGAGATAAGGAGAGGCAAGATGGGGACACAGAAGAGGCTGGGTTGTGCTTTGGGGCACCAAAAACTAGACCGTCTCATGGGATACTAGAATCCTAGACCAAGAGGCCTCAGAATTCAAACCTCTTGATTTTACAGATGAGGAAACTGAGGCTCACAATGGGAAATGCTATGTGAAAGGTTACTCATGGGATCCAAGACCCAAAGCTGGACCCTACTTCCATATCCTGATTTTACAAATGGGGAAACTGGCTCTAAGAAGTTAATGACTTGATCAAGGTCTCTAGAGTCAGAAGACCTGGGTTAAAATCCTACCTCGGACACTATATTTGTAATCATGGGCCAATCACTTTAAGCTCATCTGAAAATGAGGGGGTTGGACTAGATAGCTTCTGAGATCTCTTCAGCTTGTTATCTTTGCTATGATAAACCAATTCACCCTGAGCCTTGGCTTTCTCATTTGCAAAATAAAGATGATAATAACACCTACCTCACAGGTCATTATGAACTTCAAATGAGATCATTTATGTGAGGTGCTTTAAAGTAAAGTCAACCAGCTTTTATTAAATACCTATTGTGAGCCCCAGAGCTATGGCTGGTACTCTCTGAGGTTGCATTTAATTAACAAAAGATAAGCTCCTTGAGGGCAGGGCATTTTTTCATTTTTGTCTTTGTATCCCCAACACCTAGCACATAGTAGGAGCTTAATAAGTGATTGTTGAAAAGAGCTGAGGAGCTGAGGGGAGCTCAGTGGTGAGTCGAAGGTTGGGCATCAGAATGGAGGAGAGACAGAAGTGAGCTGAGTGTAGAGGTGGCCCTGAAGGCTGATCCCCAAACACTGAGCTCCTTTTCCCCCATCTCTCCTTACATACTTCGTGCCAAAGTACAGAAGGAAAGGGCCGGGCTATACTTTACAGGTATAAAGTTTACTGGCTCTCCCAACTCTATCATTTTATTACTAGGCTTATCTCAGAGGAACCAGGGTCTGGCCACTGGGGAACCTTGGCCCCAAACTGTTCTGCCAAGGAAATGCAGGAGAAACTGGGGTGCATTGACTGCCGAAGGCTTGAGGGCTTTTCTGTGTAATTGATTCCCTTTGGTGATTAGGAACTAGGCAAGAGGGAGGAACATAAGACTTTAATGATATACAATGCCTCAAGGAGAGTTACTGGAGGTAGAAGGGGGAAGGCACCTGCCACTATTTGCACAAATAGTCTCCTAGGCCTGGAATATATCCCCTCCATATTTCCACTCTAGACTCATTCAGTGGGAAGCCTTTCCTAATCTCTCTATTTATTAGGGCTCACTCCATATTATCATGTATACACTTACTTGGGTAAATTATATATCCTCCCTCTTCCCCCAAGGGCAACATAAACTCCTTGAGGGTAGGACCATTCTCACTTTTCATCTCTGTATCCCTAATGCCTGGCGCGGAAGAGTCACAGTAAAACCCTATTGAATTAAACTGATTTCTCACTTCTAGAAACAAGAGAAGACTGAACTCTGATGTCCACCTACCCATTCACCTATCCATCCATCATATATACACACATATATGAACACATGCATGTCCAAATATATACCTTTATACTTCTAAGACACATCTTGCTCTAGAATGACCCTGACAAAACCCACCTATAGAAAGAAAAACTTGGACGGCAGGAGTAGATCTCACAACTCCGATAAAACAGTGAAGTGAGACCTGGTGTTGCCTAGTGGAGATGGTGCTTGCCTTGGAGCTAGTGAGACTTGGGTTCCAATCCTATCTTGGACAATGACTAGCTGTACGGCAATTGGTCAGCCAAACCATATATATCAACATTCTGTTTCCTCATCCGTCAAATAGCAATACAATATCTTTAGGATCTGCCTCACTGGGCGGCTTGGTGCACAAATGAGATAAAGAATATAAAGTGGTCTGCACACTTTAAAATGCTTTCAGGTTTGCAAAGAGCTTAAATACATTACTTGTGAGTCTTATCACAATCCTGGTACCAAATGGGGACTCGATCAGTTTGAATTTTCCTCAGCCCATCAGAAATTGGGAGTGCATTCTTGCCATGCCCCTCGATGGAGCCAGACAGCAGATTTTCCTTTCATGTAGGTATGTGGTTGTTACCTTGTTGACTCATAAGGAAACTGAGGTATTGAGAGAGGAAGTGATTTGCCCAAGGTGATGGAGGTGGTAAATGTCAGGAGTTGGCTTAAACATAGGTCCCTTGGATTCCAAATTCCTCACTATTTCCTCTCTTCCCCTTTTAAAGATCTGCTGGTCCTTCTGGTCAACCCTCTCTAATGTATAACTAATACCTGACAAATGACCTTGAACTTGTAGCAATTCGTTAACTGACTTTCAAACATGTTCCACCAAAGGACTAAAACCCCATAGACTCATTCTATGTTATTCCTCCCCCAAAGTTCCCATTCCTTTCACTTTACACAAGGGCCCTCCCTCCTTCCCTCTCTAAGGGATTTCCTTTTCAATGCCAACCATTCCCCCACTTTTAAATAGGAAGCAGACAAAAGCTGCACATGAGCCTGCCTTGTCATTACACTGATTAGCCAGCAACATGGAAAAATCTGCTGTCCTCCAGTGTCACTGTCAAAGAAAACAGCCCTCTTGAGACCTGGTTTCCGGGGTGCCTGGGGAAGAAGCCAGAGAAAGAATCTGCCACCCCCATTAAATTCCTGGTGCTATGATTAGTCCCTTTCTCTTAAAGAAGTTGACCAAGAAAGGGGAGGGGGAAATTTCAGAAGAGTAATTGCAAGAGCCCACTGAGCTCACTTCAATAATTATTAACCCTCATCTCAGGTCTGATTATCTAGAACTCTCCAGAAGTCAGAAGCTTCTCCTGTCAGAGCACTGGGGGAGAGACCACATAGGGATAAGCATTAAGGTTTGGGGCTCCTCCCTCTCACTGTGGGGTCTTCATAAGCTCTGGGGATTTTCTTTTTAAAAAACATAATCAGGAGGCACTCCACCATCTTCCTCTTCTCACCACCTGAAGAGAACCTTCAGCCAGAAACCTAGTCAGCAGCAAACTTTCCCAAGTCTTTTTAGTGGAGTTGAGTTATATAATTGATTGGGGGGGGGGGGGGTAGGGAAGAGCACAGGGTGAAGGGAAGCTTCTCCCTTATCTAAGCAGCTTTGCCCAGGAGAAGGCTCAGAGAGAGAGATTGCCGAAGGCAGGCTGATCTCCTGGGGGGAAAGGGGTGGTGAGGCTTGGCCAAATGCCTCCCTAAACACGGTTGACTACAGTCACGCAGACCCACGCAGCCTTTTCATCTTGGCTAAGCAGGCTTTGTTCTCCTAGGCTGATGAAACAGAACGCTGGCCAAGAAGAAGGAAGTCACTACAGTGGACCATGAGGCTTTGGCAAGACTGGCTCCACAGCAGGACAATGTATTACTTTCCAAGAAAAATAAATGTAGTACTAAATTTATGTCTAATGCTCTCCTCAACTCCCAAGGTCAGGGCAATTCCCCAGTTGTGTGTGATAGCAGGGTTAGAACAGGGCTGCCTTGGAGAAATCAGACACAGATTGTATGAAAAGCAACCCCCTCACACCCACATACAATTATTGCATCAGCTTGGGGTTGTCTTACCTCTGACATAAACAGACTGGGTGACCTTGGGTAAGTCACCCTCTAAGTAATTAAGACTCCAAAGTCTACCTCTGTGGAAGGGCTTTCCTTTTCTGGGAGTTCCTTGTGCCGTCCCTCACTCTGAATGCTACCTTATTCTCCTGACCTCCCAATGAACACTCCCTGTGTCAATATTTCCAAAAGGTCATATCCAAGGAAGGAATGCTAAACACAGCATGTGAACTTTTAACGCCTTGCTTGGTCTCACCAGAAATGCCACCAAGCCAGGTTAACGTTTCCCTCTCCCTGATTTCGGGTCTTGGAACTCACAACCTCAGCTGTCTGACTGTGACATGACCTTCCCTTCAAAGGGCAGGAGGCTCTCGGCCAGTCCCAGAGAGCTGTACAACATTCATACTGCTTCAAATATGTCAGAGGTGAGCAGCAGCTGAGAAAACAGGCCTCCTTCTAAATGGTTTACATATTTTCTTCTTAACTGGAGTCAATGCTGTGAAAACACCCCCAAGACTCCAGCTTCCACTTGGCCCATTCTCAGGGTACACCACAGGGAACACCATCACTCTTGCCCTTGAGTATGGGGGCTCTTATGTCATTACTGGACTCCATCCCCACAAAAAAAGACTTGGGGGAGTTTGCTGCTGACTAGGTTTTTGGCTAAAGGCTCTCTTTGGGTGGTGAGGGAAGGAAGATGGTGGGGTGCCTCCTGATTTTGCTTTTTAAAAAGAAAATCAGTGAGAGGGTGGAGGCCCAGATGCTTGTCCTGGTTTGGTCTCTCCCCCCATGCTCTGACAGGAGAAGCTTCTGGAGTGTTCTAGGAAATTAATGTCTGCCGTGCGGAGGAGAGGAAAGGCCAGGGCTTCTAAAGATCTGTGAAGTGGTCACCAGGCTAGTCTTCACAGCCCCATCCCTTCTGTATCATTTCGTTGGATCCTTACTGTTCTGCCACCTAGAACCTGCCTGAGCACGGGCAAGTAATTAACCTTTCTGGGTCTCAGTTTTCTCATCTACAACAAGGGCGTGATAATTCTATCATTATTATTATCAGCAAAAATAACATGTTAGATTAGTAATACAACATATTCTAATATATGTTAGATTAATAATCTTATGTTACATATATGTAAAATTTCACAAAATATGACATAATTATAATATCATATCTCATTTGATCCTTTCAACAGCCCAGTAAGGTAGGTGCTAGTGTTACCCTCATTTACAGCGGAGAACACTGGAGGGAGACAAGGTTAACTGATTTGCCTAGGGGCATACAATGAACAAGTATCTCTGTCAGAATCTGAACTTAGGTCTTCTTGGTTTTAACTCCAGTGGTCTATCCAGCCATGGCACCTAGTATTTATTTATTTTAATTATCATAATTATTTATTAGTAGTTATCATTCTTAGTTACAGATGAGAAAACTGAGGCACAAAGAGGTTAAGCTTGAAAATGCCAGAGGTGAGATTTGAATTCAAACCCTCCTGGCTCCAAATTCAAACCAAACCTCCTGGCACAAGGTCAAGCTGTCTGGAGATGGTGAAGGTCAGGTTGAGGAGTTTGGGCCTTGGATCAGCAGGTGATGGGAAGTCCCTGCTGAGCACTGGAAACCTCTCAGAAGGACAGTCTGGGGGGGCTAGAAGGCTGTGTCCATTGTCCAGTCAAGAGGTCAGGAGGGGGCTGCACCTGGGAGGCATTGATGGGAAGAAAAATCCAGAGTACCTCAAGTCTACGGAAATCTTTACACAAATAATGGGGGGGGGGGGGTTTGACTGCACATTTCCTAGGAATTATTAACTCTGCCATTTAAAGAGCTTTTGAAAGCTCAGGTCCTGAAGTTTCTGACATTTAAGGAGACACAGATTCATAATCTTCACCAAATGCATATTTCAGGTAGCACACGTGCTCTGGGCTCTCTGCTCAGGTCCTCTTACACATTTGCACACACACACACACACACACACACACACACACTTACTCCCCTTCTCAGACAAGTCTATGTAACCTCTCTGGGCCTCAGTTTCCTTCTCTGTAAAATGAGAGGGCTGGGCCAGACAGCCTCTAGCCCTGTTCCTGGCTCTGAATCTAGATTCCATGGTCTGGCACTCCCTCCCCTGCCCACTCTCCAGCCCACGAGCCCCCGGGACACAGCATAAAGACCTTCCCTAAGTGACAGCTCCTGCTTTCCTGCCAAGTCCCGGGCAATAGGAACAGAATAGAAAGGAATTGCCAGGCGCAGGCCCAGCGCTGGACGCCCTTCTCTTATTGTGCCCACATCTCCTCCCACCTCACAGCAGTCAGAAAAGAAACACATTCAATGCTGTTGAGAATGCTTCTTTTGAAGGCTGAGTGACAGGCCCAGACACACCTCTCTTCATTACAGAACAAGGAAATGTGCGTTCAAGGCTGGCCTGTGTTTTCGGGGAAGATAGCTAGACAGGGGGATGCTCACTGCTGGGCTGGGGGGAGGGAGAAAAATCAGGAAAGAAAAGAGAGAGCACAAGCTTTCCAAATGAAGTCAAGGAGCAAACACAAACTATCCTTTGAACACAGGTCCATTTCAAGGTATCTCAGGGACTGGAAAGCCCTGGTCAACCTCTCATTACCAACTCTCACCAAAGCCCTCACAATGTCCCAAGATTGTATGTGAGTGACAGAGCTTGAGACTTTCCCAGGGCACCAGCCCCCATGCAAATGAACTCTGCTGAGAGGGAATAGGACCTAATTCCACTAAGCTTCTTTCCAAGAAACTTTCTCCTTTTACAACAACAAACAGAACCGAGAGGACCTGACAAATCCCTCAGGGCTCACTAGCTTTTTCAGACTTCCTTTCATAGACTGACAAGTCTTCTATACCAAACCAAGACCACTACATGCTGGAGATGGTGGGAAAAATCCCAGAGAGCAGTCCAGCATCCCTGATGTTTCCTTGACCCTGGGAAGCCTACTTCTCTATGAATTATGCATTCTTTGATGGTGCTAGGGGGACAAAATGCTCACTAGTAGGTTACTGGTGGTGAACAAAGATTTTGCCATATGGTAATCTAGTGCTGGAACAACGCTCAGCAAGTCTCCCAAAGATCTCTCTGGGTTTTTCTGAACGGTGATCGGTCACTTCAGGAATATGTGTATGTGTTTGTCCTTCATTACTGAAGAAGACCATGCCATCAGAGAAGTGATGACATGACTTGTACTTGACTTTGTTGTTTTGAGTGAGGGAGGGCTGTGCTTCTCCTCCATAGCCACCTGAATCCAGTGACCAGATATTCATCAGGATGACTGGAGATGACCCAGGATGAGGCAATTGGGGTTAAGTGACTTGCTCAAGGTCACACAGCTAGTGAGTGTCAAGTATCTGAGAGGAGATTTGAACTCAGATCCTCCTGACTCCTGCACTGGTGCTCTATCCACTGCACCACCCAGCTGCCCCATTCAGGAATATGCCGGCACAGTGAAGGGATCCTAAACCTCTCCCTCACACTGAGAGTTCCTATTCTTCTGTTGGTAAGCACTGACAAGCTAAGGCCTCTTTCAGGGGGCTTGCATATCCTGACTTTGTCCCCTCTGTTCCTCTCACCCTCATTTTAAATATGACTAAAGTGAGGGAGACAAAGGTTAAGTGACTTGCCTGTCTAAGGCCACACTCGGACTCAGGGCTTCCAGATTCCAAGCACCGCCCTCTTTAACCCTAAATGCACTCTGCCACTCTCGATATCCATGTCTCCATCACTCCCCCTTCCCCGCGGCTCCTCGTGCCGCCCTTGGGGGCCAAGCAGGACAAGTCAAGTCTCCCTTCCTTCAAAAGCTCGAACTCAACTCTTCTGTGGTCCTGAGTCTTCTTCACTCCAGACTGAACACCCCTAAGTCCTGGCACTTCCAGGCCCTTCAATGCCCACCTTTAAATGTGATGCCCAGCAGAGAGCGCAACCCACCAGCCTTGGTCTGACCCGAAAAGAGTCCGGTGAGCGGGACCATCACCTCCCTCATCTTGGGCACTTTGCCTCTGTAAATGCTTGGCTTCCCTATTACACTGCTGGCTCAACGTAAGCTTCCAGTCCATTAAAACCCGGATCCTTTTCAGAAAACTGCTGTCTCGGCAGCCTTCCCCCTTTTTGTACTTATGGATTTGATTCTTTAAAAGTTTAATAGCCTACATTTATCTCCATCAGTCATAGTATTACCCTGGTCCAACATGCTGGACTGTTGAGAGTCACAGAATCCAGTTTGGGGAAAGAAAACTAGTCGAGATTATATCAGCAACATTAAATATCAACTATCACAAAAGTATGTTTTTTTGGTCAACTAAAGGATGACATAAACCTATCGGTCAGTCGAGCCTCCCAGCTGTGATAATCCCACACTCAGGCTTTGTCCGTGCAGCTAATGCTGGGGTTAGCAGAGAGTCATCTAGAGATCCCAGTATAGGAGCCTGTGTCACGAAAAGCTAGATACAAAGAAAATAGCAGTCGGGGCTGGCCCTCAAGAAACCTGTGATCTCCTCGCATCCAGACTAACGGCGTTATTAGACTCTCAATTCAACTGATTTAAAGAGATCTGAAGATGGAAATTCAGCCTGGTTCTCTCCATCCCCTCTCCATCAGAGATACTGAGTGAATCTGACCCTGTTCTTTACCGACGGGAGACACCACACAATGCAAATGGCAGTCATCAATCATTGCTAAATGGGTGAGGGTTCAGGTATTCGCTGAGAAGGCATATAAAGGGGAGAGATGAAGGCTAGTTCTGAGAAAGACAAGATGAGAAAATGGAAAGGCAAGCAGGACCCCGGTGCTCTCACTGCTGGTTTCCTATTCTCCATCAGTCACTGACCCTTTCTCATTCAGGGCAGGCTACGTCAGCTAACAGTCAGCCCCTGTCTCCTTCCCACAGTCCTGTTTCCTCCTTTACTAAGACTGGAATGGGACAGAAAGGGGGAAAAGGGTGGAGAGGAAAAGGCAAAGAAACCAAAGGGAGTATTTTCAAAGAATTGTCCATTTAGAGCAGGAAGCAGCCTTGGAGACAGTTGAGCTCAACCTGCGCATTTCACAGATGAAGACAACGGATCTCAGAGGTTAAGGTCACACAGGTGACGAGTAGCAGACCCAGGTCTCCAAACTCCAAACCCTACCCTCTGTCCACCGCACCATGCTGACTTCTCTCCTCCATTCCCTCCTGCCTGCTCCAGCTGGGATGGAAACCAGTAGGTCTTCATTCCAGTGGGTTTCATTATGACCCAGAACAGGCTATGCCACACAGTACTTTCTCCAAAGCATCCTAACTACAAAAAGGAAGGTTTGTCGGAGGTGGGACATGGTGTACATGTTTGTCTCTTCTAGCGACAACGGCAGCTGTGTGGCTAGAGCGCTTGGTCTGGAGTCAGGAAGACATGAGTTCATGCCCAGCCTTACTAGTGATGTTACCCTGGGCAAATTACGTCACCTCTCTAAATCTGTTTCCTCATCTGTTAAATGGGGATAATGATAGCACTTACCTAGCAAGGTTGCTGTGAGGATCAAGTGACATACTATTTGCAAATCTCAAAGTGTTATATTAGTACTATCATCTAACATTTATCATTATTTAAATCTGTAAAGGTTGTTAGAGAGCATCGACGTCAACCCCTTCAATTTACAGATGAGGAAACTGAGGCCCAGAGATGATCAATTCTAGAGCATATGAGACTGAGCTAATCTAGTCTGACCCTTCATATGTCTCAGACAAGCGAAGCCATGTTTCCATTCACACAAGCATTAGTTGGCACATCGTGGACTTGAACCCAGGTGCTCTGGCTCCCCAGTCTAACTTTTTTTTTCTAGGATTCCATTTTCTTAGTTACAAAAGCACCAAATGGACAATGGTCATGACTGAGTCTTTGCTCTCATCTCATTCACTTCAAGGGGAGAGCCTAGATACACACTGGTCACTTTTTCTATCTACTGTCTAAGCCAGACACATTTATGCAAAATTTCCAGCCCCTCTTAATTTTAGAAAGAAAATCCCGCTCCTATATAAAAGCCCTGAGCCAGCAAGTCCTGGAAAGGTCTTTTTCCTCTTCCTCCCCAACTTGGAGAACGTGCTCTGGAAGAGAACATGGGCCCCACCAATCTCCTGATAAAGAGATGATCTTTGCCAGCAGACTTTCTATTATCCTCCTACAACAGTGCCAAGAACATGGAGGCATCCACGCCTGCCTCCCATGCTGTTGCCTTCCCACGTTGACCACATGGCTCCAAGGCAGGGCTCTCAGTGCCTAAAGATCTAGAAGATCTTGGATCTGTTCTACGAGGGCTGTTTGCTGCCCTTCTCCTTGACCGAAAATCAGGTATGGACGTGGGTCACAGGATGCACAGAGAGGGGGCATGCCCAAAGAAGTCAAGGCCCCTCCCCTGGAAGATGCAAGGAAAGCCCCATTGTATGTGATCATTCAGTCAGTCAGCATTTGATAAGTGGTTATCATGGGCTAAGCCCAGTGATCTCTGCTTTCAAGAGTTTATATTTTACTGGGTGTGGGGGAGGAGGAAGGAGAACTACAACATGATCACAGACAACTATAAAATATACTCCCAAGTTGGGGCAGCTAGGTGGTGCAGTGGACAGAGCACCAGTGCAGGATTCAGGAGGATCTGAGTTCAAATCTCCCTTCAGACACTTGACACTCACTAGATGTGTGACCTTGGGCAAGTCATTTAACCCCAATTGCCTCATTCTGAGTCATCTCCAGTCATCCTGATGAATATCTGGTCATTGGATTCAGATGGCTCTGGAGGAGAAGTGAGGCTGGTGACCTGCACAGCCCTCCCTCACTCAAAACAAAGTCAAGTGCAAGTCATGTCATCATTTCTCTGGTGGCATGGTCTTCTTTGGCAATGAAGGATGAACACACACTCCCAAGTAGCTCAGTGGATAGAGCACTGGAATGAGATTCAGAAAGACCCAAGTTCAAATCCTGCCTCAGACGTTTAATAGCTGTGTGATCCTGGACAAGTCCCTTAGTCAGTTTGGGCCTCAGTTTCCACATCTGTAAAATTAGAGGGTTGAATCTGATGGTCCCTTAGGTCCCTTCTAGTTCTCAATTTATGATCCTATGAAAATCAAGACCAAGTAAATATCAAGTAAATTGAGAGGGTGGTTGAAGGTACTAGAGTGGAACGTTGAAGAGCACTAGGGAGTCTGACAGGCCTGGAGATAAGGAGAGAAAGCATTTTATAAGCAGAGGGTGGTGTGGACAAAGGAATGGGGGTGAGAGATGAAGTGTCACACCCAGTCCTCTGCTCATGGAATGCTATAGATGGACAGAGATATATTGCTATATAACACAGAATGTTATATATCTATAATATATATGATGTAATCTATATTATGTAGAGGGATATTGCTATATGATGTAGAATGCTATATATCCATAATATATGATGTAATCTATATTATGTAGAGATATATTGCTATATAACATAGAATGTTATATATCTATAATATATATGCTGTAATCTATATTATGTAGAGGGATATTGCTATATAAAATAGAATGCTATTATACACACACACACACACACACACACACGTATTTTAAAACTGATGTTCCAAGATACATTTCATTTAGCAAAAAGGGGTGTCTACAAGTAATAATTTCCTATCTAAAAGGTCAGGGCTGAAGGGGACCTTACAGGTCATGAAGTCAATCCTTTTGTTTTATGGGTTGAGACACAGAACAGTGGACGTGGCTGCCACGTTGACGTCAGTAGCAGGATTAGAACTCGGGATCTTGAGTCCTAGCTCTGTGCTCTTTCCACTTGAACTTTGGTTAGCTTCTAGCAGAGAGATGTGCTATTTCTGACAGATGCTGGCAATGAACTGTGGCAAGAAGAAAATGCAATGCTAAGGAAGACTGGAAAGGACTGAAAACCCCTTTCAGTCTAAACGACTGAGGATTCCAAATTCAGTATCCTCAGCTATTTTTAGCTCTCCCCCACACTTTTCTTTGATGCTTTAAAAAAATACTGCCACAATTATCTCACCCCTTTTAGTTTACGAAGTACTTCTCTCACAACAAAATAGGAATTATTATCCCCATTTTGTAGAGGAGTAAAGAGAGGCCCGGAGGGGTTAAGCAATTTGTTTAGTCAACACATTTAGTTAATAGTCAGAATCAAGCCTAGAACCAAGGTCTTCCCGCCAGCCCAGAGTTCTTTTCAGTATGCCCCACTGTTTTCCAATAAAGACAAGATTCTGTCTAAATAAGATACAGCCATGGAGCTAGAGCCCTGCCCTTCGCTCTCTCTTCTTCTATACAGAACCAACAGCTTCACCTGTTTCTGCAACCCAGGTGGTCAAGGACAGTGTGTGTTAACATAGCTCCTCAGCTCTATCCCACTAGAGAGAGACAAAGGGCCTCCCTCAGGGCAGTGGTGGTGGTGGTGGGGCAAAACAGCTGAATAATGGTGGACTAACTGCCTGGGGGTTTCTTCCAACCGCATCTCCCTGTGGGTTTGGAGGTCTATTCTATGTGGCATTATGGATCTTGCAAGAGAGCTATGCTCAGCTCCCCTGTCACCTCCTGAATGGGAGTGAAGCCCCCAAAAAGAAAGAGGAAGGCAGAGAAGACAGGCCACAGGGTCTGGGGAGATGGCACTCGGGTTATCCCTGAGAAGGCATACTTGACATCTTCCCAATGCCAAAAGGAAGCGCCAGGGCACCGAGGTCTTGTCCTCCACAGCCAATCACACTGCCAGATGCACAGGAGGGGCTCAAGATCTAACAGAAGGATCAAAGAAGGATAGCCCCTGTTGTTGTTTGAGGGGACCCCATGACCAGAGCCATGAGAGGGCGCCTGGCGTAAAGGAAAGGCGGCTGACCCTGGAATCAGGGCACCTTGAGTTCAGATTCTGCCCCTGGCATTTCCTAGTTATGCGACAGTAGGCATAGTTCTTAAACTGCAGGTCAGGGAGTCCTAACCTGGGGTCCACGAACCGTTTTTCTTTTAAAAAATGTCTCTATTCCGACATAACTGGTTTCCTTCATAATCTATATATTTTATGTAAACATTCTGACACAGCACCCCTAGGGCTCCCGAGAATTTGAAAGGGGTCTGTGACACAAAATGAGCTCAAGAACACTGTTCTAGACAGGGATGAAGAATCTGAGAAGGAGATGGGACCTCAGGGGCCGTTCATCGAATCCCTATCCCTAAAGGAATTCCTGCTATTAACATCCCTGATAAGGGAGAGTCTCCCCTCCCCTTGCCCCAGAACCAGCCCCTGCCCCCATGACAGCCCATCCTACTTCTGGATAGTCCTAATAGCTCAGAAGTTTTTCCTGACTTCATGCCTCAGTTTAGCTTTTCTGCAGCTTCCACCTGATTGCTCCTAATTCTGCTCTCTGGAACCAAACAGATCAAATCTATTCCCCAAATGACAGCCCCTTGATAACAATAGTAGCTATCATGTTCCCCCTTTTCTGGGACAATAACTCCACGATCATTTGAGAGTGGCTCAATACTCCCGAATGCCGGTTCTTTCAAGACTTGAGCGTGTGGCTCATCTGGGTCAACTGAAGTCATCCATGGATTCAGGTGTTCTCCTACCACCTCTTTACTTCTCTTGGGCATCAAGTCCTCTTTACAGAAAGATCCCCATTAGTTCAAGTACTGAATTCCCTATCGTGGCTGAATAGCCCTGCCTGTTCCTCCGAGGCTGGAACTGATGACCACATGTCACTCTGAAGAAAGCAAATTGGAAAAGGGCAACAACTGGCAGGAGATTTCTGATTGATGCGTCTGACCCCTCTGGTCTAGAAGTCCACTCTGGGGTTTAGACTCAATAACATGCAAGACCCTCTTCAGATTTAAATCTATGACTCTGTTTGGTACTCTGAGATTGTCTCCAACTTATCTTGCATACACCTTGTTTGCATGTAGTTGTTTGCTTGTTATGTGTCTCCCACCAGATTGTGAGATTCTGGAGGGCAGGGAGTGCTTTTATCTCTGTATCTTTGGTGCTTAGAATAGTGCCTGGTGCACAGTAAGATGCTTAATAAATGCATAACTTGACTTGCTGCCTCTCCTACAGCTGATGCTTTCCCTTCCTACCTGTGTGACCTTGGGTAAGTCACTGTCTCCCCTCCAGTGCTTCCCTTTTCTTATCTGTAAAACTGAGGGGTTGGAGCAGATCCCTAAGTGTGTGATCCTACAAACTTCAATCTGAATAGAGACCTGTGAGCAGACACAGCAGGAGACAGGAGAAGAATGGGGAGAATTGGGAGTAAAGGGCCCTAGGTTCAAAAACTGCCTCTGAGCTGTTTGATCTTCCTTCTCTGGACCCCTAGATGACCTCCAAGGTACAGGATCACAGACTCGATTCTATTTTGGGCTCTAATCACCTCCAAGCATGTGGAAACTTTGGGTCATACTGTCCTGTGGCCAAAAGTGGGAACTCCTGCTGTGTTCCTCAGTGAACTGATGTGTGTCCAAGCAATGGGATGAGTGTTTGGGGAAGGAGGGAGGAAAGAAAGAAGTAAGGAAAGGGAAGGAAAGAAAGAGAGGAAGAAAGAAAAGAAGGAGGGAAAAAGAGACAAAAAGGGAGAAAGAGAGAAAGGAAGGAAGAAAAGAAGGAAGGAAGGGAGGGAGGGGAAAGAAAGAGAGAGAAATGAAGGAAGGAAGAGAAAGAAAGAAGGAAAGAAAGAAAAAAGGTTGAACTGACCAACACTAATCCTGAGGAGTTCAGGTTTCATGGGCAGGAGTGCAGTCCAGTCCACTTCTTTAAGAGGGCCCCTATTTCTCTTTTTTGACAGCCGGCAGTAGCTGGAGGCTGAAGCCTTAGCATGGGGAAACCTCCTGCCAGAGCATTAGATGCCCCAATCCAAAGAAGCACTTTCTGCAGCATCACTCACAAGTCCTACTCGAGCCTTACAAGGGGGAAGTGATAACAGAAAGGACAAGCCGGGCAGAGTCCATTAGGGAATCCACTTTAGGGAGCTGTTTTCCCACAGCAGGAACCAGAGGAGAGATTACTCAGGGAGGCCATGGAGAGACAGCAGAGGGGGCCTGAGGAATAACAGGGTTGGCTGCCACAAGCAGCCCTGCTGAAGGCTTTTAAACCTGACCTAGACACCCACAGAGTGATTGGCTACCTGAAGGGAGTTGCCCAAAGCTAGAGAAGTCCTTGGTGGCTTTCTGAAACCCTGGAAAGTCCTGAGCCAGATCCAAGGATGCTTTCACCGTCTAAAGAGCCAAGATGGAAACCAAGCCTTACCGGAGATGCCAAAGGGGGAGGGGGTGGAGGCGCCCCGATGGGGGGAGGTGGTGGGGGCAAAGGTGGTGGTGGGGGCGGTGGCACTGGCATAGGTCACGGCTTGGATGTTCCCTTGCTGATGAATAATCCTAGAAGACCGTCCTCAGTTCTGAAAGACAAAAATGGAAATGTAGCTAATGAGTGTTTAAGTGTGTATGTGGAGAAAGAAGGGCACAGGGGAGAAGACGCCCCTCCTTTGAAGCATCTCGTAGGAAATGTCCATCCTGGGAGGACCAGCTCTGTCAAGGCCAGCTAAGCCACAAGCTGGAGGACGTTTTAGCCACACAAAGTTGCAAAGACCAAGTAAAAGGGCTACAATCTATGGGGTGGCAGAGCCCCAAACAAAAGAACATGAGATCCCAGGACAGGCAAGTGAGGGCTTCTATGGAAGTACATTTTCCAGATAGCAATCATGATAATATAAAAATAGCTATCTGCATTTCCATAGGTAATCTATATGGGAAGACTACATTTATATGAGAACATATAGCACCAGCTCCCAGGACTTTGGGGACAGGATTAGTGCTTTGTAGACCTCAGACTATTTATCGATTTTGTTATTATTATGTCTCAAAACCAGAGAAGTACTTTATCTACATAACTTTATTTAATATTTACAATAGCCCATAAAATGACTCACAAATATTGTTATTCCCATTTAACAGATAGAAAAACAGTAAAATGGTGAGCTCCTGATTGCACAGCTGCTAAATGTCTGAGGTAGGTACAAATCTAAGTCTTCCCAATTGCAAAACCAGCGCTCTAGCTCCTAGGCAGTGTGGTCCAGTGGGGAAAGAGCCCTGACCTTGAATTTGGAAGAGCTGGCTCAAAACCTCATTTGCTACCAAAAGGAAAAAAAAAAGCAAAAGCATTCCTGAAAACGCCATCTTCTCTCCTCATTTCGAATCAGCATTCTTTCCCCATTATCTTTTCCTTCACACCTGCCTCACTTGGCCTTTCTCCTGGCCAAGGCAAACCCTTCTCTTCCTCTCTGCCTTGGTGACACTGAGCTAGGCTAGGGACTTTTGGAGTGCTGACTTGCTGAAATTCCACCAAATTATTTTTCACATTTCATTGTTCAAGGCTCTTTTTATATACAGACATTGCTTGATTGCTTTTTATATAAAGTCCTTTGGGGGCAGATCCAGCTATTAAACAATTCTATGGAGAAGCATTTATTCAAATCTGACAGATCCGAATGGGGAGCACCAGAGACACAGGCTGTACCCATTAGCTCTGGCGGCTTCTCGCCCACAGTATTAAAATGGGAATTTTCTGGAAATATGTTTAAAATTTTGAAAAAAAAAAGGTTCATAATGTAGAGAAAGGGAAGATTTGGAAAGGCTTTCATTCTCTCTTGACTTATGGAATTCTCCAACATTTGCAGGATTCATGACTTTGTAAGCCTGGGTCCTTTCACCACTGATGTGTTGGTCCTTTTGTAGACTGTCTTCACAACTTACTCTAGTGGTGAAAATGCCAGTTGGTGGTGAATGGTCTGGGAAGGAGCTTCTAGGTCTGGAACTCTTAATCAGGATTCTGTGAACCTGTATTTTATAAATATTCTGATAACTATTTCAATATATTTAGTCTCCTTTGTAATTCTATGTATTTTATTTAATATACTTAACATTATTTTGAGAAGGGGAGGCTGTATCTAGCTGTCAAAGGGCTTCATGGCACACAAGTTAAGCCCTCCTACCACGGGTGATGGACAAGCCTGATGGTTGACTCAAAGAGACACAAGATGGGTTCTCTTGAAGTTTATCCAAGTTGGGAGATTAAACCAATGCTTGCATACCTCTGACAACATCATCTAGAACCTAGGATCCTCTCCATGGCACCATGAGGTGGGTGGCACAATTGCTCAGTGTTTAGCACAAGTAAGTGTCCTGAAACAGCTTAGAAAAATAAAGTCCTAGAACCATTTACTCCTTACTCATCTCTGTGTATACTTTCCAGAGGTAGCATGGTATAGTGGAAAGCACACCGGATATGAAGTCAGAGGATCCGGGTTCAAATGCTTCCCCTCTCAGTAACTTACTAGCTATGTTACCTTAGGTAAGTCACTTAACTTCTCTAGGCCTCAGTTTCCTGATCTAAAAAATGAAGAGATTGGAGATTTAGCCTCTATAGTCTCTTCTAGCCCTGATGCTACAGACCCATGAAGCTTCTCTCAATAGCCCCAATTACTATTTGAACTCAGTGGCAGTACGATGGATGGATTCAGGAAGATACAAGTTCAAATTCCACCTCAAGTTCTAGGTATATGTCACTTAACCTCTCAGTCTTGGTTTCCTCTTCTGTAAAATAGGGATAATAAGATAACTTCTATAAGAAGGGTTGCCATGAGGTTAACATTTGTAAAGTGTAACATTTGTGAATATTAAAATTCTATATAAATGTTCGCTATTCCTACTATTGCTCACTTATAAATACTTTATTTTTAAACGTGTTGCTTACTCTCCATGGACCGCAAGCATCTCCAATGCCTCCTATGTATTGGGCTGGTCAAACACTCAGCACTTGTCGAATGAATGAAGCAATCAGATCAGAGTTTTAGAACGAGGAAGGACCTGACACGTGACCACACAATCCCACTCATTCTGCTCATGGTACCTGAGATCTAGACAAGCCAAGGGACTCGCCTAAGGTCACCTGGGTACCACGTGGCAAAGTCGGGATTTGAATCCACGTCTTTTGGCTTCAAATTCAATGTTCTTTCTACCACACCCCGTAAGCACTAGCACCATCACTCCACACCTCTCCCTTATTGTCCCCAGACCTTTCATTTTACAGTTTCATTGGTTAATTCCTTTAAAGAATAAATATTGACTGTACCTCCGGGGGGCACTAATGGAAATTAGCTTATGTTCAAATATCCAAGCTGTGCAAGGTACTTAATTTGCACTATTACTACATGGGATCCTCACCACAACTCTAGGAGGGAGGAGCTACTATTATCATTCCCATCTTACAGATGAGGAAACTGAACCTGAGAGCAGAGTGAAGTAACTTGTCCAGGGTCACAGAGCTAGTAAATGTCTGAGGCAGGATTTGAATTCAGGTTCTTCCAGTACTAAATTACACAGTGGAAAAATAAGGCCTGAACTACGTTGTCCTTCAGGAACTTACGATCTGATTGGGACTCTGTACGTTTAACAAATTTAAAACCTCACGCAGACTTTTGGGACACCCTGCGTGACACAAGGTAGAATGCGCCAAGGGGGAGGAGGGTCTAATAAATAGTTGCTCTTGTTTATGCTTTGGGGTTTTTCATGATGTGAACTGACTGTAACAGGAAAGTCTGAAGGCCAGTGCATCAAGAAAAGTCTGTCAGGATCACTGGAGTTGGGCACCACTGACAGAAGTGAGTGACAAAACTGGAGGCAGAGAAGAGGGACAGAGGGACGGGAGGGAGGCAGCAGAAAGAACTCTAGATTTAGAATCAGAGAAATACGAGTTCAAATCTCAGCTCCCCTCCTTACTCTCTGTATGACTGCGTCTGCACCTCAGTTTCCCCATCTGTAAAATGGGGACTCTCTTCTAGCTCTAAGTTTGTTCTCCTATTATGAATGCTCTTGTGGTGTTGGCTGCCTTTGGGAAACTGCACAGTTTCCAATTGGGAAGCTGCAATCTGCATTAGTGAAGGAGACAGCACCTCAGGGATGGCCATAGATTCATAGAAGTAATGACATATTTAGGTTTTACACCCCAATCAGTCAACAGGCATTAAGTGTCTACTATGTGCCTTGCATTGTGCTAAGTGCTGGAGATAACAAAGGCAAAAACGCAGAACCTACTTTCGAGGAAAGGCATTCTAATGGGGGTGACCACATGCAAACAGCTATGTACAAACAAGATGGTGCCAGGGTATCCCTAAAATCTTGGTGCTGTTTTAGGCTTAATAAGCACATTTTGATATGCAAAGAATAATACAAAAGAGGCATAGTCTGTGAGACCATGTACTTATTCTCACTACATGAAGCTTATCTTTTTTCCCTTGTATCACTGGATACAAGTGTCAGTGCTCATACTCCCTTTGTCTGCTTCCTCTTCCAATTTCACCACTGCTCACTTCTATTTTTTCAAAAATGATTTACATTTTACAGAAAAGGAAACTGAGGCAAAATCAGAAACTTTAAGCAGCTTGCCTGGCTCCCATGTGTTTGAGGCAGGACTTTTAAATCCTGGTCTTCCTCACTTCACTGGGTAATGAGAGGGGGATGGATCAGGGTTGCCCTTAGAGTAAGGATTCCAACCTGAGGTCTGATAAATGGATATGAATGGTTTCTCTTATAATCATCTGTATTTTATTTTAATCATTTAAAAACATTCTGCTGAGAGGGGGTCCATTAGGCTTGACCGCCAGAGGCATCCAAAGAACCCCATTCCAGACAGAGTAGATTCTCCTCCAGCACAGTCTTTAAGCCAAGGATCCTGGGGACACAGACTTAGAGTTAGAAGAGAGTTTAGAGGTCATCTAACCAAGTTACTCTTTTTACGGAAGAGGAAATTGAGGACTCAGGAAATCAAGTGACTTGCCCAAAGTTATTCAAGTAAGGTATTAGAGCCAAAATTTGAACCCAGAACCTCTGACTCCAAAGCCAACACACATACCACTGCCTCTTCTTACAAGCTGTATGACCATTTGGGGAGATGTTGTAAAGGGGTTTCCCTTCCCAGTCAGGCATGCATTGGATCATCTGGCCTTTAAAGTCTGGAGGGGTCACTTCCAGCTCTGATGGTATGGCTCTGTGCAAAAAGAATGGAAAGGAAGATTGAGGCCAGATCATGGGACCTCAGAAGATGCAAATCCTATCGGAACTGCCTTATTCCCTGCACGGAATATTCAGGCATGGACTAAATAAGGCAGCCGAGGCTTGCCTTTATTCCGAGTGGGCTCAGTCGGGTGGCAGAGCTGTCAGTACTAATGGGGCTTTGTGAAGACTTGGACCTGTCCAGGAGCAGGGGCCCAGTGACTGAAGCAGGAGCCCAGAGCCAGAGCTGGGAGGGACCTGAGAGGCCAGCGTCCCAGTCAACCCCTTTGTTTTAAGAGAGACTTGTATTGATAGCTTTTCTTTTTACATCATTGACATTTCCCAAGGCATCTGTCCTTCTCCTCCAAGAGATCATATTTGTAAAGTGCCTGGCATACCATAGGTGCTTAATAAATGCTTGCTCCCTTCCCCTTCCCATCCCAGAGAGTCATCCCTTAGACCAAAAAGTAAAAAAGTGGGGGGAAAGCTTAGCAAAATTAAACAACACACTGAAAAATTCCAGCGTTATGCACACAAGTCCCTCCTTTTACAGATGAAGAAATGGAGCCACAGAAGCATCCCAGGACATACAGGGGATAGTGCTGGAATTTTAACTCAAGTCCTAGAGCTCCACTTTCCACTCTCTGTTACCAGCCTTAGGAGTTAAAAATAATATATGTGTGGATACATACACATGTGTGCACATGCAACATAGGGAGTCTGAAGAAGCTGTGGGTATACACCTAAATTTGTATGTGCACATATGTATATTTAGAGTTAGGGTTAGAGCTGTGTGTGTGTGCATATATATGTACACACCATACATACCTGCACACAAAGACTTTTGAATAAGAGGACAGTGTCTAGTGAATGGGTCTTGGGGTTCAGAAGAAATGCGCTCTCTATGCCTACACAGGTAGTAGGTGCACTGGGGGTAGGAGTTGGGTTTAGAAGAGCCTCTCAGTCACTGGCCACTGTCTCTGCCAGAGGCCCTCTATCTCATGCAGCAATGCTTTCCTCCATCATCCCCACTCAAGACAGATGGAAGACCCCATATGGGCTAATGATGCCCTCCATGGGTGATGGCACACAAAAACCGTTCCAGGTGAGGAATGCAGACTTGCCACTGATGCCAAACTGGCAATGAGCCCACCCAGCCACCATTTCCCCTCCAGACAATCTGTCCATAACCTGTAGGGATCCAGACAGTGACTGGACCTCAAGTATGTGCTGAAATACCAGTATGTTGATGAAGGAAGTTCCCCTGGGTCCCGCCTAGGCTTCAGGAGCTATTTCAGAGGCAATCCAGTCCCTAAATCGAAAAGAAAAGCCTTCATCAGTTAATAATGGGCACTAAGGCTTTGAAAGTATCAGCAAACAAGCTCCCTCTTGCCCTCTGACAGATCTCATCTTTGGCAGGTTTGAAAAAGATGGGGAGATGAAGTTCCCAACACAGCCAACCCCATTCAGAGGGTAAAGATGTCAGGCCCTAGCTCTCAAACCTGGAAAAAAACCCAAGAATCTGCAGCTTTTGGACTAATCAGGGATGATGACTGGGGTGCTGCCATCCAGTTCCCTGAGGACCCCAAGCTGTCTTGAGCATCTCTGCTCTCAATAGTGACTCGTCTCTTGCATGGATCAGCCTTTGATTCATCAAGATTCCCCGAAGCTGATAAATCGTCTCATGTAAAGTCCAACAGCCCAGGCAAGTGCACAGTGAAAATAAAAAGAGCTTTCTTGAAATAAATGCCAGCAAGTTTTTGGAAGCTTCAAGTTGTAGGTCAAACTAATGACTTCGAAAATAGGAATCCATGCTTCTGTTTCCCTTATGCTTACAACACCAGAGATCCCTGCTCTTGACCATCAGGCGTCAGCCATGGAAGAGTACCACTCTGGGCTGGGGACCTCCTACATGCACAGCGCTGACCTGGGGCTTTTAACCTGCACTGTTAACACACTTTATAAAAGAATCTTACTCTCTACCCAGTCCTTCCATTTAAATCTCTTCTGAAAGAACCAAAGCATAGATGCTACAATTTTATTCCATTTGATTCAATTCCATATTTATTAAGAATCTACTATGTGCTCTACCTTTACTTCTCCAGACTTATTTCATAATAATCCTCTTCACAGTAATTTCGTCTATTTGTTGTTCTCTAAATAGGGCATCATTTCCTACCTCTATTTCTTTGTACAGGCTGTGCCCCACACCTGCAATGCACTCCTCTTCACCTCTTGGCCTTAGTCTTCAGTTTCCTTCAAGATTCAATTTACTTGCTGTTTCTTAGGGGAAAACTTTTCTGAGCTCAGTGGTTGGTAATATTTTTTCCTTGATTTACCTTGTACCAATTTATGTTAAATTTTTCATCCCAGGAAAACTTAGGCCTTTTGAGGGCAAATGTTGGTTTTCATTCTAGTGAATGGGTCTTGGGGTTCAGAAGAAATGCGCTCTCTATGCCTACACAGGTAGTAGGTGCACTGGGGGTAGGAGTTGGGTTTAGAAGAGCCTCTCAGTCACTGGCCACTGTCTCTGCCAGAGGCCCTCTATCTCATGCAGCAATGCTTTCCTCCATCATCCCCACTCAAGACAGATGGAAGACCCCATATGGGCTAATGATGCCCTCCATGGGTGATGGCACACAAAAACCGTTCCAGGTGAGGAATGCAGACTTGCCACTGATGCCAAACTGGCATCATTGCTTCATATTGAGTTCATATCCCACCTTAGTTACGTAAAGCTGTGTAACCCTGCGTAAGCAGTCATTCAGTTTTATTTCCTGTTAAATGAGGGGGCTAGATGACTTCTGTGTTCTCAATCTATAATTCCATGAGCTCCCAGGACCTAGGAAATAGATCTTAGATGGAGTAGATACTTAATCAATAAAGGTTTGTTGAACTGAATGGAATGTACTGGGCATTCGACAATGAAAGGACCCCAAAGGGCTCTGCAAACTTCCGAGGGCCCTATTGAGGACCCCAGCTGTCTGGAACTATACCCAAAGATGTTGCCCTGCTGAGGCTAGATGATGTCTTGCCACCAAGGGGATTTAAGGACAAAGAGACGGGTGTCTGAGGCCCCTCCATTTCTGAGGTTCAGTGATGCTGTGAATTCCTGCTGACTTCTCTCATTTCAGCCAAGTTAAGGCAGGTAGCTCCTGGAGCAAAATCAACTTTCCCCTCCCTCTCAATCTCCTAAATCAATTATACATTTGAAAGGATTAGGAGAGTCCTTTCACTGTGGATTCAAGAACTAACAAATGCCTTAATCACAATCTAAAGTAAAGACTGCTAAATTACACCTCCCACTCTAGCTCCTCCATAGGTTTGCTTGAACATGACCATGAAAGAAATACAAATTGACTGTCAATCCAATTCGCAATATTTGGGTATCCTTGGTGGATGTAGGAGAAGAGAGATCTATGCTCTAAATACAGTCTGTCCAGCATAGACGATTCTGGGTGGACATGGCGGGAGGGGTCACAAGAGGGAAAGGAGAACATCTCCTTTGTTTTTTGGCCTTCAAGCTGTATCCATTTAATAAAAAGAGCATATCAGTTGAGTCCTATTTCTACAGTTGGGCCTCTTACATAGTGTCGATATTCCTGAAAAGTTTAATGTGAATCCAATTAGTGTAAAAAAATGATATGGTAAGTCCAAGGGGGGAGATCCCTGTTTAAAAGAGGCTCGTCACCACAGGGGGAAACACAGGCCAGCCCAAGCTAACTTTGCGAAGGAGGTCCCGCTTGGTATCAGGACCAAAGCCTCAGCCCTCAGGGGTTTGGAGAAGGACCAAACAGTGAGAGATTTCACACTAGCCCAAACACCACGGTTAAATCCTCTCCTTATCTGAAAGCCCCGGAATCCTGGGGCTGCCTACAGGCCTGGGATCCCCTCTCTCTGCACACAAGCTTTTCTCTTTCTCTGCTGCTCAACTCCCTCTTCCTTCCAGCCTAATCTCCTGATCTCAGGCTCAGCTTTCCTCCAGACTCCGGATGCCAGGCTTCCTGTGCCTGGTGGATTCCAGCCTCTTCACCCACTCTATTTACATGTGGATACTATCTCTCATTTCCTGCCTGTGCTTAGAGCTTCAACCACCTGTGACTGTGTCTGTGCAAGCTCGCACCTCTAACAAAGGCTGTCACGCCTCCAGGGCATCTGAGAAGCTCTTTGAGACCCGAAGTCCCCCACTTTAGGACCCATCAAGCTGACCCAGGAGGCCATTTAGTTCAGCCCAGCCTAGAGTAACTTGCTCCAAGTCACACAGGGATCTCAAATAAGATTCGAACCGAGGTCCTCTTCCCACGCTAAGGCTTTCAATAATAGAACAAATACATTAAGTTTTAAAAGTTTGAATCACAGCTTGTTAAGAACAAAGGGAACCACAGAAAGGGGGAGGCAGAGTGATACAGCTGGAAGGGTTTCGATCTCCCCCTGACACAGAGAGCCTGGTGCAGCTTCAAGCCTCAGATTGCAGAATCATAAAGTGAAAGAGCTGAACCCGATGGTTTCTGAGGTCTCACCCTGTGAGTCCAGACCCTACTATGTCCAGCCCACAGTCTGCTAGCCCGGCGAAGCACCCAGAGATGGGATGGCAGGGCAAAGCTGCCCAGGGGTTGTGATCTGCATCTGTGGAAGCCATCATCACCAGTGAAACAGCAAAATTATTTACTGAAGCATCCTCTTAACTGCATGAGTATCTTACTCTTAAATTGATTTTTCCCCTTTGCCTTCCTGTTGTAAGTTAAATTATGGCAACTGAAATATTTTATCTGCTTGTTCCTGGTTGTTAAAGGATATTTGGAAAGCTTTGATCTCGATTTGGCTAGAGAGTCATAGATGATTAATGTATCAGAAGAGTTACAAGAGACTTTAAAGAAAAATTAATAATAACATTTATGTGGTGCTTGAAGTTTTAAAAAGGAATTTACTTATATTATCTGTTTATACATATGTTTCTTACAACCTTATAAAGTGAGTTCTATTATTATCCCCAGTTTATAGACGAGAAAACTCAGGCACAAAGCAGTGAGTTTCCCAGGGTCACCTAGCTAATAAATATCTGAGACAGAACTTGAACTCAGGTTATCTTGACTCCAACTCTAGCATTCTATACATTAAGCCATCTAGGCCAAATCCTTTTAGGGCAGCTAAATGTCAAAGTGGATAGAGTACCTGGCCTGAGTTCAAATCTGACCTCAGACACTTAGTATTTGTGTGACCCTGGGCCAGTCATTAAACCCTGTTTACCTCAGTTTCCTTAGCTGTAAAATGAGCTGGAAAAAGAAATGGCAAACCACTCCACTATCTTTGCCAAGAAAATCCCAAATGGGGTCACAAAGATATGATTGGAAAAAACTAAATAAACGACAACCAAATCCTTCTACTCCTGGTCTGAGGAACAGAACCCAGATCTCCTGACATCAGTCCAGCAATCTTTCTATTATAGACACTGCTTCATGATGACAGTTTACCCTCAGAGACCTTGGGATGCGTGCAGTGCACTGAGCACCTCTGTGCCTGCCGAGGTCCCCACCTGGGACCCCAATGGATGCCTAATGAAGCGACCCACTCATCTAATGTCATTTTGAGGGGCTGGAGACATTGCGAAGGGCCTGTGCCACGGGTAGATATATGCAAGTCCCAGGAGGACAGCATGTTGGCTCTGGGAAGGACCTTGGAAACCTTCTGGTCTAACTCCCTCATTTTTACAGATAAGAAAACTGAGGGCTGCAGTAGTAGAAATGTAAAAAAGTAAAAAATATAAAAATGTAAAAAAAAAGTAAAAATGATTTGTCCAAGGTCCCGTAGCCGGCTGATGGTAGCCCAGGCCTCCACACTCCCGCTACACTGCCCTGCCTCCTCCAAGACTCTGAACAACTAGTTAGATACACTCTTAGTACTTCCAGAACATCCTGCTCCAGTGATTACAAGCGAAGCAGAAATACTCAAAGGGAAACAAAGAAAAAATGATGCCTACAGTTACAAACATGACCAGATAAATCTGGAGGAGGAAGGAATGGCAGCAAAGATAAGAATAGCCCACGACGATAATATTGAGGTTAATAACTGACATGAGCATCAGATTTACAAAGTTATCTCTGCACAGGCTCTCAACAGCCTTGACGAGTTGAAACTATTGGCCATTATTATTTCCATTTTATGGATGGGAAAACTGAGGCCCAGGGAAGTCAGTCAGCCTGTTAACAAGCACTTATTACATTCCAGGCACTGTGACAAACACTGAGGATACAAAGAAAGCCAAAGCCATTTTTGCTTCCCAAGAGCACACATTATAATGGGGGCCAGGGAGTCAATTAGAGGCAGGATTTGAACCCAGGTTTCTTTTTTGATCCAGGGCTCTTTCTACTCAGTGACGCTACATGCCCCATTATATTCTCCCTCAATGAGAAGAGAGAATGGTCTCCTCACTCAAGCATCAGAGCTCTGACGGAAGAGATGAAGCCAGTTATCTGGGAGACATTTCCCTCTGATAGTTTTACCACTATGTCTCCACCTAGAAAATGGGAGGAGAGTCCACTTGGTGTTTCACAGATGCTGGAAGAAGCATCAACAACCGTCTACATTGGGAATAACCTGAGCATTTCTGATTTCAGGCATCATGGAATCTCCATATACCCAACGCCCAAGTTTCAGAATAGTCTTCGGGTGATGGGGGGGAAGTGCTTCCAGATTCCATTAACTCCAGAAGGGTGAAACAGTTTGCCTTGTCTTTCCAAAGAGCTTATCTATAGGTATATAATTGCATATGCATATGTTCTCCCCCATCCCATCCCCAAGGGCTAGTAACTGGCACACAGTAGGTACTAATAAACACTTGTGGACTGAGCTCAGATGGTCTTTCTAAAGGGTAGGGCTTCCAAAAGCCTTTCAAACTTGTTTTCAAATGAATTCAATTAGTTAAGTATTTATTAAGCTAATGATTACCTGACTGTACAGTATAGAGACTGGCACACTGATCCCTTCGCCAGTTGCTGTGTATTAATTATGGCAATATTTGAAGTTTTAGATGCAACATGAAGTGGACAGAAGACTGGATTTGGAGTCAGGAAAACCTGGGTTCAAGTTTCGTCTCAGACACTTAGTGGTTGTGAAACCCTGAGCTCTCTATGCTCAGTCCCCTCAGCTGCAAAATGAGTGAGACTCGATGAACTCTAACATCCATTTCAGTTTGAAATCTGGACTTCTCTGACGTCATTATTAGCAGTGTACTTGGCAAAGAGCTGCATGGCGTAGAAGTGGGTAGGGATTTTTGCCTTAGAGGCAAGACGGCCTGGGTTCAAGTCCCTACTCTCTGATTCCTATTGACCTCTGACAAGACAGACTAGTTGGGTGACCATGGACAAGTGTCCCTTCTGCTCCCTGGGTCTCAGTTGGCTTCGAAGACCCTTCCAACATTAAATCTGTGATTCTCTAGCACTGAACCTCTCTAGTCAGCTACCTCCTATATGAAATGAGAGGGTTGGGCACCTGAGGACCCCCCGGCATAGATCTCAGATCCTTTTACAAGGAAACCCCGGCAGGAGCCACTATTTATGGCAACAGGCACCCACAATAGAATCCTATGTAACCCACTGCCTAGCATGGCACCCTCAAGGGACAGCAGAAACCTCAGATTCAGGGCAGAACTCTCTTGGAGGCCACTTGTCAAGGTGCCTTTGGTAATACAGGCAAGGAGAATCGAAGGGATGGGGGGGAGGGGTAAAAAAGGTGACTGTTCCTCAGAGGGAACGCACAGCTGGAAACACTCTTTAAAAGATACCTCTTAGCCATCAGGCATCATTGGCGGCAATTTCATTCAATTTGGAACCGACCTGCCCATTTTCCAGTCTTTGGGTCCCCCACCAACTGTAACAAGCCATCTCCTCTGGTGCCTCAGACAGTGCCTAGGGGCTATTTTTAGAATGTCTGAAAGCACACTTCTTAGGTGAGAAATTCCAAAGAGATGAGAGAGGCGAATGTCATTTGAAATCATCCAAGGGGACAGCCGGGACATGGGGTCAGACTCTGCCCATGCAGGCGGCATCCCCACTGTCTGTCCAGTGCCAGAGTCCCTCCCCACTGGAACAGCCAGAACCCTTTGTAGCTTATGTGGCCAACAAGATGACATCACACTGAGCGCCAAGCCTGCGGTGGCAGCCTCTCCAGATTTAGTTAGATCCATCCGTGGATGACAGACATACAGTCTGCTATCAGGCCCACATTGGGAAGTTTTTCCCACTTGGTAAAAAGTTGCTAGGACTTGAGGATACTCTGATGTATCAGAGTGCAGTTTCAGTATCCCTACTAGGTGATGCAGCAGTTAGAGTGCTGGACCAGGAGGAAGATGAGTTAGAATCCAACCTCAGACACTCATTGACTGTGTGACCCTGGGCAAATCACTTAACCTATGTTTGCCTCCATTAGCTCATCTGTAAAAGGAGGATAATAGTAACCCACTTCATAGGGTCATTGTGAGGATCCAGTTAAGTAAGATTTGCAAAGCTCTTACCACCGTGCCTGACCCATTGTAGGCACTAAAGAAATGTGTTAGCTTTATAATGATAATTGTTGTTCATGAAAATCACTACTTGAATTACCTTCCTCATGTTTATTCTGCATTTTCTTAAATAAGAACCTGTTGTCTTCCATTTTGTCTGTTTCCCCTACCGATGATTTTCCTGGTGTGGGGGGGCCCCCAGGGAGGAACTTTCTCTACCGATGCAGGTCAACACTTTCTCTGAAACTTAGGAGTTTTAGAAAGCTGCCTTTGTAAATGATTGTCCAGGGTCACAGAGTCAGAGGCAACATTGGAACTCAGCTCTTCCTTCCTGACTCTGGCTGGCTCTCTACTACCTCATCAAGTGATAACACAGTCGGTGGTTGATAAATGCTTGCTGGTTGACTGAATTCACATCAATCTTTCACATTAAGGTTTGCAAAGTTCCTCCTTTTCTCATAAAACTACTGTAAAGTAGGGAATGCTAGTCCCCCTCTCCATTTTTTTTAGACTATTTGGAATCCTTCTCTGAGCACCCTTTACCTCCTCAACTATTCCAAATATGCCCCTTGACTTCTGCTCTCTCCTCTACATACATACTGTATTATACTACCAGTGAAGATGCTGTATTTCCCCAGTAAGGCATAACCTCCTGAAGGCAGGGGCTCTTTTTCATCTTTGAACCCTAGCACCTAACTCAGGGCCTTGTTGAGGTGGTACACAATATTTGCTGAATTGAATCGATTTGGATCTTGCTCATTTTACAAATAAGGAAACTAAGGACAAGAGATTTCCTTAAAAGTGACTTGGATGGTCATGCAGTTAACAGTTTTCATCCTAAGAGTCTGCGTTTGTACCTGCAGAATCCTGTAATATGCAAGCCAAGTTAGAACTTGGAAAATGAGAGATGGATAGAAACCATGGAAATGAAAACTAGCTGAAGGATTTTTTGGTTATGGTTTTTTTTCTTGTTCTTTTTACCTTGCCAAGAGAACTCAGCTAAAACTCAGGGGAATCTCTATGAAGTAAAGAATGGTTTTAAAGCTGTACCTCAATTATTGCTAAAACTAGTTTGCCCTTTTTGTGACTCTCTGGAGAAAAGTATATTTGAAAAGTAAATGTTTGCTTCAAAACATTATATCTTTTAAAAATGTATGAGCTATGGAATTATGCTAAGAAAATAACAAAAATGTCCAAGACATTAGACCTACGGCACACACCCCCAAGGAGCTTAAAGACATAAAGGAAGGTCTTCTATGTACCAGAATATTCATAGAAGTGCCTTTTGGTTGATGTTGTTGTCAAAGCACAGTGAAACAAGTTCATGAATGTAATGGATTCAGGTTTTTGTTTTGTTTTGTTTTGTTTTTAGGACTGATTCTCCCTATCTCACCTGGGCTAAAAGTGTAGGGGCTAATTGTGGGTTGGCAACTAGGTGCTGCAATGGTTAGCATGCCAAATGTGGAGTGAGGAAGACGTGAGTTCAAACCTATCTTCAGACACTTACTAGCTGTGTGACCGCGGGCAAGTCACTTCACCCTGTTTGCGTCAGTTTACTCATCTGCAAAATGAGCTGGAGGAGTAAATGGCTGACCACTCTGGTATCTCTGCCAAGGAGACCCCAAATAGAGTCATAAAGAGTCAACGGCTGAACAATAACAAATCATGGGCTTAATAAAAAGAGAGGCTCTGACCTGCTCTGTTTCTTCCCTGGGCTTGTTCTCTCCTCCTTAGGCAACATAGTAAGCCCCTCACTCTCCAAAGCTCACTATACTAACAAATGCCAGACTTAATGGATTAGCCAAGTCCATTGCAATAAAACTCTGAGATCAAGAGATCACCAATCTGAGTCTCCTACAGAGCTGGGACTACAGGCATGCTCCCTCCACCACACTTGGCGGCATACTGGTTGCCCTAAGGAATGAGGAATGTGGAGAATTCAAAGAAGCCTGGGCAGACTTACATGAACCGAGGCAGGCGAAGTAAGTAGACTAAGGAGGAGAACTCTATAGCCAACATCTGCAACAGTGGAAAATGGCAAGAACCAAGAGTCAAAACAAAACTGAACATGAAGTATCTGCAAGACTAAGCTTGGTTCTGAGAAGAAAGAAGAAAATTCGCTTGTTCAGTAGTATCTGACTCTTCATGGCCCCATTTGGAGTTTTCTTGGGAAAGATACTGGAGAGGTTTGCCATTTCCTTCTCCAGCTCATTTGACAGATGAGGAAACTTAGGCAACCAGAGTGTAGTGACTTGCCCAGGGTCACACAGTTAGTAATTGTGTGAGATTGAATTTGAACACAGGGCTAGTGCTCTATCCACTGCACCACGGAGCTGTCCAGGTAGGGGGCTATGGATGGAGAATACTGAATATACTGACAGCTGATGCGTTAGTTTTGCTACTTTTTTTTTTTATAAGGAGTGATTTGGTAAATAGGGGAAGGGAAATATTTGGAAATAAAGGTCATGTGTAGACAAAAAGTAGACATTTATATATTTATATGCATACATACACACATATTTAAACTGTATTAGATACCAAAGGCCAACGTACAAATCCTGACACACATTACTGACATATATTATTCAAAGTCCTACAGTAGAAGGAAAATGTCTACAGAAACTGAAAGCCTGGATTTGAATGCTGCTGCCACATCATAGCTAGCATTGTTAGTGTGCTTTAAGGTTTACAAGTCACTTTACATATGTTATCTCAACAACCTCATGAGGTTGCAGCCATTATTTTCATTTTACAGACAAGGAAACTGAGTTAGAGAGAGGATGAGAGACTTGTTAAGTGACTTGCCAAGGTTCACACAGTGAGTAAGTGTCTGAGGTTGGGTTTGAACTCAGGTCTTCCTGACCCCATGGCCTCTAACATCTTTTCTAGTTCTAAATTACAGGGCAATAAATTAAGGACTGGAAAGACCCTTAGAGGCCATCTATGTAGCACCTTATTTTCTGATCCTAGGGTTCAAGGGTAAAATACTCTATTTTACACCTCTATACTCTATGAAACCATAATTTTAATAGCTATGTCATCCCAGGAAAACAGAGTCAAGAGTTCTTGGGCTTTTCTTCCAAGCCCACAGAGTCAAGACATCAAGGATCTGGGGCATCCCTAGTGTTACTGATTCCTCCTCTGATGCTGATTTCCAGTTTTCCAGAGTGACCGTGAAATTCATCACTGCTTTAGCCACAACTGTGATGACCAACCCAAAGACAACACCAACAAGTCCCTGGCAAAGACTCTAGCTGCCAGCTCCTGTACCCTTGGCACAGTCAAGGAACCCAGGCCCAACGAGAAATTTTGTGGAGTCTTAAGTCCAGCCGGGAAGAAACAGCTCCTTAGCTACTCAGGGAAAGCGATAATGCAATGCTCAAAGAGAAAAGGATGGAAATTCTTTGCTTCTACTGCTTGGGCAAAAGACATTGGCTGAAAACTTCAATTGTGTGAGTCAATATTAACAAAGGCATTATTAATATTATAATTATATATTATAATTGTTAACAATATTAGCAAATTAATATTATTTGTATGACCACAATAGTGCTTTGTTATTCATCCCGTGAATCAACACATTAACTGATGACTATAAGTAACTCTGGACTTGGGAGGAAAACGGTAAACATGGATAAAAAAAGGAAAAACAAAACACAATTGGGGATTTGGAAACAGAGGGCTTGGGTTCAAATCCAGTTTCTTACCCTTGAGAGTTCTATGTTGTGGATCAATCCCTTCACCTCCCTGTTTCCTCATCAGTAAAATGAGGGGATTGTCGTCAGCCACCTCTGAGGTTCCTTCCAGCTCTATCATTTCATTATTTCATTGGTATGGGGATCTCTCTATCTGTCTGTCTCTGTCTGTCTCTCTGTCTCTGTCTGTCTCTCTGTCTCTGTGTCTGTGTCTCTCTGTCTCTCCGTCTCTCTCTCTCTCTCTCTCTCTCTCTCTCTCTCTCTCTCTCTCTCTCTCTCTCTCTCTCTCTCTCTCTCTCTCTCTCTCTCTCTCTCTCCAGAATAGCAACTCCATAACTTAAAGTTTTAAATAAGTTGCCTGGGGGCAGTGAGAAGTTAGATGACTTACCCAGGGTCACAGAGCCAGATTAGGTCAGAAGCCAGTAAAGTTCAGGTCTCCCTGACCCCGATGGCTACATCATGGAACTTGCACTCTATGATTCTAGATGCAGATGTCAGTTTCATGTCAGGAAGACTTAAGAATTATCCAAAGTGCAACAGGCTCTCAGGGCTGGGCTGAGGCAGGGGGGACTCACTTCAGCAAGGGCTGGATCGGCTGACCTCGGCGTCCTGTCCACCTCTGCCTTCCATAAGACAGTTTCTGGTCACTCATTCTCCAGTGCTAATTTTATAAAACAAAGTGTCGATTTTAAAGCTTGGAGCTGACCACAGTGACTTCTAATGGAACTTGGGCTATTTGAGAATGCTGAAATAAATCAGAGTACAAGCTACTAAAATGGACATAAATGTGGTGAGAGACATCTGCCCCATACCTAATATAAAAAGAGACAAAAAGGAAATAGTACTTATTGTTATATTCATTAGTCAACCAGGGTTAGGCGTGACTTCCTTTTTTCTAAATAAGATTATGAGATCCCTAATCTTAATCTATTAGG
Organism: Bettongia penicillata ogilbyi; assembly: GCA_023548195.1. Classification (NCBI taxonomy): domain Eukaryota; kingdom Metazoa; phylum Chordata; class Mammalia; order Diprotodontia; family Potoroidae; genus Bettongia; species Bettongia penicillata. The sequence goes on from JAJHZJ010000453.1 coordinate 2,799,033, forward strand.
GACTTGGTAGCAGAATCAGAATTGTTTTCCTCTTCCAGGTAAATCTCCAGCTATTTATTTGGCCCTTTGAGAATCTATTCTCCTAGAGCCACGCTGCTCACATGGCCCTCCCATAAAAGGCAGGCCACTACCTACCATGTGCCAGAGAGACCAGATCTCTTCCTTTACTAGGGCTGCTTTACATAGGATATCTCATTTCAGCTGTTGTGGCCAAAAAACTCACCAGCAACCACCCCGGGGATGAACTTCCCCAAACTGAGCTAAAAGTGCCCTTGGACATCCTATCTTGAGAGGCCTTCCAAATGAGAACCTTCCAGAGTTTGTTTGTTGGTTTTTTGGAGTGCTTTCAAGATCCCAGGGGTCACCTTAGGAGGATAAGTATATTGCTCTAGAGCCAGAAGGGACCTCTCCATTTAGTCCAGGGATTCTTAACCTCTTGAGAGTCATGGATCCCACTGGCAGTCTGGTCAGTCCTATGGATACCTTCCCCTGCAAGCATTTTTTAAGCACCTACCAAGGGCTGATTGTACAAAGCAAGGCAAATACATGGTCCTTTCCCTCCAAGGGTCTCACTTTCTAACAGAGGAAACATGTAAAGAGCTTGGTATGTACAAGATCTACATGGAGGAGCAAGCATTCAGAACTTAGATTTAGGGTTCCATGGAGTTCAACCTTCTCATTTTAGATACCCCCTCATTTTAGAGGATGTTCTAATGGGGAAGGGGGAGAGACCAGAAAACACCTCCTGTATTGGAATTTATTGGAATCTATATTATGAGCCACAACACTGAACTGGGATAGTGATTGGCCCACTAAGTTAGTGGTATCAGAAATTCCCAAATAAGAAAACTCCATCCAATGTACATGGCATCTTATCTGCAACTTTTAGAATTTCCTAGAGCATATAGGTTAAGTGACTTATCCACGGTCACACATCCAGGATACATAGTCAGATGAGGGATGTGAAGCTAGGTCTTCCTGATCCTTTCTCAAGGGGAACCAGCAAGAGTTACAATAATCTGCCCATATTTGCTAGGTCCACAACCCAGTGATGCATTATTCAGTAAACTTGGGTATATTCGAAACCGTTTTGAACTTCTCATTTATCTTTCCTCTCCAGTCCTGACCCCACTCCTGCATCAGCATGAACATTACATTCAACACTACGGGGATAGGTGCAGTCTCAAAATTCCAGCTATAAAACCAAGCTGCCTAGGTATATAGCTGAAACCGCTGATGAATAAATCATGATAGTCCTAGGAAGCACTGACAATATTTTGCTTCTCTTAAAGCACCTGATTCTCCTCTGATTTTAAAAGCTAGGCTTGGTCAGCATCCTTTGAGGGGAAAGAGCAAATTTATTTATGCCTCTTGTCCAGAGAATCAGCCATCTATTATCTGGGTTTTGTAGAGGGGGATGGGAGTTAATAGAAGCAAGAAGGACTGAAAACACCCCCAGGAAGCACCATGGGATTTCTGAATGCAGACACAGAGGGAGGCTGAATCTGGTGCACAAGCCCCAGATTCACATATGTGGGGCTTGGGGTCAGAGGATTTGGTGTAAAGCCTGGCTCTTGCTGTTCAGTCTCTGTGTGACCTTGGATAAGTGGTTTCATCTGCCTCAGCCTGAATTTCCTCTTGAGAAATGACAGACTTGGACCTAGATGATCTCAAAGGTTTTGTCTGGTTTAAATCTGTGCTCCTATGACCTTTGTGATCAACTATAACCAACCTAGAGCTCAGTTATGATCCTGCTGCCTGGAAACTGGCTCTGATGGGGAGGCAGAGGTTCAAAAAGACCCCCAAGCAACTCATCAGTAATCAAAAGATGGTTGGTTTTGCCTTCTATAATGGTCAAGACACCAAAAGTAGACTCATGGGCTAAGCATTCTGTTTCTGAATACAAAGGAATGAGAAGTGGTTTCAGAGCCACAGAAGTTGAGTTCAAATCCCACCTTTGTTTGACTTTTACTATCTGTGTGACACCTTTACCAGTCTGGGACTATGAAATGGGGGTGGGGCTAGATAGATCTCTGAGGTCCCTCTCAGCCCTAGATTTGATTCTATGACTTTTGAGGTCCCTTCCAGCTCTAAATGCTTTGATCCACAATCCCAAGATTATGAAATATTACCAGACTTGATCCCACTTTAATGAAGCCTTTTCACTTGGAATGCATTGAAGAGTTTTTGCAAACAGCACAAAAGCCCACAGAACACAGTTCACCACTTAACGTCTATTAAGTTGATTATGTTCTCCCTCTCTGTCAGCTGTTCAAGGAAACATTCTAAGGAACAATCATTCTTCCCTCCCCCCCACATCTTCCAAGCAGGATATTGTAGTCCAACAGGGACATCACACTGCCAAACAATGAGGAGTCAAGTCAGGTTCCTGGCCTTCTCCTAAGTTCCAAACACACACTGGCTGAGTCAGTTACGAAAGACAGCAACACTCAGGTTAATATCTCGTTACTATGAAAGCCCAAATCTCTTGAATTTTGTACAACGGAAGCATCCTATTATATGAGCATAGAGTCTCCAAAGTAGGCAGAAAGTAGAGGTCAACTATGTTATGACAACAACAACCTATAAGAATACTTGAAACGTGGCTGAACTCTGGGTGATTATAGTAACCAATCTCAGGCATGGAGAAGTGATACTGAAAGATCCTTTTCTTCTCTCAGTAAAGAGATAGGGGCCAATGGATGTAGACTATGGGATACATAATCAAAGATTATCACTATCTGTTGGTAAGCCTTGCACAATTCGTTACAAAAAAGTGAGTTAAAAATGACTTTGATGTGAAACTGGAAAGCAATAAGAAAATATCAAAAATATACTGTTTTAAATGAATAGTTCACTCCCCAGCCTTCCGTTCTATTTGACAGTTAAATCAAGGTTGATTTGGTCGGGCTCTGAGTGAAAACAGTTCAATGTTAGAATTTCTTTCTAAAAATGCTAGCAGGCAGATGGCATAAGGAGTGTGATGACAAAGGAAACCTTGCCTAAAGATAACTTTCTGTTGCATAATCATGTTCAATCACACCAAACCCCAATCCTCCTCTCAAATTTATGACACTAAGATTCAGATTTCTAAAAGCCCCACCATGGAGACAGACTTGGGGTGGGTGTGGAGAGGGAATCAACATTCACTTGAACTAACTCTTTTTTCGTGATCTGTGTGTGGCAAGTGGCTGGAGAGCCAGTCCTGAGTCCCCCCTCTGACACTTATAGATAGTATGAACATGCCAAGTACTTAACCTGCTCAATGCTCCAGGAAACTCTGACTGTAAACTGCTGAGAAAGTACTTGCCTTGCATTGATGGAAGTCATTTCCTCATGTGGACGTTCCCTCCACCAATGAAATCATGGGTCCAGTCCCTATTTCTGTCCCTAAAATATGTGTAGATTCTATCGGTATGATCAATTTTCTCGGTGTTTCTTCTGTGCCTTAAATATCCATTAATTTTAGAACATGTCGTACACAAACTACTTTTTTTCTGAGTTATTTTTTGATTTCTTTTTTTAGTTTCACATGAAACAAGCTGACATCCTTATAGATCTTTACAAATTGTGGCAGCATGGGGTTAGCAGTAGACACAACCTTAGATTTGTACTTGGAGGACCCTAGGCAGCCCTGCCCTCACCTTTCCTAAGGTGTGTGACTGAGGGCATGACACTTGACATTGGGAAGCTGAAGTTTCCTCATCTGTTAAATGGGGACAATACATAATACCAGTACTGTCTACCCACCAGTCTGCCTCACAGGACAGTTGTGGAGAAAGTGTTTTCTGAGAAGCATTCAATAAAGTTAACCTGAGTATTGGAAAATGGGAAAAGCTCATTTTAGGACTCCAAGTCTACTACTGGGCTATTCTAAGATGATCCAAGGTCGAGGGAGAAGTTGTTGCCAGCAGCTGCCTGCTTCTTAGTCTTTGGAGTGAATTGTATTCTCCAACACCTCCTTATGTGTGGGTTTCCTTACTCCTCTTCTGGATATGTCTACACAATCTTACGCTGCATTCGATGGCCTCTAAACCCCAGCCCTACAAAAAACGAAGTGGTCCACCCCCGTTGGACTAGATGGATTTTTCCTCCAACTTTCATGTTCTTAAAACTCACTACATACAATACACACACATCCTCCACGCCTTCTGCTGCTCGATAACTTCAGGCTGCTCACAATTTATGAGAAAACAAAGAGTATTCCAGGGGGAAAAAAAAGAAAAGGTCACCACGCAAATGTCTGTCCTCCCTTTAGCTCTGGACTGAATTAGGTGATTTCTCAAAGCCAGCTAGCACTGTAGGATTCTACGGAGAATGAACCTCAGTGACACACAGACTACACATCCTGTCCAAATATTTTCTCTATCCACCAGAAAAGCCGAAGTTGTTTCTCTACCAACACCATTTCTTCCTCTCCCCCTTCTCTATCTCTCTCTGTGTCTGTTTCTCTCTGTCTCCCTCTCCTTTTTACCCTCAACTTTTTATTTTTTCTCCTTTCCTTTTGTCGTTCTCAAACCGAATTCATCAAAGGTCTGAATCTAAGAGAACCGGCATGCGTAGGAACATCTGCACTCCAGTACATCAAAAAGAAGGGTGATTCTCACCTGGTGTCAAATCATCTGGCTGTCAATAATTCTTAACGCAGATAAAATGCCTCCGTGGCCCTCTCAGGAAATGAAGGAGTGAGATTCTCTCCTGGCCCACAGCAAAGCTTCCCAAGACTTGTGAACTTTACTGCTAAGGGAGGGCCCTCCCAGTGGCCCTGAGTGGGAGGGATGCTAAGGAAAGGGGAGGCAGGTCCCTTCCCTCTCTGTTTTTCCTCCCTCCCTTCTCCTCCTCTTCCAAGCCTACACACAGAGCTCTCTCTACCTGCTGTCTCCCGAGAGCTCCTTCCCCAGGGAGGTGGGGGGGGGGGCCGGCTCCTCCCCCTGTTCCTCCCACCCCTGCCCCACCCCCCACCCCCAGCTAGGGCTCAGTACCGCCGCCCCCACGCAGGCAGCGGGTTACTTTCTGCACACAGCCTGCGCTCTGCTCCCGGGAGAGGCTGCCCACGGTGTCCCAGGTTCCTGTCCCTGGGTGGGCCGCCCGCCCCCCCATATGCGCCGCTCTGCCCGTCCATCCCTCGACCCCCACCCCCGCAGCCCAGCATCCCTCGGCTGGCGGCCGGATCTGGGGGCCTTGACGAGCGTCCGTCCACCGCTGCTGCCCAGGCTTCTACCCTCCCCCCGCCCGCACAGGACCCCAGCTCTTCCCCTACAGCTCCCCTCCCGGCCCCAAGCCTTTGTCTGGGACTAGGTGGAGGGGGGGTGCAGCAGGCGTCTGGCAATTGGGGGCGAAGCCTGAACTCGGGCACCCACCGTGCCAGGGGCCGCTCATCTGAGCCCGGCAGCCTGGGGAGTCTCTAAGCAACCCGCAAGTGACCTGGTCCGGCTCCCGGATCCGGTTACCGCCTGGCAGCTCCCCCGATGTCCCGGGACCAGGGCCTGAGCCAGCCCGGGGGAGGGCAGCTGGGGGTGGGGGGCGCTGTCAGTGGGGGGGCTGCACGCCCCAGCTTCTCCCCCAGATATGGGGGCTACGCGCAGTTTCCCTTCCCCCACCTTCCGCTTGCTCCACTCCCCGCGGGCCCGGGACACACACGCACACTCACACTCACACACAAGGCAGGCGAGAGGCGAAGGCTACATTACGGGGAGGGGGCGGCGCTGCTCCGGCTCGGTTCTCCCGCCGTCCTGCTCCGCAAGTCCCGAGCCTCCTCCCGGCTCGCGCTCCACAGTGTCTCCGGCTGCCCGCTGCCCGCTGCCCGCTGGCCGTGCCGCTCCCTGGCCCGGCTGCACGCCGTGCACAGGGACAGGGAGGCGGGGCCGCGGCGCCCACCTGCTAGCGCTGCTCCTACCCGGGGCTCAGGAGGTTGCAGGCAGCCGCTGGAGGCACTCACTGCCTGGTCATGCCTGGCGACCTTGGCCCCGAGCGTCCCTCAGCTGAGTCTGCCAGGCATCCGCCCCTCTGAGCATCCCACGGGGGAAAAGCCCTGGCACATCCCTTGGTCCGGCCCCACTCCCTAGTTTGGCCCACCCTGGGAGCCCATCTCTAACCTCATATTCTCCAGTCTCGTCCTACAGCCAGCCCTCTTTCCCCCTGCCGCCCCTTATTCTCGGAGAAGGAAAACAACTCGACCAAGGTTACACAGGTGGGATTCGAGCTCAGGTCTTCCGCTTCCTATCGAGCGTTCTCACCGCACTACCTAGGAGTGAGCCTAGGACCTGGAGACCAAACCGTTTTCTTGGGAGTTTGACATTCCCTCCCCCCCAGAAGCATGGGGAGGGAGTGAGGATGGCAGCAATAATCCAAACAGCCACCCACATACCTTCATATATGAGTACCCACATGCCGTCATACACACATGTATGTGTACTTACATACATGTGCCTTAGAGTTTGCAAAGTCCTTTACATACATTAGCTCGTTTATGCGTCCAGGAGGCTGGATGTGGTCGCTGCCTGTTGGAAGAGGAGGCCGGCAGTACAAAATAGACCTAGTAGTTCTACAAAAGTAACTCTGAAGGACTGGAGCACAACCCTGATCCCACCCCACCCCCTTCTTCCCTCCCCCACATTCTAAAGCAGCTGCTCTTACAGTCTTGTGCGTTGACCACTTGTGGGTCCAGAAGGCCTTTGCGGTTGGCCATGGGCCAGAACCCTTTAATGATGTGTATTCATAACAGGACAAATGTCTACACTTGTGTGGGGGTCCCATATTAGAGGTGGGGTCTCTGACTTCTCTCTGGAAGGTCAGTCCTTTGGCCTTTTAATCTTTCTAGGGTGTGCATGGTTTTTGACAGTGGGTGGAGGGGGGATGCCGAAGAGGACCTTTTCCTCCTGATGTTGGAAGTGGCCCAAGAACCATTGTTGGGGGGAGGGGGTGGATATGAAAGGAGCCTGTTCCCCTTCAGTCACCTTCCTCTCCTGGGCCCCTGAGCAAATGGAGCCTGGTGCCAAGACTTCATATGGACCCATGCCGAGTGAAGTAAGCAGAGCCAGAACAATATTATATAATAACAGTAACATTTTATAATGTTATAAACAACACTGAAAGACTTGAAGGACCTCATCAATAAATGGCTGGTCAGGATCTCAAAGTACCAGTGATGAAGACTGTTACCTACCACCTGATGGAGGGGTGATTGACTCAGTGCAGAAGACATACATTTTTGGACATGATCAATGTAGGAATTGGTTTTGTTTACTCTGTATATTTGTTACAAGGATTTTATTCTACTCCCTTCCCCCTGTGTGTGTGTGTGTGTGTGTGTGTGTGTGTGTGTGTGTGTGTGTGTGGAGGGGAGATAGTGGGAAAGAAAAAAAATAAGCGAAAAAAATTAACTTAAAGGAAACAGGGCTGAGCTTAAGACAAGTAACACTTCGGGCAAGACAGATTTTTAAAAAAGTAACTCTGACTGTTCTGATATCCAGGAGCATTGGAAACATTATTGCTATCAGTCTAATGAAAGTAGGAACAAAAGGAACTGGCTGAGCTGGTGGCAATTTACTGCAAGTTTTTTTTTTCTTTTTTGTTTCTTTTTTTTCCTCTCTCTTGGGCTGTCTTGAGCTAGTTGGTTAGAAGACTCTTCCCTAGTCCAAACTCTATGGTCTGCAGCAGCTGCTGACTGAGTTGTCACAGGATAATAGTGCTGGCTGGGAGGAGTTAGGACATGGCTTGGAAGGGGGTATTGTGGGAAATCTATGGAACCATACAAAAGCGGCAGAGACCAGGGTTCAAATGCTATTTATGACCATGACCTTGGTTTCCTTGTCTATAAAATGGGGATAATGATACAATAGCTCTTGGCATTATCATGAGGATCAAATGAGATAGCATATATAAAGTACTAGATACCTGTTAGCTATAATTAATTATTCCCTCACCTATAAAATTAAAGGGACATACTAGATTTTCAGCCTTTCCAAATCATTGACACATTTCTCTCTCCAAGGAACTTTATACTACAGCCAACCTGACCCAACTTGCTTTTTCCTCACACATGACGTTTCATTTCTTATCAGTATGTCTTTGTATTGACTGTGTGTCAACCTCAGATTTTTTCTCCTTACTAGTCTCATACCAATACCTCCAAGAGACCTTCCTGATTCAAGGGAGTTGGAAGTGCTTTCAGCAGCAACCTAGTCCAGGTCATACCTGAAAAGAATCCCACCAGGACACTGACCATGTAACCAAGTCTTCCAATATCAGGACCTCCGCTAGGTCCTCAGGCCGCCCATTGCACTCTGGGACAGCTCTCACCATGAAGTACCAATTCTCTGTGCCTCTTCTCAGCCCCAAGCACCTTTGACATAGAGCTGATATGTTCTGTGAGCCTGTTGTATCTCACTCTTCCCTCACCCCTGAGGGCAGGGACTGTCTCATTTAAGTATTTATATCTCCAGTATCTAGCCCAGTGCCTGGCACACAGTTGGCACATAATAAATGCTTAACAAGCTACTTCAGAGCTAAAACTAGTAAAAATGTAAGTTCCTTGAGGGTAGTAGTTTCAAAATTTTCCATTTATGCATTTCTAATGCCTTGAATAGAGTTAAGCACCTGATATAAATTTATTTAATTGAATTAGATTCAAAGTTCTGTAGGTTCATGAGAACTTTTGCACAGGAGACCAAGTCTTCAAAGCCTCTAGAGTCTGTTGGCAATCATCTTGATTATTCATATGGACATGAGAGTGGGGAAATGCCCCTTATCCATTCTTCCAGTTATCAGGTTCCAAGAAGGGAAGACCTATCTTCTTAGGGTTGAGGCTCATGATGGTATAGGAGAATGTAATCCACCAAAACAACATATGCAAAGTGCTGGACTACATACAAATACTAGCTATTATTATCAACAACAGTAATAGCTAATATGTATATTGATTTATGTTAATATTAATAAAAGCTAGTATGTCTATAGCACTTACCAGTTGACAAAGCACTTTATATGATGATGATCATCATCTACTACTACTACTACTACTACCACTACTACGACTACTACTACTACTATCACTACTACTACTACTACTACTACTACTACTGCTACTACTACTTCCCCTCCCTCCCACAAAGTCCTGCAGTCAATCTCCTTCTAAATGTCATATCTTGTGAAATATATTTATATCTTGTTTCTGGAAGGGCTGTGTTATAAGGTCAATCTTATAAATATTTACTAGTATGATATTTATGAGATTTTGTTTTACATCCCTTATCAGTTTTGGGAAGTGATTTGCTAAACAAAACTGGCAGGTTTTCAAAATGCTCCCTGATTTACATCCCTTTCCTATATTTCTTGCTAAGTTGGCACTTTTCTGAATACTCAAATATTTTTTAAAATAGATTTTTATTGACATCTTTTGTTTTACATTGCGTAGATTCCTCCCCTCCATCCTTTCTCTATCTCCTCTTGGAAAGCTGACCCATATAACAAAGAATTCTTTAAGAAAGGGAGAAGAGGGAGGAGCCAAGATGGTGGAGTAGAAAGACTCATGTATGCTAGCTCCGAATCCACAGCCCATAAATCTCCTGTAAAGAGAACTCCCCACAAATTCTGGAGCAGAGCAAGTGCACACCAACGCAGTGGAAGAGATTTCTGTTCCAGAGAGCCCTGGAAAGCCGTCCCCAGGGCTCCGTCATGCTGCGGACAGTGGAGCCCACCCCTGTGCTGCTCTGGCCACGGCCCCAGAGGAGCAGATCCCAGCAGGCTTCAGGGACAGAATCTCTGGAGGCCAGGAAGGTCCCTCCACCCACAGATGCTACAGGTCAGTGAGAGAGACTTCTGGGCTGGCCGAGAGGGGAGCGGGGTGTCTCCATGACTCGGACCCCCTCGGGAGGCAGCTGTGGAGGCAGCGGCAGAGGCGGCAGCGGCCCAGGACTCCCCGAGCAGGCAGGAACTCCATTACTGAAGGTCTCTGCATAAAGTCCCTGAGGGAACTGAGCCTGGGAGGAGGCCCTGTCCCCACCAGCCGCACCTGCCGCGGAAAGCAGCATTTGAATCTCAGACCCCAAGCACTGGCTGGGCAGATCTAGGCGGGGGTGGAGAGGAATCTCAGAAGTCAAGTAACTGGCTGGGAAAATGCCCAGAAAAAGGAAGCAAAATAAGACCATAGAGAGCTACTTTATTGGGGAAGACATGTTCCTTTCTCCCTTCATTTCTGATGAAGAAGTACAATACTTGCCATCAGGGAAAGACGTGGAGGTCAGGGCCTCTCTATCCCAGATATATGAGGTGGATGTCTGGTGGGCTCAGGCCATGGAAGAGCTCAAAAATGATTTTGAAAATCAAGTTAGACAGGTGGAGGAAAAACTGGAAAGAGAAACGAGAGAGATGCAAGAAAAGCATGAAAAACGGGTCAATACCTTGCTAAAGGAGACCCAAAAAAATGCTGAAGAAAATAACACCTTGAAAAATAGGCTAACTCAATTGGCAAAAGAGGTTCAAAAAGCTAATGAGGAGAAGAATGCTTTCAAAAGCAGAATTAGCCAAATGGAAAAAGAGGTTCAAAAGCTCACTGAACAAAATAGTTCTCTCAAAATTATAATGGAACAGATGGAGTTTAATGACTTTCTGAGAAACCAAGAAATCATAAAACAAAACCAAAAGAATGAAAAAATGGAAGAGAATGTGAAATATCTCATGGGAAAAACAACTGACCTGGAAAATAGATCCAGGAGAGACAATTTAAAAATTATGGGACTACCTGAAAGCCATGATCAAAAAAAGAGCCTAGACATCATCTTTCATGAAATTATCAAGGAAAACTGCCCTGAGATTCTATAACCAGAGGGCAAAATAAGTATTGAAGGAATCCATCGATCACCAACTGAAAGAGATCCAAAAAGAGAAACTTCTAGGAACATTGTGGCCAAATTCCAGAATTCTCAGGTCAAGGAGAAAATCTTGCAAGCAGCTAGAAAGAAACAATTCCAGTATTGTGGAAATACAATCAGGATAACACAAGATCTAGCAGGTTCTACATTAAGGGATTGAAGGGCATGGATTAGGATATTCCAGAAGTCAAAGGAACTAGGACTCAAACCAAGAATCACCTACCCAGCAAAACTGAGTATAATACTTCAGGAGAAAATATGGTCTTTCAATGAAACAGAGCACTTTCAAGCATTCTTGATGAAAAGACCAGAGCTGAAAAGAAAATTTGACTTTCAAACACAAGAATGAGAAGCAGCATGAAAAAGTAAACAGCAAAGAGAAGTCATAAGGGACTTACCAAAGGTGAACTGTTTACATTCCTACATGGAAAGACAATATTTGTAACTCTTAAAACGTTTCAGTATCTGGGTAGTTGGTAGGACCACACACAAACATACACACACATACATGCACACACATACACATGTACATGCATGCATGCACACATACACACATGCATGCACATACAGAGACAGAGAGTACAGAGTGAATTGAATAGGATGGGACCATATCTTAAAAGAAATTAAGGTAAATGGTGAGAGAGAAATGTAGTGGGAGGAGAGAGGGAGAAATGAAATGGGGTAAATTATATCTCATTCAAGAGGCAAGCAGGAGACTTTTTAGTGGAGGGAAAAAGAGGAGAGATGAGAAAAAAAACATGAAGTTTACCCTCATCACATTCGACTAAAGGAAGGAGTAAAATGCACACTCATTTTGGTATGAGAACCTATCTTACAATACAGCAAAGTGGGGGAGAAGGAGATAAGCAAGGGGGGGATGATGGAAGGGAGGGCAATGGGAGAAGGGAGCAATTTGACGTCAACACTCTTGGGGAGGGACAGGATCAAAAGACAGAATAGAAACAATGGGGGGCAGAATAGGAGATTGGGAAATACAGTTAGTCTTACACAACACAACTGTTATCGAAGTCATTTGCAAAACTACACAGATATAGCCTATATTGAATTGCCTGCCTTCCCAAAGGGTGGGGAGGGAAGGATGGGGAGAATTTGGAATTCAAAGTTTTAGGAACAACTGTTGAGTATTGTTGTTGCTACTAGGAAATAAGAAATACAGTTAATGGGGAATAGAAAGTCATCTTGCCCTACAGGACAAAAGAGAAGATGGGGAGAAGAGAAGGGAGGGATGATAGAAGAGAGGGCAGATTGGTGATAGGGAAAATTAGAATGCTCGGTGTATTGGGGTGGGGGGAGGGGATAAATGGGGAGAAAAGTTGGAACCCCAAATTTTGTGAAAATGAATGTAAAAAGTTAAATAAATAAATTTATATTAAAAAAATAAACTCAATAAAAGAAAAAAAAACAAAAAAAAAAAAAGAAAGGGAGAAGAAAGAAAATTGGCAGAGCTAACCAGCTCATTGAACAAAACCTGACTTTCTATGTTCACACCTGTGGATCCAGACCTCTGCAAAGAAGCAGAAGGGGTGTCTTTGCCTGTTTCTCTTTTGGAGTTTATATAACTTGTTATATATGACTTATATAACTTGTTTCTTACAATTTCACAATATGTCGTTTCCATTATTTCATGGTGGTCTTTCTTTCCACTTTCATTGTTATAGTCCTTGTGTATATTGTTTTCCTGGCTCTCCTTATTTAATTTTGTATCAGATCATGTAAGTCATTCCATGTTTCTCTGTATTCATTATGTTCCTTGTTGACCCTTTATCTGTTAGGAATGGCTTTTGTTCTTGTATATTAATATCATTACCTATATATCTCAGGTATTAGATTTTTATTTAAAAAATTTAAAGTAAAGATTTTTTTCCATAGTTAACTGTTTTCTTTCTCATTTTAACTCCATTGTTTTTCTGTATGTATAAACTTTTCAATTTTATATAATAAAAATTGTCCATTTAATCTTTGGGGATTATCTTTATTCCTCATTTGGTCGCTCTTCCTCAATCTATCAAAAGTTATCTCCTTCCCTTTTCCTCTAATTTATGACATGGCATTTTTTTTATATCAAGGTCATGTAACATTTTGAGTTTATTGTGATATATTGTTCAAGATGTTGGCTTAAACCTAATCTCTCCTAGGCTATTTTCTACCTTTCTCAGAAGTTTTTGTCAAAAGAGAATCCTTAATCTAGTAGCTGGCATCCTTGGGTTTAATGAACAGAAAACTGCTATTATATTTGATTGCTTTGGGGTCTTATGTGACTAATTGGTTACCTGGATCAACTTTTCTATTTTTTAACTAGTAACATATAGTTTGCAGGGTAACTAGGTGGTACGATGGATAGAGTGCTCAGTCTGGAGTCAGGAAGACTCCAGAGTTCAAATCTGGCTTCAGACACTTCCTAGATATGTGATCCTGGGCAAACTTCACCTTATTTGCCTTGGTTCCCTCATCAGTTTCTTAGGGGCCAGGGTCAACTGGAAGCTTGAAGGGAAAGAATATTGGGTTAGGGGCTGTCTTGATTAAATAGTGCCTGCCAGCAACTGTAGCCAAGTAGGAATTGAAGACTAGCTTGAAAATGCTTGAAAAGAGATGATTCCCATAACTCCAAGTGCAGCGTAATCAATGTAAAGTATTTGTCTGGTTTCTTGGCCATTGGAGCAGAATGTCCAAGGAGTGTTTAATGAACAAAGAAGAATGAGACTTGAGGAGTGATGTTGGTGGAATGAAGAGCCAGAGGCAAAACAGACAGGGAAAAAGAAAGGCAGCAGACTCTGGCTCAGAAAGACTCGTGGGGGTTTCATCATGACTCGGAACACAGCAAAGTTCACATCATAATACAGTAGATGGGTCAGGGGAAGCAGAGACCCTTTTGAGGTCACCGAAGACAAAGCAGATGTAAATAATCACTTCTAGTGTTTGGCTGAAAAGGCAAAAATAAGGCTGAGATTCTTTCTGGGGCCCAATCTATAAATCTTCATTTGGGAAGTCAGAAGCATGTGCAGAAAGCGTATGGATGTGGAGGGGGGAGGGGTATGGTGAGGTCACCAATAAGCATCTCAAGAAAAGATGATAGTTTATAGTAAAATAACTGTACTACAGAAAATAAACCCCACTAAACCGTCATAAAGGACAGGAGCTGGATCTGTTTGGGTGTCTGTAGGTAAAAGAGAAATCTTTTGTTCTAAATAGCTTGTATTGCTCCAGGTTTAGTTGAAGGTAAACAAGGTTGGATCCCTTTTTCAAAACTCTGGTGAATATTTAAGTCTTCAAAGTGTGTATTTTGGTTCCATCATTTCATGAATCCTTTACTTCTCTCAGAGGCTGACCTTTTCCCTCCTTTTAGATATCCAGAGCCACAGAAGCACAGACATAACAAAGACAGAGCAATCTGACCTCTGACTCAGGGCATCAAAATTCAGAGGGCGCAAAAATGTAAAATAATGATTTCAAAAGGCTGGACAATTTTAACATGTTCCTTTTATATTTTGACATGATTTCCCCCCAGGAGTTCCTTATTCCAATAAAACCATAGATTTAGTTCCTGTCCCTTTGTTTCTTCGACAGCCTAGAAGTTAATTAGCAAGAATGATGAGTTAAACTGGGAAGCTACTGGAAGCTGTTTTTTCTCCTGACAGCTTCCTTTCCTTCTCTTCCTCATTACTTCAGCACGCTTGATGAGCATGTCCCAGAGCAGGGATCTCCTTACCAGCAGTCTCACAGCTTTATCTCTGAATCTCTGCCAAGGGGCCAGGGGCATCCCTGTCAGAACTCTCCCAAAGCCATGATGGGCCCAGGTGCTGAGGTTGCCAGCTATCAGAGGTCTAAACAGACACCCTGGGCTGAAAGCTCCCTACTGTGTCATTTACTAGATGTGTGACTTTGGGCAAGTCATTAACCCACTCTCACTTCGAAAATGTGCCAGTTGAAGAGGACCTGAAGGTTTCCTCCCAGCTCTGACTCCTTTGAGTTCTTGTTACCCCTGATGCCTACCAAACTGAGCTCTGAAAAGCAGTCCTTTGTATGTGTTTATGAATTAAAATTATATTTTAGCACAAATTCATGTAAAAGTGAACCACAATTAAATTTGCATTTATTTCACAAGCATTAGTGTAACTAGGTGGTGAGATTTAGGAGGAGAAGTGGGAGGTGTGAGCTTGAAAATCTCCTAAGAAGACCTCCTGACATAGTGGATGGATTGCTGGACTTGAAGATAGAAAGAACCCAGCTGTGAGACCCTAGATAAGTCACTGACAAGGGACTAGTCACAATTCTTTTCAGCCTCAGTTCCCTGATCTATAAAATGGGAAAACCTAGTAGTACCCAACTCACAGGGTTGTAGAAATGATCAAATGAGCTAGATAAAGCACAAAAGGTATGTAATGTTCCATATGAATGTGAGTTACTGTTACTCCAAGGTTCCTGAAAGGACTAGCTGCACATTTACTAGCTGTGTGACCTTGGGCAAGTCACTTAACCACCTTGTACTTCAGTTTCTTCATCTGTAAAATAGAAGCAATATTAATGTCCAATTGAGTCATTGTAGGGCAGTGTGGGGGTGTCACAGACATGACAAACTGAGGTGAAGACCCTAGGGAAGTCAGCAGATGTGCTCTGTGTGTGTGTGTGGGGGGGGCATCTAGTCCCAGTCCCAGGACCTGCTGGGAGTCAGGTGGTGGAGACTGGCAGACTGTGTTCCTTCCTCCAAGGCTTTTCCAGGACACAGAGACTGTCTTGCCCTATTCTCACAGGACCCTCCTTCCTTTTCCTGTCCCATCCTCTTCCACTATCTCTTCCCGAACACAGCTCTGGCTCCTTCATTCTTCATTTTAACCTGACCCCCTTCCCTCCCTGTGACCTAGGACCCCCAAATCCTCGTTCCCTGTTTCCTGGCATGTTTGCCCTCAAACTCATATTGAAGAGTGCCTGTGGCTGATGTCCTAGCCTTCACACCTGGGCCTTGTGCGCCAGTTGACCTTTGACCATGAAGTTTCTACCTTTCTCTCCCCAGCATCCTTTCTCTCACCAAGGGCAGAGTCCAGCAATTAGAAGACTGAGAATCACAAGACCTGAGCTCTGGACTTGAACTTGTGACCCTAGCTCAATGTACCACACCAAAAAGAATCTCAATTTCCCCATGAAGACAGTACTGGGCACCTATGTACTGGGTGAGAAAGGAATGCTATTTAGAGGCAGGATGGATCAAGAAGAACTAGGAAGACCTAGAGTCATAATCCTACCACACAACTAGCCAACAGTGAGACCCTGGGCAAGTCACTCAACTGAGGCTTCCTCATCTGTAAGATGGGAGTCCTCATAGGGCTTCTGGGAATATCCCAAGAGAAAACTTTTTTGGCATATAATTATTAATTATACAACATAATTATTAACTATCCAGCCCTTAAAGTACTATATGTGTTTATAATGATGGTGATGACAGCGATGACGATGCTCTTCCAGACTTATAGGAATTATTTCCCCACATACATTTTGTGTTCTGGACAGACTGGCCCACCTTCTGTTCTCCATAAGTGACTTTCTGTTTTCTACCTTTTTTGCCTTTGTCCAGGCCATCCCCCATACCTGGCCCACTCTTCCTCTTCCCCTCTAATCTCTTGGAAGCTCCAGCTCCATTTAAGCCTTATTTCAAATATCCCCTCCTATATCCCACATTTTATTATCCTCTAAATCATTGGTGGTCACCTTCTCCCCCCATCACTTTGTATTAACTCTCTATATTTTGATAATAAAGGCCAATTTTTATATGGTATTTTAAGGTTTGCTAAGTGCTTTACAAATATCTCATTTTATCCTCATAACATTTTTAAGAGGTAAGTGAAAATGATTATCTTCATTTTACAAATAAAGAAACTGAGGCAGATTATGGTTAAGTGAGACCCAAAGTCATCTAGCTAGTATCTGAAGTCAGACTTAAGCTCAGCTCTTTCTGGCCAAAGGCCCAGAGCTCTTGTCACTTTGTCACTTAACTCAAATCCTATGTACTTTGTCCCATCAAAGAGTATGTCAGCTCTTGGAGGGAAGGAATCATCTCCTTCATAGACTGAGCTCTGAGCACAGTGTCTGTGTCTAGCACCATGTCTGGCACAAGGGGCTTCATATTTATTATTGAATTATTGAATTGAATTTCAGAAGTCAGTCAATTGAAAAAAATTTATTAAACACTTGCTATGTGTCAGGAACTGTGCTGATCTCCAGGGATTAAAAAAAGGTACAAGCAGTTATGGATAGCCCCCAAGTTCATTTGAAAGAAAAAAAGCAAACAAACAAACAACCTTTAAGTTGTAGGAAAAGAGTTCTCTATACAGAATTAGGTTGACCCAGGGCTACTTGGCCAGAAAGGAGCGTGTGGGGCTGAGATTCAGCCATCACACGACTCCTGGCTCTGGGAATGAGCTGTGAATTCAGTCAATCACCAAGAGCACCTGGGGCCAAAGAGAAGATATTGTTCACATTTCCTGCCTGTCTTCGCCACCCCTGAACGGCTTTGATTAGCAGGGCTTTCTGGGCAGCAAACTCCCATGGAGAATCCTGACACCAGCCTCTTTTTAAAAGACGTGACACCCAAGCCATCTTCCTAGCCAGATATGTGACTGGACAGGGTTTTTTCAATACACAGTCAGGGAATTAGTTTTGTTAAGGAATTTTGGCTCCTACCACACAAAGTTAATTAGGTGGCTCTTATGACCCATCCAGGAAGGACACATTAGAGCCCAGGCTCCCTGAAAGGTCTTAGTGTCTCTGAGTGGAATGCTGACTGCCGTACTATGGTTGCCTGTGACCTCTTGCCTCTGTGTGTGGTTGTGTGCGTGCATGTGTGTGTGTGTGTGTATGTATGTGTGAGAGAGAGAGACAGATAGAGAGGGGTGCCTGGAGCTTCAAAGAAAGGAGACAAAGTCTCAGTCTCATCTGATGTAACTGACCTCACCACTGACCCAGAGATCTCCCTCTTTTGGGAGTCTCAGCCCCTCGGTGTCTGGCCATTTTGTGCCTCTTGTCCAGTTCAAAAAACTACATGGTTTATTAATAGTATAAACCTGTTTTAGTATACAAACTCATACAGAAGCCACACAGCCTGCTTCACGGATAGCTTTTGTGTTTACTTTGTGCATACATACATATATACATGTACATGTATTTATACAGTGTATATACATATATATACATACATATATGTATACATATACATATATACACATTTCCACCAGTAGAATATAAACTCATTGGCAGTAGGAACTCTTTCATTCCTCTAGAGCAGTGTTTAGTAAATACCTAATGATTAATTGATCATCCTGTGTTCCTCCTTTAGTTTGATTTGGAAACAATATTACTGCATGGGTGGGCATTTGAGCCCCAACTCATGCTTCATCATAGACCCTAGTCCTTGGATGGATCGCCAGCATTATGGGCTGGTTTTTTCTGTTTGTTTGCTTGTTTTTGTTTGTTTTGGTTTTTTGCTGAGGCACAGAAAGGAGATTGGAGACTTTTCCACATGTACCTGTCTCTAAGGTGTCGGTGGTGCGTAGCATCCCTTTGGAGTCAAGACTTGTCACTCTTGTTTTCTTTACCTATGCTCCCTTCTCTTCCAAATCAAGGTGCCTGTCCTTTGAAGCCTCTGTCATTCTTTCTGTGTGTCTATTTTTCTGTCTGTCTGACCGAGTGTAATGACACAGTACTACATGAGACTGCTGTTCTGGATACCTTAATGAATCATCTTGCAAAATTTGAGCTTTACCATTCATGATAAAGGGAGCCATAGTTGTCAAACCCCCCACATCCCTCATTATATTTAGATGAATCATGGGTATTGTTCCTCTCTCTTTCCCCTCCCCCAAGATTCACTGTATGGCTCTATACATTGAAGTCAAAAATACTGGTTTCTGACAGATGACCAAAGCACGGATCATGGATCACAAGACTTATTTAAATAGCATCCCCTTTCTCCCTGCCTTCTCCTTCCTTTTGGTTGGGTGGTGAAAGGCTGCTAATGGATCCTTAGTACGAATTAAAGAGCTCACAGTGTCCTCTGGCACAGGGTGTAGACCATAGAGTTTCCATAGCCATGAGGTTTCCATCTGAACAGAGCATTCAACAACACGGGGACAGAGATGGAGACGGAGCCGAGGGTTGGCTCCTTCACTCCATCTGCTGCAAACGCAGGCCAGATGGAGGGAGAGCAGGCTGTCTCTGCCACCACTATTCCTCTGGTTCTTTCCCTCACCTCTTTCAAGCAGGATGGGGCATGGAGCCAAACCACCAGAAAGCCAATGCCCCCGCCTTGCACATGACAGCATCCTCTGCTTCTTCAGCTGCAGCTAGCTTTCAATTAACTGAGAACAGAAGTGGCAAACAAATGCCCAGTCAATGGTCTTTCGATTGCTCCCTGAGTGGGAGTCCTCTTTAATGACCCCAGGTACTCCTTCTATAAATGAATGAAAATAGCCATTCCTCCATGCCTTTTAGGGCTAGAAGATCATACTAGAAAAAGTTCTTGTCCAACCCTCCTCTTTTTGTTTTATTTTTATATTCCTTTTTAATTAATTAACTTCTTAGGCCAAATTTCATTTAATTCTTTTAATGAACAAAAATCACTCTCTCCTTTCTACTTTCCATCAAAAGAGAAAGAAAAAACAGAACTCTGGAAATAAATATACACAGTTAAGCAAGACAAATTCCTACATTGGTCATAGAAAAAAAAATATGTATGTTGTATTCTGCATCCTTGGCCCGCCACCTCTCTGTCAGGGCAATGTCTCCCATTTTATGCATAATGGAGGAAAGCTGAGAGCAGGGAAGGGACTTGGCCCCAGGTACACAGCCAATAAGTGTCAGGATTTGAAATCGGGTCCCTGAACTCTAAATACAGTCTTGCTGCTTTAGACAAGATAAGTAATTTCTCTGAATCTCAGATAATCTGTGTTACCTTTCAAGTTTCATAACAACCTGTGAAGTGGAGCTAATATTCTCAGCTCTGTGTTAAAGTGATGAGAACTATTGAACAGTCTGCCTAGTTGCATAAATAGTAGGTATTGCAGGTGGGACTCAAACCCAAGTTACCTGATATGAAACAAAACAAAGACAAGGATGATGATGATAATGGTGGTGATAGTGAAGATGGTGATGGTGACGATGACGACGACGATGATGGTGGTGATGATGATGGCAATGACAATGGTGATGGTGATGATGATGATGACGATGATGGTGATGCTAGCCAGGATTTATATGGGGCAGCTAGGTGCACCATAGTACCCAGAGAGCTGGGCCTGGAGTCAGGAAGACTCATCTTTCTGAGTTCAAATTTGACCGCAGACACTGTGTGATCCTGGGCATCACTCAACTCTGCCTCAGTTTCCTCATCTATAAAATGAGCTGGAGATGAAAATGGCTCCAGTATCTTCACCAAGAAAACCCATATGGGGTCACAAAGGCTGAAGAACAACAGACAGCAAGCATGTATATAGCACATTGAGACATGCAAAGTCCTTGACATATATTATTATATCTTTATGCTAGCCCTGTGAGTTAGGTGCAAGTATTAGCCTCATTTTACAGATGATGAAACTGAGGCTAAGAGAGGTTGAGCTCAGAGTGATTTAGCTAATAAATGTCTGATGTAGGATTTGAACTCAGCTCTTTTGATTCCAGGTTCAACACCACAGTCTACTGCGTCACCTCACAGAAATGGAGTCTGGCTGTGAATTGGAGATCAGACACACAGCTGGGCACTGTGTTGTGTGGAGAAAGGAAAGTGTGAGTTAGCACTTGGCATTGGGGGTTGGGGTCTGTGTTTCTCCTTAATCCCCATCACAAATTGTTCAAAACTTCCAAGGGAAGCCTGGGCATTCGCCCACCAGGGGCCCTGGATTCTGTCTCCTTTTTACCTTATGGGAAGAACTGGGCTGGAGCACAGACTTTCCATGAAGTGACATCTTTCTCTTGCATGCAGTCATCCCAATAGCACCTTGATTATTCCAGCAGAAATGAATCATATACATAGATCAGATTTCCCAGAAATTACCCTGAGTTGAAAAGCTGAGTGGGGGAAAAAGCACTTGGATAATATCTCAGGAGAGTCCAGGGTGAGGCGGGGGGGGGAGGGGAAGGAGCAAAAAAGGAGGCTGGATGAACTCCAAACATCAGCTCATCAATTTCTGCTGCAGCAGAGAGGACAGACGGGCTGCTGGTGGAGTCATTGGAAAGACCGGTCAAGGACAGAAGGAAGAGATACAGACCTGAACCTGTGTCTTCTGAAGAAGCAGGCAGAGCTAATATTGCTCAACTCCCTGCTTTATCTGTGTTTTGTTCTTTGCCCTGAGGTCATTGAGGAGGCTGTCTCCAGGCTAGGTGTGGGGAAGAATGAAGGGAAAGGGGGACAAGTGAGCTCCTCATTCATCCTTTCCCCTTCTCCAGAGCCTCAGCTGCCAGGCCCATGCTCTGTCACCCATCTTGATTCTGAGCCTGGATTGGCTCATCTCCTATTGGGAGAGAGAACCATTGCCCCTGGTCACTTGGAGCCAAGGCAAGGAACCCAGCAGATGCTTCCAGAAGATCTTTAGGAATTGATGTGGGTCAAGGCATGAGATAACACACGACTCATCCTTATTCCAACTTTATAGGTCTGTCTATTTTGCTGGTCATTGACTGTTTTTGAGGCTCGCTATAGGAATATTTTCATTAGAATAAAAGAATATTGAGAAAAAATAATGCCTGACATTACAATGAGGTAGCCTCTGAGCTCCCTCTAATCCTGACATTGTATGAATCTGAAATTCTGAATGGGACTGCCTGAGTATTAGCGGTGGAGGAGCAGACATCTTAGACTGTAATGAAATGAAAGTAATTGAAACTAATCAGCTCTTCAAAAAGGAAAAAAAAAGTCTTATTAATCCTTGGAAAGTTTGTTGACTTTCTATTTAAGAGCTGATTAAGTTGCCTTGGGAATAAGCCCTCATATAGATTAATAGCTTTCTGCTTTTGTAGTCTCTCTCTCTCTCTCTCTCTCTCTCTCTCTCTCTCTCACACACACACACACACACACACACACACACTTACCTTTCTTTTTTCTTCCCTTCCTCCTTTTCTTTGTCTTTTCACTCTAATCTCTTTTTCTCCTTTTTCCGCTTTCACTTTCTCTCATTCCTTGCTCTCCCTCTCTTTTCTCTTCCCACTCCTTCACCTTCTTTCCACATGCCTTTCTTCTATAATCCCCTTTCTCAGACCACCAGCAGGTATGCATGCTTATTCTTTGTATTTGTTTTCCAAAACACGTTTTGGAGGTAACAGGTATTCCAGTCCTACACGTGGCCTGAAAGACCTTTAGAAATGACACCATCAGTCAATAAGTGACTACCCTGTGCCTGGCACTGTGCCAAGTTGCTGGGGATACAAAGACATGTCAAAGCTTTTCTTTCCCCAAGAAACTTACGTTCTACACACACACACACACACACACACACACACACACACACACGAGTGGCATATGTTTCTATCTCTAGAATGACTGCTATGGCTCCATTGACGGCATCTCTGCATCTCCTGGTTCCTAAAATGCTGCCTTTCGGCTTTAATTCTGCACCTACATAGCTCTGGAAAAGACTAGTCAGATTACCCGGGCCAAAACCAAAAATAAAACAACAGCAACCTATCACTCCATCAGTTTGGTCTGAAAAGTCCAGCTTCACCATTGGGAGCACTCTGTAATCTGAGCTGTGTGTTCCCCTTCATCACTGGGCCAGCAGAGAGAAGACCTCACCTTTTGAACTGTCCTCTCAATAATCTGACTCTTTTTTCTATCACTTGGACATCCATTAAAAAAAAAAAAGATGACCCAGGATGCAATGGATGATTTCATCTGAGATAGAAAAGAACACTGGATTACTAAGAACCCCAAGTAGAGAATATATTCCCTGGGAATTTTTACATGGTGAATAAAATCCACATGAAATTGAGTTCAGTTTTAATTAACATTCAATGCAACTCCACAAACATTCCTAAAGGACCTTCTATGGGCACAATTAACACTGAAAAATTCTGTCACTTTGTAAAACATTCGAAAATTTTGTTTCTTTGTCTCGAAACCAATGGTTCCAAGTCCTGAGAATCATCAGATATGTACAAACAGGCTGTTAGGAGGCATCTTTCCAAGGAGCTGAAGCTGACCTTAGCAAAAGATGCTACTGACCTAAATATAAAGTTAGTGGGGTTCCAAGTATTTTTACTAGACTGAAGGCTTTAACAGGACTTCCTGCCTGCTAAGCCAAGCTCTGGCACTCCAGGCCCTCCACAACATGGCACAAGTCTTCCCTGTCTTCGAGTTCGTCAAGGGTTATCACACAGAGCAAGGATTATGTTTGTTTTGTTGACTCCAGAAGTCAACACTAAAGACATTGGGGAGATGCTGCATAAAGTCAGATTTTCACCCCGAGTGTTCAGTGTGGGTTGGACTACACGGCCTCTTGGGTGCTTTTCAGTTTTGCGAGTTTGTATTAATGCATTTGTGACCGAGTACACACAGCAGGCTGCTCTCCATCTCCCCTGGCATACACCACATCTCCATGCCTTTGTTCAGACTGTTCTTCAACCTTCTCCCTCTTTTCACTAAGTGAATTTCTACCCTTCTTTAAAACCCACCTCAAATATCTCTTCCTTCAGGAGGTCTTCCCTGATCCCCTGGTGAGTAACAATTTTCTCCCTCAGATAAGTCACCATTCACTTTTTCTTATAGCTCTCCAGGAACCAGTATGGCATTCAATTGTGTTCTAGTCACCAAACACTTACTGAAGAACACTCTCAGTGAGCAAAGCTGAAAAAGGACCCCTCGTCCGCCCTCACAAGTATGTATCAGAGTCTAGGACAGGGATCCTTTTTCACTGACACCTCGTACGTGACCAGACGTTTGTCCTAGCACTGGACTTCAGTAATTCTGGAAGATAGTGAGGCTGATGACTTTGGGCAGCCCTGCCTCACCTAAATCCAATTCACCCAAAAGTCCAATCATCGCCTTATGAGGCCATCAATCCTCTTAGAAAACGAAGAACAGACAGCGACAAGACCTTGCACAGGGCAGCTGCTTAACCGTGGGATTGGACTAAATGGAATTCTGTCTTACCTCTCTACCAGACCACAAGCTATTTGAGTTTGGGGCAAGACGTCCTATCTCTTCCTTTGGGTTTGACATACTCCGATATCATCACGCGAGACACACAGCATGTGGGAGAGCTTCTACATTAAAAAGGGTCTAAAATTTGTAACTATTTCTTTTCACTGATAATTGCTCTGAAACATAATTTGATGTTCAAAAATACAATTTAAATGTTCTGGTTATCATGGAGCAAAAATAAGTCCTGCTTAACCATCTTAATTTTTTACTAGTTTTTAGGAAGATGGAAAAACACGAGAAAAATTAAATTTTTATACGGTTAAAAAAGGAATTAAAGTTCATCTCTCAAAGTACCTGGTTCAGTATCAAACATATGGTTGATGCTTAATCAGTGTGCCTTTCATGGTATTGTTACATCGTGTGTGTGTGTATGTGTTGTATGTATTATGCACTATACAGCATGTATGGAATTATATTGCACTATATTATGTAATATGTATATCACTTAACCTGTGTTTGCATCAGTTTCTTCACCTAAGGGAATAATAATAGTACTTAAGGCCCAGGGTTGTTGTGAGAATCAGAGGACACAATACTTGTAAAGTGCATAGCCCAGTGTCAAAGTACATAGTAGGTATTCTAATATTTACATAATGTTATGATATTTACATAATGTTTGCATAATTTACAACACTTACATCATGTAGTAATTAAACTGTATTGTATTGTATCATGATACGCTGTAATGTGTTGATTAGTCTATGTATTTTATTGTGTTGCGTGTGTATACTTTGTTGCATGACAGTGTATTGCATTATATCGCGTTGCATCGTTCTTATGTTGTGTTGTGTTTTATTGTATTGTATGAGTCTAATACCTGAATCCCAAATACAAGATTTAATAAGTCACCGATAGATCCAGATTATGACTGAAGGAATTTATTTAATACGGAAATAACGATAACACACCCAGTAAAAAGCATTTATATTAAAAGGTTCCATCTCATCTAGGGCAACCACAATTATCTTTTATTGACGTCAGTGAAACAAGATATGAAGAGAATGAAATTTAAGTACATTCAAAAGAAAAGGGTATATATCCACCAGCTTGCTTTATTTATTTGTCTGTCTGTCTGGGTGTAGGACAGTATCTCCTCTGGCATGCAGATGATATTGATGCTCTGATTGGTTTTGTCTCACCAATCACAGTGAATAAAACCCTATATATGTATGTGTGTACGTGTTTATGTATACACAAGTATGTATGTGTTCATATATATTATGTACTTATACACCTATATGTATATATACTTATACATACGTATATTCTTCATTCTCATATAAATACTCTTTAAATATATACACACACATATACATACACACATAATTTACATATACCAGATATTATGCAGGTCTTCTGTGAGAGGCCTGGTGTGTGTGCGTGTGTGTGTATGCATGTGTGCACTGATACATTGGACTTGATATATCATATGAACCTTGAAGTGAATCTAGAATTGAATAGGAGAACAATCGGTCATCTGGTCAATAACCATGTCTCCCAGTCAGGGCATCCGCATGGTTCTCCCTGGGGGCAGATGAGGCTGAATTCTCTTCTGGCCTGTGAGTGGTCTCTGCCACATTCCAGGGCCTTTGGCAACAACATAATGCTCCAATAGGAGCATCAGGAGGACTTTACTATCAACAGAGAATTTCTCTTCCCCAACCTATTTTTGGAGGAATTGTTGATATTGTTGGTGACAATAACACATAAAAACAGTGCACTATTCTGCTGCGTAGGGATCTTTTCCTCCAGACCTTCATCCTTCTAATACATGATATAAGAGCCTCATTATGCAAGGAAGATTCTGATTCGTCTTCCCAACAGTCTGCATCTCTATTTCAGGTCACTGCTTCAGGCACAGTATCTAGATGATCCCATTTGATCCCCAACACACCCCTGGGAAATACTGTTATTCCTCCCACTTTGCAGACGAGAAACCGAAGGTCGGGCAATAAGGGCTGGATTGAGCAGAGGTGGCTAGGGGGTAAGGGCTGGGGGCTGGGCTCAGGGTGCTCAGACCCCTCTTAGGGCACCTTCAGCCTCAGGTCTGTCACCAGACATCCTCGGTAAAACAAGGATGATGCTAGCATCTCTACCTCCTCGGTTATTGTGAGGATAAAAGAAGATGATATTTGTAAAGTGTTTTACAGACTTTAATACACTCTACATCAGTTGCTGTTGTTATTACTATAAGGGACCTCAGAGGTCATCTAGACCAAGACTTTCACTTTTACAGATGAGGAAACTGAGATGAAACAAGGTTAAATGACTTACCTAAGGTCACACAGCCATAAATGTCAGAGATGTGATTTGAACCCATGTCTTCTTGGATCCAAGTCCGATGAACCTTGCCAACTACTCTTCATGAGGAAGTCTCCTGGCAGGATGTTATCCAGCTGTGTTTCCTCCAGGTCAGAGTAGGCCCAGAGAAGGGCTTGAATGAAAACTGGAATGGAGTTCCATGTGCCGTGGTAAGTCTCATGCTCTTTCTCTTTCCTATTTAAAATTCAAAAGCTCAGACACAGAAATACAATTGTCCTTTGGCTGCATTT
Organism: Bettongia penicillata ogilbyi; assembly: GCA_023548195.1. Classification (NCBI taxonomy): domain Eukaryota; kingdom Metazoa; phylum Chordata; class Mammalia; order Diprotodontia; family Potoroidae; genus Bettongia; species Bettongia penicillata. Next base: position 2,825,654 of record JAJHZJ010000453.1, read on the forward strand.
TCCCAAGGACCTTCAGGCTTGGTTTGTGAGAAAAGCTCTTTGACTCTTAGGGTCTGACAGGACTTTGGAGGCAGTGAAAATCCTAAGTACATTATTACTGTGGCTTCAGGTGGCTGGAGTGCATCGAACCCACTCCAATCCAGCAGGCCTTTATTGAGCACCTACTTTGTGCAACGACACTGTACCAGGCACCAGGGAGATGCAGGCAAACAAGGAAAACAGCTACTGCCCTCTTGGCATTTACATCCTCCTTGGGGGATACAGCAAGCATCCAGATAAGTAAACACAAGATAATTTGAGGAGGGTGGATCACCAACAGCTTAGGGAGGGAGGAAAAATTTGCTTGGAAGGTGGCCCACCAGTAGAACATGGAAGGAAGATCAATATTCCGAGCCACAGAAATGAGGAGGCGGTGCTTTCTGGGCAGGGCAAAGGAAGAGAGGTGGGAAATGGAAGGTTGAGTTTGGGAATGGGCATGGAGGCCAGTTCGGCTGCAATGTAGAGTGTGTGAAAGGGCTAATATGCAGTAGGCCTGGAAAGAAATAAGGCTGGTGTCACAATTGGAAAGGACATTAAATGTATTTCAATCTACTGTCAACAGAGACTCACTGGAAGGTCTTTGGTACAGGAGTAATCTGGTCATTTTTATGCTTTAGGGAGGTTACAGTAGTGGTCTCAGGAAGCCACACTGTAGAAAATACACCACTCCTAAACTTTCTGCCAGTGCTCAGAGTGGTGGGTCTGGAGTCATAAAGATCTGAGTTCACATCATGCCTCAGACACTTACTGGCTATGTGACTTTGGGCTAGTCACTTAAACTCTGTCTGCCTCAGTTTCCTCAACTATAAAATGGGGATAATAATAGCATCTACCTGCCAGGGATATTGAGAGGACCAAGTGAAATAATATTTGCCAAAGTGCTCAGCAATCATTTAATTAAGGATTATTCCCTTCCCTTTCCCCCCCTTCATCCCTTACTCAAACTGATGAATGGCTATCTGAATGATTGCTGATGCTTGTCCTTTGTTTTGAAAGAAGACCAGGCCATGACAGGTAAGTGAACTGAATTTGAATGGACAAGATGGGCAATGTCACTCCTGCCTGCATCTAGTCCCAGGGATGGAATGATCTCTCTCTTTGTTTTTTCAATGATGGTATATATTTTCCTATCTTTAGACTAGATCATTGATCCCCTTGGAATTGATTGCAGGATATGGTTGGGAGCTGTCCATTGTCCAGGTGCCCTTGGCCATGCTGTCCGAGCTCATGGTACACCTTGGTTGATGTGAGTGACTGGCTTCTTAGAAACGTGCTTCAGCATCCCCTCCAGCATGAGGGAGGCTGACCTCTGACGTCTGGGCAGCTGGAGAGCCCAGAATGCTTCGCTCTGGGAAACATGACAAGCATTTGAGGACCAGCTGTCTTTCTTCAGTCTTCTCTAACTTGACAGTCGCTGCCGTGGGCTGTTCTGGAGCCCCTGGAAGCTTCCTGGGTGTTCTGTAAACACTCTGTGACGACCAGAATAGGCTTTCATTTCTCATTCCTGTGATTACAGGAAAGCTTAACACCTCATACAATGGATATAATTGAGGTCCCTTTTTTGGTAAATAAAACATAAAGTACAGAATGTTCCCAGTCTTTTTTCCCATTCCTCTTCCTACAGATTTACCCCCTTTGTGCTGGAGTACTGAAGGGAGGTTCTGTATCGGCTTCCTACAGTTGTGAGCTGCCTCCACATGGGTCAGAAATTGTTTGTTGACATTATTATTGGAATTAAAGAATCTCTAGGCAGCAAATAACACGTATTGTATCTGACTAGCAGTGTGCCTAATGCTCCCAGCTAGGCAAGGCTTACATAACCGAAGGTGCTACTGTTCGAGAGCAGGGGAGAAAGGGGGAGAAATGGATTCAAGAAGGAAGAGAAGGTCTTTGAGAGAAGTGGATCTCGCTGACAATGTGAAAATGATAGTGTGTGGGGGCAGTGGTGTAACTCGGGAAGGGCTAGGCAGACCCTCCCAACCCAACGTCCATGAGCATGTTTTTGTTACTATTTAGATATAAATGGTTTCCTTTGTTGTTCGGTCTTTTCAATCATGTCTGACTATGACTCCTTTTGGAGTTTTCTTGGCAAAGATACTGGAATGGTTTGCCATTTCCTTCTCCAGCTCATTTGACAGATGAGGTAAACTGAGGCAAACAGGGTTAAGTAACTTGTCCAGGGTCACACTGTTATTAAGTATCTGAGGTCAATTTGAACTCAAGTCTTTCTGACTACAGACCCAGCTATCTATCCACTGTACCACCTAACCTGCCCGTACCTGATAATATTTTATCTTATGCATTTATAAAGACAATCCTGAGGTTAGTAAGCTTTACCAGACTACCTAGGGGATCCATGGCACAAAAAAGGTTAAGAGTCCCATAGCTAGAAGGACATGTTGCCTAGGTAAAGTTAAAAAAGGGACTTTTTAGAATATTTCTTAACTTTAGTTATCCTAAATAGTGTTATTTATCCTAATTAGTATTATTTGGTTTCATGAATTTTCCTTTTTTTTAATTACATGAAATGAAATTTTTAACATTTGCTTGAAAAATTTTTGAGTTCCAAATTCTCTTCCCTCTCTTCCATGAGAAGGCAAGCAATTTGATATAGGTTATACATGTGCAATCATGTAAAACGTATTTCCATATTAGTCATGGTTGTGAAAGAAAACAGACCAAAAAAAATCCCCCAAGAAAAATAAAGTTTAAAAAAGGATGCTTCAATCTGCATTCGATTCTTTCTCTGGAGGTGGATAGCACCACCATGAGTCCTTTCATCATGAGTCCTTTGGAGTTACCATTGCATTGCTGAGAAGGACTGTTATTCACAGTTGATCATCATACAGTGTTGCTATCACTATGTACAATATTCTCCTGGTTCTACTCACTTCACTTTGCATTGGTTCATGAAATTCTTTCCAGGGTTTTCTGAAACCAGCCTGCTCACCATTTCTTATAGTGCAGTAGCGTTCCATCACAATCATATATCACAACTTGTTCAACCATTCCCCAATGGATGGGCATCCCCTCAATTTCTAATTCTTTGTCATCACAAAAAGATCTATTATAAATATTTTCATACATATAGCCCCTTTCCTTTTTAAAAAATCTCTTTGGGATATAGACCTAGTAGCGGAACTGTTGAGTCAAGGGGCATGTGTGATTTTTAAGCTCTTTTGGCATAGCTCTAAATTGTTCTCCAGAATGTTTGGATCGGCTTGAAACTCCAACAACAATATCTTAATATCTCAATTTTCCAACAACTCCTCCAACATGTCATTTTCCTTTTCTGTCAAACTAGCTAATCTGATAGGCATGAGGGGGCACCTCAGAGTTGTTTTAATTGACGTTACAAATCAACAGTGATTGAAAGCATTTTTTCAAATACATAGCCTTGACTTCTTCATCTGAAAACTACCTGTTCATGTCCATTGACTATCAGTTGGGGAAATGACTTGTATTCTTACAAATTTGACTAATATACTTAAGAAATTAAAACTTTATCAGAAAAACTTGCTGTAATCCTCTTCTCCTCCCCCCCAATTTTTTGCATTTTTTCTAATCTTGGTTGCATTGGTTTCCGTGTTCAGTTTTAGGTAGCCAAAATTAGCAATTTATATTCATAATGCTCTCTCTCTCTTGTTTGGTCATAATGTTTCCCCTAAGAAATTCCCTAAGGATACTTAGATCTACTATTACCCTTTATGTTTAAATCATGTACCCATTTTGGCCCTACCCTTAGATGCTAAGGCAGCTAAGCGGTTCCATAGTGGATAGAGTATTGATAGAAGACTTGAGTTCACATCTGGCCTCGGATACAAGTACTAACTGTGTGACCCTGAGCAAGTCTTTTAAACTCAATCGCTATCAGTTTCTCAACAGTAAAATGGAGATAAGAATACTTAGCACTGTAAGCATTTGCCAAATCTTTCTTCCTTCTCCTTCCTATTCCCAGCATTCTAATGCCCTGGAAGAAGGATCAAGTTTTAGGATAATAGGATCTGGTGATACCTAATTCAACTTCCTCATTTTACATATGAGGAGACGCAAAAAAAAAAAAAAAAGAGATTTATTCAACATCCCACAAGTGGTGAGGGTGATTTCAGCCTAGTTCCTCTGATTCCAAATCCAGATGGGGAAGGCCAGGTACACATCTGATTCTCCACTACAAGAAGAGGTGAGAGGGATATCTCAAACAATTGTTCAATCAATTACCAACTAACTATTCCTTGAGCTCCTGGTATTTGCAGGGGATAAGGGACGGAGGTTAGGAGAAAGATAAAAAGATGAGGGCCCTTGACCTCAGGGAACCTACAATCTTGTTACGGAGATGGAACATTTAATAGGAATGGACTCTGAGAGACTCTCAGAGGTGGAAGGGACATCCAACCGAACCTGCAACTGAACAAGATCTCCACAATGTACCCAATGAGTGGTCATCCAGTCTTCACTTGATGGCCTCTTTCAAGAGGAAGTCATTGCTGCCATTTTGTAAGTGACTTTTACTTCTAATGAGTCAAAGCCTTCTGAGTAGAGGATAAAGGTCTGGGCTGGAAATTAGGAAGCTCTGAGTTCAAATCCTACCTTTGACACTTATTAGCTGTGTGACCATAAGGTCCCTTAACCTCACTGAGACTGTTTTCTCTGCTGTAAAATTCAGATAATAATAACTACTGTTATTATTGACACCGGGTCATTGTAAGGCCAAGCAGGATACTACATGGAAAGTGCCTTGTAAATTTTAAGTATCTACAAATGTCAAAGTTATTACTACTGCTCTTACTTTTTTCCTCCCAGTGCAGTTAAAAAAGACCACAAAGCAGGTCAACAAACATCTATTAAGCACCTACTGTGTGCCAGGAACCTGCTAAAGTCTCAGGCTATATAAAACCTGAGCAAATAATCCCTGTCCTTAAGGAGTTGACATTCCCTCCAAGATACACAGTTCTCCAGGAAATAGAGAAGTCTGTCTCCCTAAGTCTCACTTTCCTTACCCGGAAAATGAAAGCATTTGTCTAGATTGCCTCTGAGGTCTCCTTCACTCTAAATGTTTGGCTCCAGGACTGTTGGCAGATCATTTCACTGTTCCTCAGTTCCCATCTCTGCAAAATAAAGGAGGTGGACTAGAAGACCTCCAAGTCCCCTTCCAAAGGAGCTCAGATACCTAGGGGTGCCTGTCAGTGACTCCCTAGCTCACCTCCTTCCCTCTCTTTCTGTCCAGAGTTCTCCAGGTTCATTGCTCTGCCCTCCAGAGACCACTCATTAGAATAGACTCTGCCGAAAATGGGTCTGGACCAAAATGAATTGGGTATGACATTTTGATTCCCACCCTAAGCTTGTTCTCAATCCCCTCTGGATATACTTGAGAAGAATCAGATTTGGGGACATTTTCTAAACTTCAGCCTTAGAGACTGTGTTGTGAAATATATCAAACCTGCAGTTACTCCCAAGTGAAGCTGGGGCAGGGGTTGGGGGATGAGCAAGGTGAGGGCTTCAGTCAACTATCAGTTAGATAAATCAATATCAATATAGACCAAATAAAGCCAAGGGAATTGTGGGTAGTGGGAAGCCCTAATAACTGGGGGGATTAGAACTCTTCTTGTTGAAGATGGTACCTGAACTAGTTTCTGGGTGGGAATGGGAACCTTTGCCAGAGATTAGGAAAGAGAGAACCCCAGATGTGGGGGAAGAGCCTATACAAAGACATGGTGGCCGGAGACAAAATCTGAAATCTAACTGATAATTGGAGGGCCAGAATGAGTTCCCCCAGGGCTCTGTTTTTGTGTGAATTAATCCTATGGGTCCTCATTTTTGTCAGGACACACACACACACACACACACAGAGGATATTTAAAGACTAACATCAAATTAAGACTGCCCAAGATGCTGTTGAATTTTAGGAAGGGCATTTTTTTTTCCAGGACCATATCTGAAGTGCTCACCTCCAGCTGTCTCAGTGGGAGTTAGGCTGGGACCACCGTGGGACCTTGATGCAATCCTTCCTCTGATCAGCCCCACCACTTTCACCAACCCATGTAGTCACATCCAGCTTCCTTTACCTTCCTGGAGGGTCAGTATTAGAGTCAACTTCCATAGCACTTGAGAAAGGAGGAGGAGGTCACAGCTGTCTTCTTCACTCTTGCTTAGGTCTATCGCTCCCCCTCATATATATATATATATATATATATATATATATATATATATATATATATATAATTAGCTGCTGAGTCCTGCCCATCTTAAGTCTACAGCATGTCTCACTTCCATCAGTCAACAAGCACCCACTCTACATTTCAGTCAAAATGGCTTACACAACAAGATGTCTCTTCTAAACATCATTCCATCTCCAGCTACCATGTCTTTGTATAGACTGCTGCCCCATGTTTGGGGTTCTCTCTTTCCTAATCTTTGGCTAGGGTTCCCTTCCAGAACGTAGTTCAGTCACCATTTTCAACAAGAAGACTTCTAATCCCCCTAGTTCTTAGTGCTTCCCTCTACCCACAATTCCCTTGGCTTCATTTGGTCTATATTTATATCGATTTATCCAACTAGTAGTTGACTCAGTCCCTCACTATATCTAGGTCTGGGCCCCAGTTATGTTTTACTTGACTTCCTAGACTTGTCTCCAGCTGCAATGGAACCTGGTCCAGAAACTTAGCCCTGGTGGACTTAATTCACCATGAAGCTACATGCCTTGATTATAATGGACTCAGTTGTCCACTATGAGTCTCCCCAGGCTCTGGGCATTCATGGTTACATCCTACCCTTTCCACTTCTGGAACCATAAACAAACTGCCATTGTTTCTGTAAAGGATGTTTTAGTTTATTCGCCAGAGTCTCTGCTTACCATCCTACTAACTTTGCAATTCAAAAAACACTCCTTGGAGAAAGCTCATATCTATGTATTATCTCCCTTTATTAGAATGCAAATTTCTGGTAGGTGAGACTGAATTCACTTCTGTCCTAGCATGTCCAGAGCCTGTCACTTGGTTAATTCTTAATAAAGCCTTTCCAGTAATCTGTGTCAGTCATCCTTTGCCCCTCCCTCCCAGGACCCTTCATATGGAAGCACAGTCCCCTGTACTTGTTACAGACAGGAAGCTATACCATGTGTGAATACAACTCTAGTGTGCTCAAACTAATTGCCATGTGGGGACCTTTACAGGAGACCTAACTTGACTTACATAGTTACCTCATCGTGGTTACCTGATGATGGAAACATGAGGATGAGGAGAAGTAACTTCCCTCTAGCAATCAGGAAAGATGTACTTTGTAGGGGCTCCTCCCAGAATAGTCTTGGGGGCCTTCACATTGACAAGTACCTACTGGACAGATTTTCTCTCTGAGATTCTCATTTTTAGATAGTTCAAACAGATGCAGTAGGAGGTAAGGAATAAGTCTTTATTCAGTGACTACGATGTGCCAGACAAATATTATCTCATTTGATTCTCACAACAGCCCTGGGAGGTAGGTGCTATTATTAGTCCCATTTTACATTTGGGGAAACTGGGGCAGGCAGCAGTGAAGTGACTTGTCCATATAGTTAGTGTTAGCACTTTGTCCACTGTGACATCTAGCTGACTTTAAAAGTGACTATTTAATGTGTGAAGGATAATAGTTTGAAATAATGGCAGAAAGGCAGGTTGCAGTTAATTGTGGGGGCCTTGAATTCCAGGCTAAGGAGACTATATTTTATTTGGCTAGCAGTGGTGAGCCTGCAAAGATTTTTAAGCAGGAGAATGGTGTGATGAGACCTGTGTTCTAGAAAGATTATTTTGGTGGAAAGATGAAAGACTTGTTCTCTTAAAAAAAAAAAAGAGCTGGTTGGGGCAGGGAGACCAGTTAGGAGGGAATTACTGTGGTCCAAGTGAAGGGTGAAAAGAATTGTGGGAGTGGGAAGGAAGAGATAAAAGAAGGAAAAAAGAATAGGACTTGGCAACTGAATAAAGAAGAACCCAGGCTTTGGAACCCAGGTGACTAGAAAGATAATGGTGGCATCAGTAGAAATGGGGAAATGAGGAGGAGAAGAGGCTGGGCTTTGGGAGACAGAAGGGAGAGGTAGGTATGGGTTGAAATGAGTTCAGTTCTAGATATGAGCTTGAGTTGCTGGCAGGATATTCAGAGCTATCTAATTAAGCAGCTGGAAATGTTGGACTTTAAATGAAGAAGCCAAGGGGGTAAGTAGAGAGAAATCATTTTCATGGAATTGATAGTGAAAGATAGGGAGTGAATGAAATTACCAAGGGAAAGGGTATGAGACCATAGGGCATAAGGGAAGAAGGGAGGAGGGAAGAAGGAAAGAAAAGGAAAAGTGAAGGAAAATAAAAGGAGACAAAAGGGAAAGAAAAGGCAAGAAAGAGTTAGGGACAGGAGAGGGGAGGGCTGAAGACAGATCCTTGAAAATACCTACACTTAGAAGTCAGGAGAAGGGAGAAGAAAGCAGTAACTAGATGCCCTGAAGCAAGAGAGCCAGGAGAAAGCATCATCTTGGGAAGAAGGGTTTTAAAAAGGAGGGGGTGGTCACCATAGTGTTCACTATTGTAATGGGTCTCCAAAAAAGGTCATGGCAGATGAGGACACCAAGAAGAAATCAATGGATAGGTGATGGTGACCTTGCAAGCAATTTTAGTAGAGAGCTGGAGGTAAAAACTGGATTATATAGGGTGGAGGAGAGAGTGAGCATCCAGGAGTGTAAACTGCCTACCTGTCCTCCATTCTGGTCAGAGGACTTATGGTTCCTGACATATTCCTTTACCATATTACCCCCATGCTTGAGTTGAGTTGAGTTGAGTTGGTCCTGAAGGATAGGCATTCACATCATTTGGAATATCTGGAATGCCTGTCCTTCAGGACCAACTCAACTGCCACTTATTTTTTCTTCTACGATACTGTCTCTGATTACTTTAACCTACAGTGATCTCTCTCTCTCTCTCTCTCTCTCTCTCTCTCTCTCTCTCTCTCTGTCTCCCTCTCTGTCTCTCTCTCTGTCTCTCTCTGTCTCTCTGTCTCTGTCTCTCTCTGTCTCTCTGTCTCTGTCTCTCTCTCTCTCTCTCTCTCTCTCTCTCTCTCTCTCTCTCTCGCTTCCTACACTATTTAGATGTGTACCTCTCATTTGGCATTTACTCTAGCAAGTCTCTCATTGCTGTGATCTTTTCAAGCATTTATGGTCTTTCTTTCTAATAATGTAATAGCAGCAGCAGCAAAAACAATCCAGGATTTGGAATCAGAGAACTAGGGTTGGGAGGAATGGTCATGATAGGCCCTTCCCACTCAAGGTGATGGTTCTAAGAGCTGACATCAATGTAACTCTTTAGGGCTTCCGAAGGGTTATAAAGACATTACGTTATTTTACCCTCACAAATCACCCCCATTGAATAGATAAGAAAACTGAGCTTTAGGGCAAGACATTCTTTGGGACCAGAGCGACCTTTATTGTTTTGTCCAGTCTCACAGCCATAATTAAAATGCAGCCTAGCCAGACTGAAAGGAAAGCTAACTTAAGGCTCTCTGTATTTTAGACTTCTAAAACTGGTTGGCAGTTTTCAGGACACAGTAAAACTGGTTTTGTCCCTTTTCACTGACAATACATTTTGCTGAATAACCTAGAACAGGACAGAACAGAATTGAATAGAGAGACTGGAGAACAAGAGTCCCAGAATCAGGGAAGAACACACCCTGACTTTGATGGGGCAGATCTTAGTGATGCCCAGGGTGGCTAGCACCTGGGTGTGAGAGGACAGGGAGACACCAGCATCACCCTGTCACAATGCCTGGGTCTGCCCAGTATATGAAAAAGGATTTGCCAACAGCAGAATTGGTCAGCACTGTTGTATGGTGTAAGGTCATAAATTCCCTATGACCAGAAGCATTTGAACGGGTTTTGCTGACCATCTTCTAGGGGATGACAGAGAGCAGTGGCAGGATGGGTAAGAGGGTAAGATGGGTAAGAGGGTAAGATGGCTCTGAATTTTTTTTAAACTCTAATATTCTAAGATCTTCCTGAAGATCACATAGCTACTGAATGAGTAGAACCCTAGCCTTCTTGCTTTTCCAGGTCTTTTTTTTCCATTTTGTCTCCCTCACTTCCTAGGTATAGGAAGATCATAGGATCTATGCCTTGAAGAGACATCAGAGTCACCTAATCCATCTCACCATCATTCTGTAGATAAGGAAACTGAGGTCTAGAGGATTTGTGACTTGTACAAATTCTTGCAACTAGGAATTGCTTGGGCTTTCTCTCCAGTTCTCCAGTGATATAGTAAAAACAACAGCAGCAAACAAAAACAAGTCAGCAGTTGAAACCAGAGAATGCCAGTTGGAATTCATGTGAGAAAATGAGGTAACAGGGATTTAAACTCAGGTCATCTGTCTCCTGATCCAGCTCTCCACTCTACCATGCTTTGTGATCAGCTTTCTAAGGAAAAGATCATGATTTAACACTTTTGTATCTCCTCCAAATCCAATTCCTAAGCCAGCACTTAACACAAAAGATGTGATCTTCATATATTTTCTGGTGCATTAATGGATGTGTTCTAGCTTCCCATATGTAGAATATTTATTTAGAAAAGTTGTCTGATAATCTATAGTCCTGTGCTCAATGAATAAAAATTAGGGAGAACTGAATCTTCCAGTGGGGTACCCCCAAGAAGCTGTAGCTGTCCTTGATCTTTTAACCATTTTTATTATTAACTCAAATAAAGACATGGATACCACAAAGGTGGGAGGGACGCACTGGACGACAAAGCCAAAAGGTCATGTGCTCACAGAACTCCAGTTGAAAGAGATGTCAGAGTCCATCAAGTTCAGTCCCACATTTCATAAGATGGGGAAACTGGACTAGGGAGGTTAAGTGATTTTTCCAAGGTCACATAGCTAGTAAGTACAGAGGTGAGATTCAAACCAGGTTTTGAAGCCTCCCAAGCCCGTGTACTATGCTGCCTCCATTGTCTTCACTGTATTTGTGCCATGAACCCCTTTAGCAGTCTATGATACTTATGGATAACTTTTCTGATACTACTTTAAAAATGCATCAATAAAATACATAAGATTACAAAGAGAAACAATTATATTGGAATACAGTTATCAACATACTTGTTATAAGTTCACAGACCCCCAAGTTGAGAACGCTTGAATAATGAGCCAAATATTTGAAAGATAAAACATTTATTAAGTGCTTACGCTGTGCTAGCAGGTTCAAATACAAGTAAGAAAAGCAGACAGCCCCTGCCCTCAGGGAGCAGATTGCATTTGATATCATGAAAAGCTCCCTAATAATCAGCTCTTTCCCAGAGAGGAATGGGCTGCTTCAGGAGGTGGTAGGCTCATTCGAAGTCTTTAAGAAAAGGTTGCATGGTGCCCTGTTGTATTTGGGGTCCTTTGCTGGGGTTAGGGGTGGATAGGTGGGGGGTATTTATACTAATTGGCCACTGAGGTTCCTTCCACCTCTCAAATTTTGCGATTCTGGAATTGGATGAACTTTCAGCCTATACTTTAGTCTTTATAGAGCTGTGTACTTGAAATATTCCAGTCATGAAAGTGTCACCAGGACAAATGACTTTTTCTTTTTAAACTTTTGCTCAACTTGTTAATTTTTGCATCATATGCTTGGGAGCTGAGTCATCAACATTTCTCCCCTTGCCTCTCCACACATTGGTTGGTAGACTCCCGAAATTCTTTAGGTGCCCCCAAGGAATCAACTGCCCTGTTGATGAAAAGCCTCCATTCCATGCAAGAAACATCCTTGTTCTGAAATCAAGGACCTGTGGGAGCCAGCCTTGACTCATCGGTACCCAAGTGAATCTTCTGTAGCCCTGGGGACTCTGCAGGCAACATATTTTCTTCTTAAACTTTTCAGAATTTGGGAAAGTTCTGTCCTCTAGTCAAGAGGAGTTGGGTGTGAAGTCAAAGATCTCTCAAATCAATTGTGCCTGAGCTGACAGGGGAGAAGAATTCACTTGTTCTTTTCTAAAAATAAATATAATAAGTTTCCTTATTCGAAGATGATAGAACAGATATCATACAACTGTTGGGCTGAATTTGCTGCAGGGCTGGCATCAGGCATGGAAAGTTTGAGCACCAAAATAATTAGCCGTATGGAAAGTTTTGAGACTGAAAACAAGAGCCTGAATGGAAACAACTTCCTAGCCTTCCATATGTGAGAGGAGATAACAGTGGCTCTGAAACCTGGCCAAGAGGTTGGTCATTTCCAAGAAAATCCACTCCTTGACCTGTATCACATGTTCTCTGCTATCCTCTCTCCTCCATCAGGGAAACGATGGTTGCAGCATATCAATCCTTCAATCTTCAATATCTGGGGGCAGTCTTCTAAGGCTATCAGTGACCAAGAAGATGGCAACTTGCACTGGGAGAAGTTTCTTCATCTAGGAGTCCTCAATAGCAGTGAAACCATAGGTCCAAAGCCTTTTCTATCGAGTCAATTCAATTCATTTCAGCACCTGCTATGTTCAAGACATGAGAGGTGTCAGAGTATAGTGGATAGAGGGATTCCCTTCAAATCAGAAAGCCCTAGATTCAAGTCCTGCTTTGAGTGTATATTACCCACCAGTTCATGGGCAATTGCTATAACTACTCAAAGTCCCTCCCCCAAAGTCTTTTTCAAGCCAAACTTAGTTCTTTCAACCAAGTTTTGTCTAGCATGAACTTGATATCTTCCACCATCCTGAATGTCTCCCTCTAGACATTGGGTAACTTGTCACTCTCCTTGTTAAAACATGGAACCCTGAACTAGATCATGTAAATACCTTAAATATAGTCTGACCCTATGATTTTCTTTTCTTTTTCAAAATTTATTTATTTAATTTTAGTTTTTAACATTCCACAAAATTTTGAGTTCCAAAATTTCTCTTTATCTCTCCCCTCCCACCCCAAGACACCATGCATTCTGATTACCCTTTCCCCCAATCTGCTCTCTCTTTCTATCACACCCCTCCCTTCCCTTATCCCCATCTCCTTTATTTTCTTGCAGGGCAAAGACAGATATTTATACCCCATTACTTGTATTTCTTATTTCCCAGTTGCATGTAAAAACAATTTTTACATTCATTTTTAAAACTTTTGAGTTCCAAGTTCTCTCCCTTCCTCCCTCCCCACTCATCCCCACTGAGAAGGCAAGTAATTCAATATAGGTTATATATGTGCAGTTATGCAAAAAACTTCTATAAAAGTCATGTTGTGAAAGACTAACTATATTTTGCTCCATCCTATCCTGACCCCCATTTACTCTATTCTCTCTTTTAGCTTTTTTCCTCCCCAAAAGTGTTTACTTCTAATTATTTCCTCCTTCCATTTGCCCTTCCTTCTATCATCCACCCCACTTATCCCCTTCTCCCCTACTTTCTTGTAGTATAAAATAGATTTTCATGCCAAATTGAGTGTGAATATTATTCCCTCCTAAGCCAAATGTGAAGAGAGTAAGCTTCACTTTTTCCTCTCACCTCCCCACCTTTCCCTTCCATTGAAAAAGCCTTTCTTGTCTCTTTTATGAGAGATAATTTGCCCCATTCCATTTCTCCCTTTCTCCAACCAATATATTCCTCTCTCACCCCTTAATTTTACTTTTTTAGATATCATCCCTTCCTATTCAACTCACCCTGTACCCTCTGTCTGTATGTATATAATCCCTCCAACTACCCAAATATTGAAAAAAATCTCAAGAGTTACAAATATTATCTTTCCATATAGGAATGTAAACAGTTCAACTTTATTAAATCCTTTATGATTTCTGTTTCCTGTTTACCTTTTCATGCTTCTCTTGATTCTTGTGTTTGACAGTCAAATTTTTTATTCAACTCTGATCTTTTCATCAAGAATGCTTGAAAGTCCTTTGAATTTGAAAATCATTGAATGGGATGTTATGATTTTCTTAACTCAGTCTAGGAAAATATGCGATTCTGGGGCTACCATGACATGCTGTTGACCCATGTTCAGTCTGCAGTCCAGTCAATCCCTCACTGCTGTGAAAGCACTAAAGAATTCTATCAATATCAGTTATTATTACGGTTAGCATCATTTTGGCGTGAGTTCTTGGGCTTGAACTTCAATGGGTTCACTGAAGGTGGGAGGTTGGAAAAGTGGAGAGTGGAGGAAGAGGCGGAGAGAGGAGACTGGTTTGATAATTTGCTCAGTGACTGGTCAGTTGCTAGTGTTTATTATATAAGGCAGCTCTCCTGGGTGGAGTGGGTGGGGCAAACAATCTGGCTTTTGAATCTCTCACCCTTGAAGGATAAAACACAGGTATTTGTCTTTCTCAAAAGTAGTGTTTTATCGTAACACCGACTCTCAAGTCAGCATTTTCTGATGCAGAAGGCCACTCAAGCTGACCAGCAATGGAGGAAGAGAAAATAAACAAAGCAATAGACAATAGTAATAACAATAGTTGTAAGAAGAGGCAATAGAATAGGGAAAGTGCCATTGATCCCCCAACTTCCTCGCTCTTATGTGTTACAAGAAAAGTACATTAAATTTCACAAGGCAATAAGAAGCTGTCCTGGTTATGTCCCCTTTGGTCTTTCTTTGGCATATTTTAAGAACTTTTAGGATTGATATTGTTTTTTGAGCATCTCTGTCACTATGCACCAATTCTCCCTACCCTGATAAAGTTCTTCCCCCCTTTCAACAAGTCAATATAGTCAAGCAAAACACATTGGCTAGAACTGAAAATCAGTCTCATTCTCTCTCTCTCAACCATTATCTTTCTACTTCAAGAGAGAAGTGCTACATCAGTAGTTTTCTGAAGTCATGCTGAGTCATTTATTTCTTTGTTCTTCAATAAATATTCTTCATTCACTTTAATAAATGACCCGGGTTGGGAAAATTGTTTCAAAACATAGCTAAAATTTAGAGGATGGAATAGTTCATTTGAAATCCTGCTCTCTGGAAGTTCTTTTCAAAGGAGGATTCTATGAGAATTGACATAAGATGCTTGTATGAAGCCAATCTGACCCATGACCTCCTTGTAGAAGGATGGTTAAATGCTCCAGGTGCTTGCACTTCATGCTACAGCCTGGCTCCTGGGCTTCCTTGTTTGACTTTTGCATATCTGGAGCCAGCCAATGATCTACTGTCCTTTTTTCTCAATACTCCTGATTCGAGGAAGGGAAAGGACTAGCCTCCAACCAATCATTTTTGGGGCCAATTCCAAAATTATTTCTTGACTGTCCTCCTGCCATTAAATTCAGTTGGTTAAAAATGTACTTTCTTATTTGCAGAGGGAAAAGAAATGAAGGTATAAAATGTGAAAACAAAAATATCAACAAACTTAAAAAAAACTCAGTTGTGCACATACCTGAAAAAATTAATTCTGTTGGTAAAATACAACCTCCCTCACCCTAAATCTGAATCCACCAGCTTCATTAAGTCATTGAAGCAATACTCCCAAAAAGGGGAGATTGTCTCTGGGCAGATTTCTGGAGATGGAATTCCAGCCCATAGATGAGCTCCCTATTCTGGCTCATCAGAATTTGAGATACTTGAGGACTGTGACTAATGTTTTGCCTTTCTTTGTATGCCCAAGGCTTACCATACAGTAAGTATTTAATTAATGCTTGTTGATTGACTGATGTTCTAGGTACAGAGTTGAATCCATACAAATAAGTGGAAGGGTCCATCCCTGTTCAAGTGGAGCCTGTGACCTGGTCACAGGCAACAAGACATAGACACATTTGATATTAAATAATGATTGGAGGGTAGGTGGAAGAGATGGCACAAGGCAAGTTAGGATGAATGGTCAAGTGGATGGTGTCCAATGCAAGTATGAGAAGTTCTAAGGAGGAGGAAATTGCTGGGGGCTGGAGCAGCCTGGGTAACTCCTTCTGAAATGGAAAGCAAACACTGAAGCCATCCAAAGTCAAATCCTTTCTCCCTATAGTACAGATCTGACCGATGGCCTGAGAAGGACGCATGAATGAGACAGAACTACTCATAGGATCACAGATGTAGAGTTCAGAGGTCATTTTATCCAACTTCCTTGTTTTTCACATGAGCAAATTGAGGCCCAGAGTAATTGCTAAAGGACACAAAGGTAGTAAGTGGTAGAGGGAGCATCTGTACCCAGATCCTCTGATCTCAGACTCTGCACCTTTTCCACAGCACCACCCTGACACCTGAAAACAAAGCTGCCAGGGCTCAAATTTGTGAACTACTACAGAGGAGGGCTGGGGAGTTGGTGCCATTTTCCAGAAATAAGCAACAATTCTTTGTAAATGAACATAAACTCCCACAGTTTCAGTCCTAATGGAAAGAACAAGGAGCCTAAGAATCAGAATGGGAGCAGAGCAGGTGGGAGGGGACTTTGGAGACCACCTGAGCCTGCTTGTGTCTAGATAAGAGTGACCCTTACAGCCCCCATGCTTTTGGGAAAGTTAAGGACAGATTCATGCATTGAAACAGATGCATTGGGCTCACTCAAGACTGAGAAGCAGGAAAGGGTGCCCTCTGCTGGAAGATTTGCAGATGGTGACTGAGTCTGGTGGCAAAGGCACCAGATACAGATGTCCTTGGGCAGCCAGGGTAGGGGATAGAAACAACCCCAATGGAAATAGACAGCTCCTTATCCTCTCTCGTAAGTGAAAGGATTTACTGACAAGTGCTTCTCCCCTTTAGAGGGCCTGATTATCAAGAGTATCTCTCTCAGTCAACCTAGTCTCTGGCCATTCTCATGGATGTGGGCTTGTGAAAAGAGAACTGACTTTGGAGTCAAGGGCTATATGTTCAAATCATGTCTCCACTACTTAGTAGCTGTGTAACTTTGGGCGACTCACTCAACCGTGGGCCTCAGTTTCCTCATCTGTGAAAAGGAGGAGGGCAATGTGCAATGGATTGATTTAGAGGACTGAACTGGTGGTCACTGTACTTAAGTTGTCAGCCAAGAAGCACTTATTAAGGACCTCCTAAATACTAGACACTGTTTGAATATAAAGAAAAACAAAAGAAATACAGTTTTTCCTTTCAAGGAGCTCACTGTTTAGTGGAGGAGACTGCTGCATACAGACTAGATATATACCGAATGAATCAGAGATACTCAGTAGAAGGGAGGCTGAAAGATGACATGGTCAAACTTGGGTTCTAGAAAGATCATTTGGACAGCTGAATGGAGGAGAGACTGGATACAGGGAAACCAAGCAGACAAGCTGTGGACTATTCCAATGTCCAGTGGTGGGATGAGAAGGACCTGCAGTATCAGAGGAGAGAAGGGAGGACACAGGAGAAAAGATGTTACAAAGACCAAATCAAGAACATTTAGCAACAGATTGGAGTTGGGGTGGTGGTAGTGGTGGTGAGAGATCAAATCTTGGTTTCACCAATATTTGTGTGACCCTTGGCAAGTCATTTACAACTAACTCCCTGGTCCTTGGGTTACTCTCCCGTAAAATTCGATCTAATGACTCATTTGATTCAATGGCTCCTGAGGCCCTGGGATCCTATAAGTAGCATGCCTGGTGCTTTTATACAGCTTTGCTTCGGACAGAGATGCTTCCACCCTCCCCCTCTCAGATGACTGTGCTTGCATCTATCTGGTGGGTCCATGAATAGCTCAACCCTTGTTTAGAAGGAGTTGTTGTTGTGGCTGTGTTTATCCTTCATTCTTGAAGAGGACCATGACATCAAGATGATGACACGACTTGCAGCTGACTTTGATTTGAGTGAGGGAGGGCTGTCCAAGGTCACCAAAGTCACTTTCTTCTCCTGAGCCATCTGGATCCAGTGGCCTGATATTCATCAGGACTGCTAGAGATGACCAAGGATACAATGTGAGACCCTGTGGTTTCAAGGAAGAGGAAAAATAGTGACCCACTGTGCATTTTTAGTAATTGAATCAGAAGAATGTTTCTTAGAAATAGGGACAAAGAAACCTGGTAAAGCATCCATAGAGAGAAGGTTTAGGGGTGTTGAAGAGCATGGGATAACAGGTAGAAAGGACCTTAGAGAACATTTGGTCTGATCCTGCTCAGATCTGTGATCATTCCAACAATACTGATTTCCATCCATCCACACCTAGACTTCCTGTGTAATGGTGCCCATCCTCCTGGTAATCTCTTTATGACTTCCCAATATCAGCTGGGTCCCAACAGAGTCTGTAGGCTGTCCATCAGGTTATCCCTTGTTCTCACTATGAAACCAACCATTTCACAGATGAAGAAAACTGAGCCCCGGTGGAATGGGTATTTGATGGATGGAAAGATGAACACATGAATGTAAGGGGAGCAACATGAAACATGTTAGAGCAGCCAGGCTGGTGGAATGGGTCACACCAAAAGTACTCACTTCTAGTACCAGAGGAAGAAGCTAGCGAGTGTGTGGCTGCGGTCACATTTGAAATCACGTCCTCCTAACTCCAGGGCAGGTGCTTTATCTGATGCAGCACCACCTAGCTGTCCCCCTCTACTATGCCAGACTATTATTAATTGTGGAAAACTGGGATCACAAGCTCCTCGGTGAGAGGTAATGCTTAACCAGAGGACTGGACAAGAGAGACAGGAAACAATGACGGTGGTCTCTACAGAATGCCCAGAGTCAGCTACAGGGCAGGTGCCTGGCCCAGAGGAAGGCTCTTCAGGCTGGGAAATCTGGGGAGGATGACAGACTGAGAAAGGTTTGGAACACTGGACAGAGGAATGTGTATTTTATTCTAGGAGTAACTGAAATTACATGAACGAAGGAGATTGGCAGTCAGAGTTTTGCTTTAGGAATTTCAGTTTGACCACAGGTTGGAGATAGATTGGAGGAGAAGTGACCCATCAGGAGGTGATTGCAATAATCTGGTCAAGGGCTTATGGGGAAAGTGGTGACTGAGTATGAAGAGGGATGGAGTTAGATTTGAGAGATGCTGTGGAGGTCAAAATGATAAAATTTGGAGGCTGATGGGATGGGAGATCAGAGAGGGCAGAGTCACAGTTAAGGGCCAGGTAAGGGTTACAGACCTGGGACTCTGGGAGAATGGTGGTACCTTGGGCAGCAACCAGAAAGTGTAGTGGAAAAGTCAGGAAAAGATCATGGGCTTAACTTTAGACATTACGTTTCTAGGACAATGTGAAATGTTGGTAATGGCTCAGTGACTACACGAGAGACAGAGACAGAAAGACAGACAAAGAGAAGAAACGGAGACAGGGACAGAGAGACAGAGAGAGGAGAGAGAAAGAGACAGAGGGACAGAGAGAGGCAGGGAGACAGAGAGAGATAGAAACAGAAACGGAGAGAGAAAGAATGAGAGAGGTATGAGAGAGAAAATGAGAGGTGAGAAGGAGAATGACAGAGAGAATAAGAGATTGAGAGAGGAGAGGTTGGGAGGTAAGAGAAAGAATGAAAGAGAGAGGGAGAAAAGAAGGAGAGATGACAGAGAGAAAGAGAGAATAAAGGAGAGACAACGAGAGAGAGGTGAAGGAGAGAATGAAGGAAAGGAGAGAAAGAGAAGAGAAGGAAGAAAGAGAGAAGAGAAAGAATGAGGAAGAGAAAAAAGAAGAAGAGGAGGAGGAAGAGGACCCAGGATATCAGTAGGTAGCTTCTACAAGTAAAGTTTCTCTAGGTCAGCTGAGAAAAAGCTTGAACCCCTTGGACTCCTGAAGCCCAGGGTCTTGTTCCTTGTCACAAGCCTATAAGTGGGGTTCCTGCCCTTGGAAACAGGATCAATGAATGCCTTCCAGTGCCAGCTCTGGGAGCCAAGAGGCAGCAGGCTTTCACAAGCCCTACGCTCCCAGAGAGTGAAGGGTTAACAGTGGTTTCAAAATGTTCTGCAGCTCACAAAGCACAGAAACACCTGATCGATGACATGTTTCTTTTTCCCCTCCTTGCTCTGTGACCCCGTCAGGAGACGTGTGGTGCCCTTTTCATTCTCTCTTTTTGATTCAGTTTGCAATAAAGAGTAAATTGGCATTAAATTGCTGTTCTGGGGAAATAGAGGTGTTGCTATGGAAACAGCCTTGCTTCAGGGACGTAAACATGAAGCTGTGGATGCTGTTCTCGGAGGACCCAGTTTTTAAAAAAAGGGGGCAAAAAATAAACAGGCTCAGAAATATCATATTAAGAATTGCATCTAATTTTCAGGGGGAAAAAGCTGAGGTAAAAGCCATGAAGGGTTTATCTGAAAAAGTCTTTTTCATATGCCTGAAATCACTATATAAATATGAGCTTTTGTTATTATCCATGCTATAGTTAATGGGGCCCAGTCAATCTCTGAATATTCCATCATTTCTAGACACATAAAGACTTAGGAAGTCTTTGATATTTGCCAGGCACTGAGGTAAGCACCAGGAGTACGGATAGAAGCAAGCAAGTCAGTCCCTGTCCTCAGGAAGCTTGCAGCCTAATGGGGGAGCTGGAAGCCTGAGCTCCAGGCTTCCAAAGCCCACCTGTCAGAGCTGAGGGACCTAGAGCAGAGTCTAGCTTACGGCAGGGGTGGGGGGTGATAATGGTCCAAGTAGAGGTGTCATGGCTAAGACAAATAGCACAGGGCTTGTCAGTAACCCAATCTGCACACACCATGGACCACCGAGTCATGCTTCCTGATGGATTTGGAGGAAGAAGACCTGGATTTAATTTCTACCTTAGACCTCCTCTAGCTATATGGCCTTAGATAAATCTGTGAATCTCAGTTTCCAAATCTGTAAACAACGCAAGGCATTCCATCACCCATAAAGCTAAAACAGATGCAATGCAAATTATATTAACCAGGTTTGACTCTGAAGAAGAGGAGTTAGAAGGCATCCCTCTCCCTTGTGTGCAGAGGTGAGGGACTTGGAATGGGGAACATGGCACGCATTATTAAATTTGATTCAAATGTTACTTTGCTGAACTGATATTTTCTCTTCTGTTTTATTTCTTGTTAAAAAATGTCTGACTCTCTGATTGGGGCACAAGGGAAAGGATATATTAGGAACTGGAGGTGACATTAAATAAAAGTTAACTTTTTTCTAAAAAGAAAAAAATATCCCAATAACTAAAACTTAGCCGACAGATAAGTTGTTGTGTAAATCCAACATATAAATGCATACATTACCATAAAACACATGCTACGATTATGAATTGAATATAAAATGGTGAGCCTAGGATGAAGGTGTTAGGGTATCATCCAACACAGGAGTAATAAAAAGATTCTAAAGCTTGGATTGGGGATCATTTATGATGGAAGTGAACCCACCTTATTCTACTGTTCTCAGTTTCTTGCATTAATTCTTCAAAGCTCTTTCTATTAAGGGCACAGAGAAAGTTCATGTTTATGTAAATAGGCCATGTGCCATCCTGGGATCAGGTCAAAGTGTGATGTTCCCAAATTCTGCTCTGCCTGTACGACCTCGGGAAGGTCCCCTAACCTCTCTGGGATTTACTTTTCTCTCTTGTAAAATGGGGATTAGAGCATTTGCTCTACTTGGGGGCAATGGAGGGAAATGGAAAGAATTTGGGGTCAGAAAACCTGGGTTTAAATCTTGATTTTGTAGAAAGGGATTTTAGTATAGGTGTGTATTAGAGCACATGGCTCTGGAGTCCTCCCCGCAACTCTGAGGTTCCAGGACTCTTCAAGGTGTTGACTGTGAAACCTTTGGGAAATCATTTCACTTTGAGTGACTTCATCTTCCTCACCTTTAGCATGCATTTAACAGACCCCCTTCATCTCCAGTGGCTATGTATAAACTTTAAATTCTGTCTGAGTTTCCTGTTAGAGTAAAGGTTTCCAATTTTTTATCCTCCTTGGTTAACCTGCTTCCCAAGATGGTTCTTGTGTAGCGCGGTGGAAGGAGTGTGGAATTTGGAGTCCAAGGATCTGGTTCAAATCACAATTCTGCCCTTGGGTGATTTAGGGCTAACTCACCCTACGTCTTAGTTTCTTCTCCTGAAAAGTGATATTGGCCCAAATATTCTCTAAGTTTCCTTTCATCTTAATGATCCTGAGACTGAAGTTCACCCAAGAAAAGTGATAACTATCCTGGACAGATAGTCCTCTCTTGGGCTTTTTTGTTTTTTTTGGTTCAGAGCAGAGAAGTCTACATTTGTATAATGACCACGTGGGCGTCAGGGCAAAAATAAATAAACCACATCACCAAAAATAACCCCTGAAAAGCAATTCTATTTTAATCTATTTCTGCACAGACATTACAGCTAATTTAATCTATGCACAGTTGATGTTTACTCCAAGCTACGTAAAAGCCATGAAATGAAAAAGAGGCACTGAATTATAAGGGGTCCTTGGTTTATATCCGTTCCAGAATGGTCTTTTTTTTTTTTTTTTAATATTCAGCAACAGTAACAGCATTTAAATATCTATTTGCACAAAAACAAAAAGACCAGAAGACCAATTTATTAAGGAGAAAATATGAAACCTACTACAATCCTAGGTATTTTTGAGATTAGTTAAAGGTATTTAAAAAGCAAAACACATGTGTTTAATTATATACTTGTTCTGAGTTAGTTCATATTTTTTTCTTCCAGACAGATAGAAGTAGTACATTTTAAATGATGCACAATTATATACCAGCACATCAGAAAATTCAGATTAAATGGATGATTATATTAAAAAATATATAAAATACCCAAATTAATGAAGCAAGAGATGAAGGTCCTAAACAGCTTGACCCCAGAAAAAGAAACTGAGCAAGTCATAAATGAATTACTAGTGGAGGAAAGAACCTTTGCCCAAAAGGAAGTGCAAATGAATTCTACCACATTTTAAAAGAGCAATTGTTAATCATCCAACAAAAAATAATTTTAATAATTGTGAAAGAAGAGAATCTATAAAATTCTTTTATGAGGCAAATATAGTCCTGATACTCAAACCAGAGAAGGATAAAGCAGTGAAAGAGAATTGTAGACCAGACAATTTCTAATTACTGCTTTGAAAAATAGCAAGGTTTGCTTTTCCCTAAAAGGATGAAAGGAATGAAAATCAAGAGGGAGCTCTAAAAAGAACAAATACAGACTTAAATTGGATCTTCCACAGAGTTTGAAAGTCGTAAAATTGCTACCACAAAGGAAGTCTTCTTTTTACAAATCTCTCTCAGTCTCTCTCTCCATCTCTGTCTGTTTCTCTGTCTCTTATCCCTCCTCCTCCCCCAGCAGCTGTTGAATTGAATCTTGGATTAGGGATAAAACAGGAGTCAGTACAATGAATCCTGGGAGCCTGTTTCTGGTAATGCCTGACGATGTAGAATTAAGGGGCCTCACTTGACACTTCTGAGCATGCATAGATATTGTTTTCTGTTCACTTAAGTGAAGAAAAGGCCCTTTTCTGATTGGCTGCTGAGTCCAGATTGTAAGTGCATCCAAGGGGCTCTTTCTGGCTGTGGGGTTTCCTCTTTCCTTCCTGGCTGTGTTGGACTGAGGAGGCAAAAACTATGTAAAAGTTTTCAGTGGGAAGGAGACCTGGTGCCTTCTTCTTCCTGCCTGGGTCACTGCCAGTTGACCTGTGAGGATGTGGCCTTGTTCTGTCTCTGCTTTCCTGTTTTCTAGGTGAAGGAATCTGGGAGATGGTTACAGCCTTCTGAGCCCCAGAAGGTTGGAATATTGAACGATAGAAATCTTGAGCCTCTAGAATTCATGCCAAGATGGCCAGAATTGGAGGCTCTGAAGGGCAGTCTGTTTGACCCAGTCAAGTGGCAGAGAAGGAGACTCATCTGTTAGCTCAGCTGCATTTAGGTGATTGCTTCATAGTACGTGCTTCAAATGTGACACCACTTAATGACCAGGGTCCAAAGGGATGGATGGGAGAGGATGACAGCATAGGTAGGGAGATAGATGCTTTATAACTTCTGTCTATATTCTATCTTCTCAGTAAATAACCCTGTGTGAAAGCTAATTGGTGTTAATCAATTAAACGATATTGGAGCCCTAATCCCTAGAAGTTCATATTGGGGAGAACATATTGGGGTTTGAGCCAATAACATTGTAGAATCCCCTCTGACCTCTTAGGGGTTACCTCTAGAACCCTAAGATGCACCCTTGCTCAGAGAATGACTCACAAGTGGGGGTTATCATAAGAGACTTCACTGCTGATGAAAGCCACAGTGATTAGTAACTGATGACTTAGCATTCAGCTCTCCATGAGCTCTGATTGGATGCTAAAGGCTAATAGAGCAGCTGCTTTCAGGAATACAGGTCCCAGATGGACATGCAGGCAACCAGAAAACTCTCACTGAACAGAGAGAAATGCGAGTCCTAAGAAACGCCCACAAACATGTTCTCTGGTTGAGGTCAAGGAAAGGGAGGAGACCCTGATTCTATGCTGTTTTGGGTCCTTAACTTAGGATTTAGAATTGGAAGGAGCCACCCTCTACTCTATTTTAATGCAAACTGGCAAAGATTTACTATGTGAAAAGTACTTTGCTTCTGATGTATTTTTAAACCAAGGAAAGTACACACGGTACCTTTTGAATCTTGAATGTTTGAAATATTTTTGCACTAAACACAGAAGTGGTGCTTTCAGGGCCTTGTGGAAGGTGGGCTGCTAGAGAGTGCTGTGCCATCATCAGACACCTGCCTTTCAGATGGTTCCGTGACAACCAGCAAATGGAAGACAGAAACAGACACAGAGAGGAGAGTCCAAGACAAAGTGTCAAGGACCAGGAGGAGAGGGTGGGCGGGCACTGACAGCGGTGAGCCCAAAGTCAAGAAAAGGAAAATTCAGATGGTGCTCATCATGGATTTTCCAGGACAGAGGAGGGTTTTTGATTGTGAAAAATAGAAACGAAAAACAAAGAAGAAAATAAACAGCAGACGTAGGTCGGTCTGTTTATTCTGTCATAATGACAGACTCAGTCTGACCAACACGAGTTCACATTCATCTCTTATTTACCATAAGCTTTGAGGAACACTTTCTTCAGAACCACTGCAGGAGGTGGGCAGAGCTTTTGCATTTCCACTCAACAGTCTAGTTCTCAGACAATGAGTGCCTTACTCGTGGTCACTTGCTATCTAGGTCTGTACTTCACTCATTCTAGGGCTACCTCCTTGGATTGCTTCCCATATCCATTTTTGTTCAGATCCCATTCTAGGCTTTCCTTAACAAGGAAGATATGGCCAGAGACAGGATTTGAACCCAAATCCCCTGACTTTAAGCTCTATACCCAAACCTTCAACTGGGCTGCCTCTCAGAGCAATCAGTGGCCATGGGCTTGAAGAATGGTGGTCCTTAAATTTTTTAAATAATTTGCCCTTAGATCAGTTAAGCTGGTTTACATATTTTTTTAAAATCATCTTTCCCTTTCCAGGATTCTGACAGCACTTTACACTTCTCTTATGCACCCAACATGATACATTTTGAATTCTAATTTTGTTACATATATGCTTTAGGCAGCTAGGTGGTGCAGTGAATAGAGTGTGTGACTTGGAGTCAGAAAGAGCTGAGTTCTAATTCTGCTTCAGATGCTTAACTAGTTGTGTGTCCCTGGGCAAGTCGTTTAACCAAATTCTTTAGTCTTGGTTTCTCCATACTGCTCCACCTCCGTTAAATCCAATTCATGCACAAATCAAGACAACACCATCCTGTGGGAAATAACATGTAAAGCGCTTTGAAAATCTGAAAACTTTATTTAAATGCTAGTTATTAGCTATTGCTAACATCCACACTTTTCTCCACCGAGGTTCTAAATGTCAGTTGTGCTCTTGGGACAGCACAAGCTATGCCCAGGACAGGGGGTATGAAATGTACCCTCAGTTCGATTTCTTAAACCAGAACAATTCAGGACCTGATATTCAGGAGAGAGGAATTAGGCAGCTAGTCTGGGGCAGAACTCTTTGTGGTTCACAGCCTCACTGGCAGGAAGGAGGTGCATCTGGTAACTTTCTATTTTAATTATTTTTTCTTGCTAACTAGAGGCTAAGCTTGCTTAGTGCTATGTTGCTCCAGGACTCTGAGTACTTTCAGCATCTTTTAAATTTGGCGCCCTAATTTAAAACACCAGTTGCTCCATCCTAATTAGAACTCTGTATGTCTTTTCTATTAGACTTTCAGCTCCAAGAGGACACGGTCTTTCTATTTTTATGTATTCCCAATGTCTAAGATTGTAGAACTGAAGGGGTCATCCCTTCATTTTGGAGATGAGGAAACTGAGGTCCAGACCAGGGTAGTGACTTGGCCAGGGTCACAAAACCAGTAAGTGTAGGGGAACATGATTAGAACCGAAGTCTTCTGACTCTCTCTCCTACTGCCTTTCCGGCATGACTTTCTTCAGAGAAAGGGGGTAAAAATACAGGGAGTCAAACAGTAACACATTAATTTAGCACCTTAAGATCTACAAAATGCTTTCCTCACAAGGACCCATCTCTACAGATGAAGAAACTATTCACACAGCTTCGAGTGAATCAAGCAGGACTGGAAACTAGGTCTCAATTTCAAATCCAGTACTTTTCCCACTATCTGAAGGGTTCCTAATATTTCTTTTATTTTATTTTGTCACAAACTTCTCTGACCCCCTAGTGAACCCTGTGCCCCCTTCTTAGGATAACAGTTTCAAAGCATAAAATAAAATGCATAGGATTGCAAAGGAAGTCAATTATATTGAACTATAGATATAAAAATATTTTGTAAAGTTCATGGACTTCAGGTGAAGAACCACTGCATGGTCCCAGTGAGCCTCCAGTGTGCCAAGGAGATCCCAGATTGACTCTTGAAAAAAGATGGGTATCGGTGGAGACAACAGAGACAGCCACACTATGGATGGAACATGAATGAGGGACATTTACTTTAAAAAGGTTGAGATAAAGGTCTTGAAAGTTCAAGAAAAATCAAACAAATTGGGACAAAGTACGCATTTTCATAGAAGAAGAATTTGAGATAATTTCTACTTAAGGAGTTATTTTGAGTGGACAGCACTTGGGTGATTAAAGTCCACTTTATCTTCTGCTTTGGAGAATTGTTCTTTTTCTCTCTTGATGTAATTAGCTGTCAGATTTACTTTCATCTGTTGTTTGTGTCAAGCAGACACGGGCTGGAGAGATAAGGAAGCACACATTTTGCCTGCAAAGAAGCAAGGAGAGAAGGGGGAGCTGATGTTCAATGGGGTAAAGCAGTTTTGGGAAATATCAATATTTCTTTTCTGATCATGTTGTCAAAAAGAATAAGGCTTCTTTAAATGGCAGCTCCAATGGAAACTGCACAGCTAAGTAAATGCAACCGAAGATTGCTGTCAACAATTATCCAACTGTCTTGTCAGACATACTGAGAGGTCTGAGCCCCATTGTGAATGAAAATGCATTCAGATCTCAGTCACATGAAAATGTTTTCAGCCTTTCAGAGGATAACCCTGGCCTGGGCAGATACTGGTGCCTTAATCTAACCAGTTAGAATAATTCCTAAAGCATCATCCTAGCCAGTTTTGGAAATGTCAAGTTTGTCCATGAATGGGTGATGTGGTATTGAGACACAGTGCCGTCCAGTGGGCAGAGGGCTGGCCTTGGAGTTAAGATGTTGTGCCTCTGGTCCATGGTGGCCATATAAAGGAGGGAAAATCACTCAGAGCACCAGGAGAGTCTCAAAAATAAAAAAAAAAGAAGCCGATTTGCATTGGGAGAGAGATTTCTCATACCAGGAATGTGATGATGAAACAGCAGGTCTAAACCAAAATAACCCCAACCTAACATGAACCAAAGCCACATATGTCACCCAAAAGAGAGGATACAAGATTCTGACTTGGTTATTTCTCACAAAAGGAGACTTACTTTGGTACTTGACACTTAGAACCTGGGTGTATCAATGGTGCCTCAATCTCATTGAACCAGTGGGGAACAGTGGAAGGAGTTCAGGATTTGGGATTACTGGACCTGAGTTCCAATTTCAGCTCTTGAACTTGTTGCCTGTGTGACCATGAGCAATTTCCTTCACCTCCCTGCTCATGGGTTTCCTCATCTGGGCCTTAGAGACTGTCAAATCCAAGCTGCTCATTTTTTCAGAGGCACTGAAAAGGAAAGCAACTGGTCTAAACTCTCAAAGTTAATTGTGACTAACAAGTGTTTCTATGTCAGATGAGTGAAAGATGTGGATTACATCTTTAAGTTTTTTTTTTCTTTTTTTTTAGCTACTTTTCTTCAAAATATTTCAGAAATGACTCATCTGAAACCTTTCCTATAACACTGGAAGCAAATGAAGGGCAAAAGGCAGAACTAGGAAGGGAGGAGCAGTTCTGGAGAAGCAAATTATGGTTTCTAAGACACCTCACTGTTCTAATGCCCTGACTCTCTTCTATTATCTTTGGTCATCTCCTCCTTTTCCTACCTCTTAGGCATGAATGCACCCCAAAACTCCAGGCCTGTGGAAGTCCCCTTCTTTATCTATGCTCATATTGCCCATGTTCTCTCTCTCAGGCTCTCTCTGTCTCTCTGTTTGTCTCTGTCTCTCTAATCTCATTCTTTATTTCTTTTCTTTTTTTTATTTAAGTTTTCAACATTCATTTCCACAAAATTTTGAGTTTCAAATTTTCTCCCCATCTCTCCCCTCCCTCACCCCATAACTCCAAGCATTCTAGTTACCCCTATCACCAATCTGCCCTTCCTTCTAACATCCCTCCCTTCCCTTATCCACATATTGTCTCTTGTCCTGTAGGGCAAGACAAATTTCTATACCCCATACCTGTATTTCTTATTTCCCAGTTGTATGCAAGACCAATATTCAATAGTTGTTCCTAAAACTTTGAGTTCCAACTTCTCTTCCTTCCTCCCTCCCCACCCATCCCCATTGGGAAGGCAAACAATTCAATATAGGCCATATATGTGTCGTTTTGCAAATGACTTCCATAATAGCCAGATTGTGTAAGACTAACTATATTTCCTTCCGTACTATCCTGCCCCCCATTTTTTCTATTCTCTCTTTTGACCTTATCCTCCCTCCCCAAGAGTGTTGATTTCTAATTGCTGCTTCCTCCCATTGCCCTCCCTTCCAACATCTCCCCACCCTGCTTCTCCCCTTCCCCCCAAATTTCCTGTATTGTAAGATAGGTTTTCATACCATGCATTTTATTCCTTCCTTGAGTCGAATATGATGAGAGTAAGCTTCATGTTTTCTCTCTCACCTCCCCTCTTTTTCCCTCCATGGAAAAGTCTTTAACTTGCCTCTTTTATGAGAAATAATTTGTCCTATTCCATTTCTCCCTTTCTCCTCCCAACATATCTCTCTCACCCTTTAATTTCATTTTTAAGATATAATCCCATCCTATTCAACTCACCCTGTGCTCTCTCTCTCTCTCTCTCTCTCTCTCTCTCTCTCTCTCTCTCTCTCTGTATGTAATCCCACCAACTACCCAGATACTGAAAAAGTTTCAAGAGTTACAAATATTGTCTTTCCATGTAGGAATGTAAACAGTTCAACTTTAGTAAGTCTTTTATGATTTCTCTTTCCTGTTTACCTTTTCATGCTTCTCTTGATTCTTGTGTTTGAAAGTCAGATTTTCTTTTCAGCTCTGATCTTTTCATCAAGAATGCTTGAAAGTCCTCTATTTCATTGAAAGACCATTTTCTCCTTGAAGTATTATACTCGGTTTTTCTGGGTAGGTGATTCTTGTTTTTAGTCCTAGTTCCTTTGACTTCTGGAATATTACATTCCAAGCCCTTTGATCCCTTAATGTTGAAGCTGCTAGATCTTGTGTTATCCTGATTTTATTTCCACAATACTCAAATTGTTTCTTTCTATCTGCTTGCAATATTTTCTCCTTGACCTGGGAGCTCTGGAATTTGCTATAATGTTCTTAGGAGCTTCTCTTTTTGGATCTCTTTCAGGAGGTGGTTTGTGGATTCTTTCAATATTTATTTTGCCTCCTGGTTCTAGAATATCAGGGCAATTTTCCTTGATAATTTCATGAAAGATGATGTCTAGGCTCTTTTTTTTGGTCATGGCTTTCAGGTAGTCCCAAAATTTTTAAATTGTCTCTCCTGTATCTATTCACCAGGTCAGTTGTTTTTCCAATGAGATATTTCACATTATCTTCCATTTTTTCATTCTTTTGGTTTTGTTTTGTGATTTCTTGGTTTCTCAGAAAGTCATTCACCTCCATTCTAATTTTGAAAGAATTATTTTCTTCAGTGTGCTTTTGAACCTCCTTTTCCATTTGGCTAATTCTGCTTTTTAAAGCATTCTTCTCCTCATTGGCTTTTTGAACCTCTTTTGCCAGTTGACTTAGCCTATTTTTTAAGGTGTTATTTTCTTCAGCATTTTTTGGGATCTCCTTTAGCAAGTTGTTGACCTGCTTTTCATGCTTTTCTTGCATCTCTCTCATTTCTCTTCCCAATTTTTCCTCCACCTCTCTTACTTGATTTTCAAAATCCTTTTTGAGCTCTTTCATGGCCTGAGACCATTAAACATTTATTTTGGATGTTTGGGATACAGAAGCCTTGACTTCTATGTCTTTCCCTGATGGTAAGCATTGTTCTTCTTCATCTGAAAGGATGGGAGGAGATATCTGTTCACAAAGAAAGTAACCTTCTATAGTCTTATTTTTCCCCCCTTTTTTGGGTAGTTTCCCAACCAGTTACTTGACTTTTGGGTCCTCTGTTAAGAGTAGGGTATACTCTGGGGACCTGTAAGAGCTCAGCTCCTCCAAGGTGGCACAATCACACGTGTCTACACTGGTCTGGGAGCAAGAAGAGATCTTTGTGCCCAGAATCTTAGTAGAGTTTCCTCTTCACAACCACCTCGCCTCCATTTCCACCAAGGCAGCACTGGGGATTGAGATTCAGATAAGTTGCGAGGGCAGGGCCACCATTCAGTATGAGATAAAGATCAGCTGCTTCAGGGCCTTTACACAGGGCTGAGGTAAGAGTCAGCTGCTCAGTGCCCCCAGGGGTTTGACGATCCAACAATGGATGGGGGCTGCTGTGGGAGCTGCTGCTGCCTGCCCGATGTGGCTTCTGTGGCTGCTGCCTGAGGCTGGAGCTATGGGAAGGCCCTTCTCCCTTCTTGGCCAGCTGAAAAAAACCTGTCACTAACCTTTGGCACCTGTGGGTTGAGGGATCTGTGAACTGCTGCTACTGCGACTGGGGATTCTGCCCCTGAGACTTGCTTGTGTCCTCCTCCCAGAGTCATGCTGCATGGCCAAGGCTGGGCTGGGCTCTGCTCCACATCTGGTGTGACAGACATTTCCCATCAGCCTTTCAGGTCACCCTGGGCTGAAAATCTCCTCCACTCTGTTGTTCTCCACTTCTGCTGCTCTAGAATTTGTTGAGAGTCTTTCTTTACAGGTATTTTATGGGCTGTGTGGGAAGAGCTAGTTATATGTACATCTTTCTACTCTGCTATCTTGACTCCACACCCTCATCTCATTTTTTCCAGTGATTTCAATTGAACTCATCCACTAAGATCAGCCAGTCCCTGTCACTTATTATAGTGGTGATTGGTCAGTTTCCATGGGGCCCCAATTCTGAGTTGCACATCCTCATGACAACTCCATGTGAGATCTGCATGTAGAAGAAGAGATCTTAATCTGAGATCCATAGAGGGAGTCTGTGAACTTGGATGGAGGAGAAATTGCATCTTCATTTTCACCAATCTTTAACTGCCATTTAGAATTTACTTCTCATGTGCACATGCACATGTGTGTGTTTGTGTGTGTGTGTGCTTTAAGTGCTCTGAGAAGGAGCACAAAGCTTCACCAGATTGCCACAAGGTTCTATGACTTTAAGATTAAGAAGTTCCCATCTAGAAGACTCAGTGATCCTTTGACCAACAGGAAGATGAGCTTTTCCAGCACTCCAGGGCAGCTAGATGACTCATGAAACCAACAGGCTGTACTAACTCAGAGCCAGAGGATGTGTCTACATCTAAAAAAAAGGATGAAGCCAATAATAATACAAAAGTTACATATTGGACTATATGCAAGGCACAGAGACAGAGAAAACAGAAAGATATAGAGAAAGGCTGAGAGAGAAAGAGGCAAAGACAGGGAGAGGAGAGAGGAGGGAAGAGCAAAGGGACAGAAAGAGAATGAGAGAAGAAAGGGAGGCAGAGACAGGATAAAGACAGAGACAGAGACAGACAGACAGAGACAGAGACAGATAGAGAGAGAGAAAGAGAGAGGGAGAGGGAGAGAGGGAGAGAGAGAGAGAGAGGGAGAGAGAGAGAGAGAGAGAGAGAGAGAGAGAGAGAGAGAGAGAGAGAGAGAGAGAGAGAGAGAGAGAGAGAAGAACAATGCAAGATAGTGACAGAAGACTGAGACAGAGAAGGGGAGTAAAGAGATACAGGGACAGACAGAGATGGTGGCAGAAAGCAAAACAGAGACAAAGAGGGAGAGAAACAGAAAGATGAGAATGAGAGAAGAGAAAGAATAAAATATGGAGGCTAAGTAAAAGGCAGGACATAGATGTGGAAATAGGACATGGAAAACATCTATGCCACTTTACAGTTTGTAAAGTATTTTATGAATATTATCTTATTTAAGCCTTATAATAATCCTGGGAGGTAAGTCTGTTATCATCTCCATTTCATAGAAGAGGAAACTGAGCATTGGAGTTTTTTTGATTTAGACTTGCTGTTTGTGTCAAATTCCTGGTATGAGAAATTCTCCCAATGCAAATCAGCTTCTTTTTTTGATTTTTGAGAATTTCCTGGTGCTCTGAGTGATTTTTCCTCCTTTATATGGCCACCATGGACCAGAGGCACAACATCCTATTCCAAGGCTGACCCTCTGCCCACTGGACCACACTGCGTCTCAATACCATATCACCCATTCATGGACAGACTTGCCCCAGGATCACACAGCTACTAAGTGTCTGAGACAGGATCCGAATCAAGTCTTTTCGATTCCAAGACCACCACTCTATCCACATTGCCTCTTAGTTGTCCCTGAAAACAATGAAGGTCAGATGAATAGAATGTCAGAAAGGGTCACAAATGCTATCTATAATCCCAAAGAAAGATGTGCCGATCACTCCTAGAGTAGGCACTGGTGCCAACAGCTCTGTCATTTGCCTGCATCCGTGACTTGGAGTTGGTAGGCATCTCCAGACTTCAGTGTGTGCTGCCTCCTTCTCATCCGGTCAGTTGTCCCGTCCTGTCAATCTCGTCTCCCAGCATCTCCTGACCCATCGCCTCTCACTTACCCTTCTTCAGGTCTTCAACTCTTCTCACCTGGACCACTGTACAAGCCTCCTTCTGGTCTTTCTGCTTCCAGGATGTTCCCAATCAGTCCCTGACCCCACTGCCTGATGAATCTTGCTCACCTGTTTCTCACATCCAAATACTCTTCTATTCAAAAGCTTCCTGTTGCTCTTCATTGCTTCTCAGACCTGATATTTGGGTCCTGTCTCTCTATCTATTTTCCAGCCTTTCTCCAACCACTCTCCTTCATAAATGCTGTAATAGCTAATATCTATACAATTCTTTAAGGTTTGCAAACTGCTTTATAAATATCATCTCATTTTATTCTCACGACAAACTTGGGAGTTATCACGGAGGCTCAGTAGATTGCCCAGAATCACACAGTTAACAGCTGTCCAGAGCTAGGATTCCAACCCGAGTATCTTCTGACCTCGCATTTAGTGATCTGTCTAATAGTCAACCCCTCGCATTTTAAGGATCAAGGATATTGAGTTATGAAGAAGGGAGGTCTTTGGATTGAAGTAGAGCTGGAAAGTGCCTGAGCGGTCATCCAATCCAACTCCCTCACTTGATAGATGAGGAAAGTGAGACCCAGAAAGGTGAAAGTTCTCATGCAGGGTGGAACAGCAAGTCAGGACGTTGAATATGACTCCAAGTCCAGCACCCCATCCACTCTGCAGCCTCCTCATTTTTTCACTTGGGGAAGCTGAGGTCCAAGGAGGGAAAGGGACCAACCTTGTGGCAAAACCTAGATATAAACCCAGGCTTCCTGAGTTCTGATCCAATAGTTATTCTGCTGCTCCGGATGATACGGGCAACCCTGACTCCAAGGGAATGGATATTGTCTTGGGTGCACACAAATGATAAAATTAAACTTCTCATTTCAAAGTCTGGAGTCAGGGCAAAGAGAAACTGAATAATTTTAGACTGAATGATTGATATAATTAAAGTGATGCGTTAAGGAGGGCTCAATTGTCATAAGGAACAAAACTTAGCAGGATATTAAAATGATGAAGCCATGCACAAGGGGATGATTCACAAATTCTTGCCTATTTGGGGAAATTATGTTGTTTCTCTCAAAGAACACCATGAACCCGAAATAGCTAAAGTCATAATGGGAAAAGAATGGAATAGGGATTTGCATTTGCAAGTAAATGTCTAGTGGTGGGCTATGTGGTCAGAAACATGAGGGCCTGTGAAATCTACAGCCTTATCTGGTAACCTCACATCTTCCTTGTTCTGAACCTTCTCTCTCTCTCTCTCTCTCTCTCTCTCTCTCTCTCTCTCTCTTTCTCTCTCTCTGTCTCTGTCTCCCTGTCCATCTCTGTCTCTCTCTGTCTCTGTCTCTCCCCCACCCACTCATGCACCTAAGACAGCATGATAGCAGAGCACAGAGTGGGTTACATTTCCTCTGTGCCTGGGATGCTCTCCCTCCTCCTCTCTACCTCCTTGCTGCTTCTCTGGCTTCCTTCAAGTCTCAGCTAAAATCCCACCTTCTACAGGAAGCCTTTCCCAATCCCCCTTAATTCTAATGCCTTCCATCTGTTGAGCATCTATAACTTATCCAATGTTGTTTGCATGTTATCTTCCCCATTAGACTCTGAGCTCCTCAAGAGTAGGGACTGTCTTTTGTCTTTCTTTATATCCTCAGGGCTTATTTATCACAGGACCTGGCATGTGAAAGGTGTTTAATAAATGCTTATTTAAGCCTGACTGACTGCTGGACTTGGGGTCAGATAGATCCCCTTTGACACTTAGAAGCTTTGTGAAGGGTAAATCATGTAGCTCCTTTGAGTATCAGTTTCCTTATCAGTAAAATGAGGGTAATGATGCCTATAAAACCTCCCAGGGTTCCTTGGTTCCTTTGAGGTTCCTTTCAACTCTAAATCTTTGGACTTTGGTGGAGTTCAAATGAGATGACGTATATAAAGTGTTTTGCAAACTTAAACGCCCTATATAATGTCAAAATGCACAGAGCACCAGACCTGGAGTCAGGAAGACCTGAGTTCAAATCCGGTATTAGAAACTTGCTAGGTGTGTATCAATGAGCAAGTCACTTCACCCTGTTTGCCTCAGTTTTCTTATCTGTAAAATGAGCTGGTGAAGGAAATGGCAAACGACTTTAGCATCTTTGCCAAGACAGTCACACAGAGTGAGGCAAGACTGAAATGACTTGTTATTATTAAGGCTACATTAGTTTTTGTGGCTGTGGTATCTGCTTCAGAGGACTTCTATTGAGCTTGTGGTCTACTGAGTCCTCCTTACAGTTTTCAAATCAATTGTAGTCTAAACCTATTCCGTCATGTGTGTATGCTGCTGACTTTTTAAATTCACTTTACAATTTTTTCCTATGAAAATTTACCTGATTAGATTTGGTTTCTTGTTTGAATCCCCCAAGATCTTTTGTGAATCCAAATGCCCCATGGGTATGCTCTCCAGTCCAATTTCAGGTCATGTGCTTATTTTGTCAGTAATCCATCTATCCCCTCATCTAAGTTAGGGGTTGTCCTGAACCCCCTTGACAGCTCTGGTTACATCTGTGCACCCCTTCTCCCTGTTGCTAAATGCTCCAAATGAAAAATGTAGGATTACAAAGGGAAACAATTATATTGAAATAAAGATGGAATTATTTTCTCATTTGAAATCACAGATCCCTGAAATCTATCCAATAAGCCCTTGGTGGTCCATGTACCCTGGGGTAACTTTTCCTGATCTAAGCCAATGACAAAAATGTTGAGACCATTGGAGACCTACCTTTAGCCCGACAATGTTTCATTAATCATGACACTTTGAATCTGGTCATTCAACCAGATTCAAATGCATCTCACATCTTTCCAATTTGTTCACAAAGATACCATGAGAGCCTTTGCCAAATGCTGTGCTGAAATCCAGGTACATTATGTCTCAGACATTCCTCTGATTAGTTATTCACTATCAACGAAGAATAACATTAGTTCAGCATGAGGATTTTTATCAACCCATGTTGGCTCTTAACAATCACTGTTTCTCTTTCTAAATACTCACAGACCGTCCCTTTAATCATGCATTCTGTAATTTGGCTGGGAATGCAAGTCAAGCCCACCAGTCTCTTTGGGAGCATTCACCCATTTCTCTCTCACTGCACTTTTTTATGGGGATATTCTTCCACTTTTAGTTTTGCAACACCTCTCATATGACCCGCAGTTTTTCAAAGTACTGAACCTTTGGTTTTATCAGTATTTCTATGGCTTTGCTGCTTTTTTCTTCCCTAGTACATGATAAGGGCAGAGAGGTTGTTGTGAGGCTAGAATAAGATAATATTTGTGAAGCCCTTTGAAAACCTTAAAGCATTATTATAAATACTGGTTATTATCCATAAATGTCAATTGCTTGCCTGCCTGACTGCATTCAGTGTTGCTAGGTTCTTTCCTGGACATGCCTGAGATAAAGAAATCTAGCTAGTAAACTCCAAGTTAGCTGGGCAGCTTCTGGTCATCAAAATTTTCCTTCCTTTGGAGAGGAGAAGGAGAGGAAGAGCTGAATTACTCAACTGGCTGGGTTACCATTTGAGTAGCTCAGTCTCCCCATAGGTTGAGTTTGTCCTTCATTTTCGAAGAGGACCATGACATGAGGGAAAGGATGGCATGGCTTGCAGTTGACTTTGATTTGGTAAATTTTGATAGCCAGAAGCTGTCCAGTTAACTTGGGATTTATTGGCTTGATTTCTTTCTTTCTTTCTTTCTTTCTTTCTTTCTTTCTTTCTTTCTTTCTTTCTTTCTTTCTTTCTTTCTTTCTTTCTTTCTTTCTTTCTTTCTTTTTCTTTCTTTCTTTCTTTCTCTTTCTTTTCTTTCTTTCTTTCTTTCTTTCCTTCTTTCTTTCTTTCTTGCCTTCCTTCCTTCCTTCCTTCCTTCCTTCCTTCCTTCCTTCCTTCCTTCCTTCCTTCCTTCCTTCCTTCCTTCCTTTCTTTCTTTCCTTCTTTCTTGCCTTCTTTCTTGCCTTCCTTCCTTCCTTCCTTCCTTCCTTCCTTCCTTCCTTCCTTCCTTCCTTCCTTCCTTCCTTCCTTCTTTCCTTCCTTCACTCTGAAGCTCATACATGGGACTGCAATGGGTCCTTGCCAAAGCTCCACTTAATGACTATATTTTGTGCCCTCCTGGTTTACAGTGAATGTCAACGGTAACTGTTTCTCTTTGAAACAGGAACCCTGAGGGTTCTCAGTTTGATTTTTTTCTATTTTTTTTTCTAATTAGAGGGGCCATCCCTTGATTCATTTCTTGAAGAGGCCTATTCACTGAAAGGGCATTACCTCACTCTGAGTGAGTACCTGAAAAGGTCTTAGCCTAAAAGGTCTCCCACTGCATCCTGGGCCATCTCTAGTCATCCTGATGAATATCTGGCCACTGGAGGCCACTGGATCCAGATGGCTCTGGAGGAGAACGTAAAGCTGGTTATCTTGCACAGCCCTCCCTCACTCAAATCCAAGTCAACTTTAAGTCATGCCATCATCTCCCTGATGTCACAATCCTCTTCGAAAATGAAGGCTAAACACAACAACCTGAGCCAACCTCTGGTGGTGGCTAGTAATGTTACTCTCTCGAATTTGAGTGCCTGGAGACGCAACCCCTACTGCCTGGTCAGCAATCAGACAAGTAGAAGGGGTGGGGAACCTGAGGCCTTGAGGTCTCATATGGCCCTCTAGGTTCTCAAGTGTGGCTCTTTGACTGAATCCAAACTTCACAAAACTAATCCCCTTAATAAAAGGATTAGGGCTTCTCATGAACACAGACTTGATGTAATGTACTGGCAGCCCTGAGAGGGTGCTCTTTTCTCACCAAAGGCCAGTTGAATGAAGTCTTTGACCTTCTAAAGGTTCAGAGTAAGCAGGTTTGCTCCTGAAGGGGTTTCTGCTCCCCTCTTCCCTGCCCCCATTCCAAGAGAGTTCCCAAAGCAAGAGACAAATTGTCTTTCTCTTTTCTTCCTTTTTCTCTGTCAGTGGATAGAGTCAGGAAGGATTATGACACAGTATCTATGGGACCACAGGCAAATCCTTTAACCTACCCGAGCCTCAGTTTCCCCACATGTAAAATGTGGATAATAAAACCTGAGGTTCAAATGAGATGTCTTTAAGCACTTGCAAACTTTAAAAGGCAATATAAATGTTAGCCATGAGTATTCTTATTTCTCCCTCTCTGTTTTTCCCTCCATTTTTATCATCTCTCCCTGTCTTATTCCTTCTGTCTTGATACATATATTTTATCTTTTTTATTTTTTCTTTTTCTCTTGAAATTTTGTCTTCATGTATTTCATCATTTTAAAATTTAATTTTACTCTTTTTCTTTTGATTTTCTTGTCAATATTTCAAGTATCTTTCAATTTTATTTCCCTTCATTTTGTCTCATTTGTTCTTTATTTTTTATTCCTTCCTTCCTCCTTTATTCCTATTTTTCTTTTTTCATTTTTCTTTCCCTCTTTTTGATGGAGTACAGGAGCTGCTGGACCCTACCCTTTTATCTTTCCTTGAACTTTCTCAAATGATCAAGTCTCTGATATTCACCTGTGTCATCCCTATAATCCTCTCAACTGGCCTTTCATTATCCCTCTAGGTTAAGGTTACCTTCATTTGTTACATCGAGATTGCACCCCGCTGCTATTTTTCAACCCTGGATCCTATCTAGACCCCATTCTCTTTGTCCAGGTATCCCTCCAGTCACCTCAGCCTACTGGCCACTCCCATCAAGATCCTCCCTAGACCCCTCCTCCAGTCACCCTGAACTATTTGGCCACTCCTCGATCCCTCCCACAGTCTTTCTGTGTATAAGATTCATCTCATTTCCATGAAAGTGCTCAGATTAAATCTGGCCAGCTTGCTTCAGCAATACACCTGCTGAGATTCTGGCCAATATGGTGGATTTTTAATAAACCTTGTTTTTCTTCAACTGAACAAGGCTTGGGCCAAATTCATTTAGGTAGTATCCATGTGTGGCTATTTTGGGTTCCCAACACCCTTAAACCCCAATATTTCCTTTTCCCCCTTTCTGTGCACAGAGTCTGGCCTCTCCTGGTTTACAGGTGCCCCACAAGGAATGCAGGTGGCTGCACCTATCTGGATGAATTAGTAACACAAGCAATCTGGGAGAAAGCCCGATGAGGATTAGGGGAGCTCTAACAGGTTTTCTTTGTGCTTCTTCCCGCAATGGAAACCTCCCAGAAGGCTCAGCAGTCGCTTTAAATTACTGCACTGACTCCTTCACTCTCTTTCTCTCTGGTCCACATTGTGTAAAATGGGGTTGGGTCATGAGAAACATCATTTCTGTGATACTGATGGAAGGAGGCATTGGGGAATACTCAAGTCATTACTGGGCTTCACCAAGATTTCAAAAAATAATCACCTCCCCACCTCACAAATAGTTTTGACTTTGGCTGGCTCCCTCTGAAAGGCTGTGGTTTTGATAAGAAGTATGGTAGATGTAAAATCAGAAGAATTGGATCTGAATCCCAGGTTTGATTTTTTGCTGTGTGGCAATGTGCAACTCACTTAACTTACCTGAACTTCAGTTTCCTCATCTGTTAAGAGAGGATAATATGCTTACAATACTTACTTTATAGCTTTATAATTATCATTTCTTATTTGAAGCAACTAGGTTGACTCACTGGATGGAGCAAGAGACTTTAGAATCAGGAAGTCCTGAATTAGATTTTGACCTCAAACACTTACCAGCTCTGTGACCCTGGGCAAGTCACTAACCCATTATTTGCCTTAATTGTAAAATGGGGATAATAATAGCCCTGCCTCTCAGGGTTGTTGTGAGGATCCAAGGAGATGATACTTGTAAAGGGCTTTGCCAACCTCAAGGCACTCAGTAAATGAAAACTATTATTGTTTCTCTTTTTTTTCTTCCAAAATTTCATCTTTATTTTCTTTAGGTAATGAAGCCCTGGATGATAATTTTTAACTATAAAACTGGACAATGAATGCTCCAAATACACAAAGTGATAAAAACAGATCAAGCAAAATTGCAGTTTGACATGTTGATTGAGGTTAAATGATTACTCAAGGAAAACAGATAAGAAAATCAGTAAACATTTCTAGTACTCATGTGTGTAATAATTATATAATTACAATGATAATATATATAAAATATATATATTATATAATAATTATATAGCTATAATTATAAATGGTGCTATTTGGAGGAAAAAACTTAAAATACATTAATTCATCTTACCTAGTATGTTTCTGTCTTATCAACCAGTAATTTATGTAATAATTGTGTGCATATGTCTACTAAGGCAGACAAAAGTAATTTTTAGTGTTAGTAAATTCCTTTAGAAGCTATCCCATCCAAAATTTCCTAAAGACACCCATATAGTAGGTAGATTTATCTCCCAAGAAAACTAACCATGATTTTCCTCTAATCATTGCAATATGAGTGAACTTAGACCTCCAGACTAACACTGTCCTGTTACTAAGGAAAATACTTGGTATAAACTAAAATTCAGCAAAGTCCTAAGATATTAGAAAATTATGACTGAAATTTACAAAATATTTACTAACTGGAGGCTTTCATGCCCTTGAGCATGCTGATATCTCATTTCAATAGACATGAATTCTCTATGTATCCAAAGAGAGAAGTGCTGACACCGCAGTCAATAGCAAGAATTGATTGGAATCCCAGGGCATTACACTGTGTGCATTAAGGAAGCCGATTCAATCATCTTACCACATCTCTCAAGGGAAGTCATAGACACTACCACTTGAATCATTTGATTTATAGAAAAATAAGTTATAAAAACATTTTTGTAAATTAGTAAGTTTGGAGCATAGGATGGACTGACTAACTGGCCACTCAACAAACTCGGATACTTCATATATTTTACAATTCTGACTGCCAAAATTTTATTAGAAAAATTTCATCCTAGACAGTTGCTCTTGAAGATTTCATTATTGTTTTAAATAATAAGTAGCTGTGTTTTTGTCATTGCTGTTATTTCCCCAAAATCAAGCCTGAATAAGAAATTCAAGATAAGAGGGACTGAAGATTTATTGAGGTGTTACCCATGTGTACATATATATGGAGATACATGTATATGTATACATCCACAGACACACACATATACATATCTATATCTATCTATCTATCTATCTATCTATCTATCTATCTATCTATCTATCTATCTACATCATGGCTAGAGTTGTCTAATAACTGACCTTTTATATTACTTTAACATATATGAAATCATCATTAAAAAAGAACTATGAACTTAAAAAAAGTATTATTTTAGTTCAAGATAAATAGTACATTCATAATAACTTTAACAAAATAGTTATCAACTTGTTCTTTGAGAATACTAGCAAAAATATAGCATAGGTCATTTCTAAAAATATTTTAAGATTATTACTTTGCTGGTAAAGATCATTTTATAGACAAAATACGCAATATACTGAATGATGGTTATTTTAAGTTCCAGTAGAGACAATCCATGTATAGAGAATAATATAGATATGCACCTGTTACAAATATACTACAGTTTTAAGTCTTGCTAGTTGAACACAGTATCCCAATGTATCCAAGAAGTTTCACATGCACAATCCACTTAAGTTACTTTTGGTATAAGGCTCTGGCACATCCAGCTGAAGTTTTACAGATATGACATGCAGCATCATTAGGTCGTTAAGTAGGTTTTTCAGTTAAAATGCAGGTTTGCTCATGTATTCTTCTCCTGTAACATATCAGAGTCTTCTATAGCCTTGGCAGCGGTTTTCTTTGAATCCTCCTGGATTTCTCCACCAAGTATAAACTCATCAAGGATAAAATAAGTCTCTTGATAATTAAATATAATATCTAACTCACAGACCGTTTAGAAACAGGTTTTAGATCCTTCCAGTCAACAAAACTGCTTGCTTGCCCTTTGACCATGAGACAGAATCATATGTACAATTTCTCGGGTGATTTTTTCTTTCTCTTTATCAGGGAGTGTGGTATACCACTTCTGCACCTTTAATTTCCCTTGTCCACTGAACAGCAATATGAAATTAATCTGTTGTGAAATCAGGAAGGCCTTTATTAATCTTTACGTCCATTTGCCTAAATGGACAGGTAGCATACCCCAGTCAGGTTACAGGAAGACTACCTGCTTCTTTTTTTAAAAGAAGTTTCATTGATGTGCCTTGTTTCTACATTATTTTCATTGCCAAATTACCCCCATCCAGTGAGAGCTCTCTTGTAAAGTAAATATACAACAGTTACACACACATACACACAAACCCTAAAGGGTACAATGACCTCATCTGAAAGTACATGCAACATTCCCAATCTGTAGTCCTGCCATCCAGACTTTCTATTTTAATGTTTTTTCAAATGAACAGAAAGCTGTTTTCTCTCCCTCTCTTTCCTTACCCCAGTGAGAAAAAAGAAAAATAAATTCTTTTACAAAGATACACACACACATATATATATGTACATACAAATATATTACAAAGATACAAATATATATATACAGATATTCATAGTTAAACAAAATAAATTCCCTTGCTCATTCAATACAATACACAAAGCATATATATATATATATATACACATGTATATATATAAATGTATACATACATATACCTACATATATGTGTATAATTCTGTACCCTAAATCCATGTCAGAAGGTGGATCACATTTCATCGCCAGACCATGATGGATGGTCATTGCATTGACCCCACTTCTTACTACTTTCAAAGTTATAAAAAACCAGAAACTAAAGGTATAGACGATCAATGGAGTTGTTGAGCAAATTGTGGTATGTGAAAGGGATGGAGTGCTATGGTGCTGAAAGGAAAAAGGAAATTGATGATTTCACAGAGACAAGGAAAAATTTATATGAACTGATGCAGAGGGAAGAAAACAGAACCAAGAAAATACATTCTGTAAACAGGCATTAAGCCCAACATACAGTACAAGAGATTAGGGAAACAAAGATGAAAAATGAAAGAAGCCTGAGTCACAAGGAATTTACATTCAACCAGAGCTGGGGTTCTTGACCTCAGGATCTATGAAATTTAATATATATATGTATATATATATATACATATATACATATATGTATGTATATTTTATAACTATATTTTATTTTTAATATAGTTTTATTTATTTTTGTTAAATATATCCCAATTACATTTAAATTTTTTAACATTCACTTTTTAAAATTTTAGGTTCAAAACTTTTTCCTTCTATTCTGTCCAATATATTATCTATACATATAAAGTCATGCTTCCATATCAGCCATGTTGTAAAAGAAAAATAAAAGTAGGCTTCAATAAGCTTTCAGATTTTCGCAGTTCTCTCTCGGGAGATGGATGATATTTTCATCATGAGTCCTTTGAGGTTGTCTTGGATCATTCTTATCAGAATAGCTAAGACTTTGACAGTTGATTATCGTACAATATTGCTGTTACTGCATACAAAGACCTCCTGGTCTGCTCACTTTACTTTGCATCGGTTCGGATAAGTCTTCTCATGTTTTTCTGAAACCACCTTGTTTATAATTTCTTATAACACAGTTCCATCACAATCACCTACCAGAACTTGTTCAGTCATTCCCCAATTCATGGGCATACCCTTAATGTCCGACTTTTTGCCATCATAAAAAGAGTTACTATAAATATTTTGGTACAAGTAGCTCCTTTCCCCTTTTCTTTGATCTCTTTAGGATACAGACCTAGTAATAGTATTGCTGGGACAAAAGGTTTGCATAATTTTGTAGACCTTTGGACAGTTCCAAATTGTTCTCCAGAATGGTTAGACCAGTTCACAACTCCACCAACAATGCATTAGTGTCATCCCCTCCTGTGTTTGTCACTTTTCTTTTCTGTCATATTAGCCAATCTGATAGGTATGAGATGATATCTCAGAGTTGTTTTCATTTGAATTTCCTTAATCAATAGTAATTTAGAGCATTTTTTTATACGACTATTGATAGCTTTCATTTGATTTGCTTCTGAAAACTATCTGTTCATACCCTTTGGCCATTGATCAGCTGGGGAATGACTCATATTATTTTTTTATTTATAAATTTGGCTCAGTTTCTTATATATTTGAGAAATCAGGCTTTATCAGAGAAACTTGCTATAAAAAATTTTCCCCCAAATTTGTTTTTCTCTTAATCTTGGTTGCATTAGTTTTGTTTGTCCAAAATATTTTTAATTTCATGTAATCAAAATGATCTGGCACTGAGGTAACTAATTTTTACAGCTCAGGATCCTGAATTCACAAATCTAGCACCCACAGCTATTATCCTGGGAGACAGCCCCTGTGGAAATGCAGCCTGTTCCTGCTCCTGTAGGCGCTACAGTCACAACTACCAAAAATCAAAAAGGAGAGTTCTTGTCACCAAAGTCCCTGTCCCTGTCTAATGATTCAACATCAGAAACAAATACGATTTTTTTTCCTGTGGAAATGACCCTAAAAAGGTATTATTCTGTGCTTTCCTGCTGCCTTCTAAGGACTATGGCACTTTTCCACCTTCCTATGTGTTATTTTACCAATTCTCTCCCCCCAACACTG
Organism: Bettongia penicillata ogilbyi; assembly: GCA_023548195.1. Classification (NCBI taxonomy): domain Eukaryota; kingdom Metazoa; phylum Chordata; class Mammalia; order Diprotodontia; family Potoroidae; genus Bettongia; species Bettongia penicillata. The sequence goes on from JAJHZJ010000453.1 coordinate 2,870,244, forward strand.
GAATTCAATCTCCTCCAGAGTAGGGTATGTCTGACCTTTCTATTTGTATATTCCTATGCTGAGTACAGTCCTTTGCATGTAGTAAGCACTTAATACATGCTTTCTCATTCATTCCTTTGGAATGCTCCACCTTATTTTACAAATTTAAAAGCATGATTATGAAAAGGACTCCTTAGGTTTTACCAGACTGACAAAGGGATGTATGAGACACCAACCAAAGGATGGTTCTGAGACTATGAGTCTGGGCAACTGGAAGAATTGTGATTCTCTCAACAGAATTAGGACAGTTTGAGTGAGGGGCAGATTTGGTTGAGAGATTTGAAGTTCTCTTCTGGACATGTTGCATTTGAGATTCTATGGAGCAATCTGGAGAAGCTCTCCTGCAGGGAGCAGGTGATATGGAACTGGAGTTTATGAAGGAGAAATAAAAATTACAATGATAGTAACAATAACATTTCTATTTAAAGTTTAGGGCTGTCTGTTTAGATGTAGAAATCAATGCTCTGCATGGGGATGATGGCTGAACCCCTAGAAGCTGAAAATATCATGAAGGGAGAGACTGTAGATAGAAGAAAAGAGGTCCAGGACCTCTTAGTCCAGGGGATGGGGGTGGGACATGTACGATAAGACAGAAAAGGAGTCCGATGAAGAGTGGTCAGCAGAAGAACAAGGAGGAATCAGGGTCATGGAAGCAAGAAGAGCGAATAGCCAGGGGAAGGAGGAATTGACAGTGTCAGAAGCATTAGAAAAGTCTGGGAAGATGAAGAATGAGAAAAGTCATTGGATTCAGCAGTGAAGAAATTTTTGATAACTTTGGAGAGAGCAATTTCAATGAAATAATGGGGTTAGAAACTGGATTACAGGGGAATCACAAGATCCTAGATCTGGAGCAAGAAACAGACCTCAAAGGTCATCCAGTTCAGTTTATGGATGAGGAAACTGAGACGTAGGAAGGTTAAATTTGGAAATGGTCAGGGAATATTTCAGTCATGTGGCACAGCGGTTAGAGTGTAGGACTTGGAGTCAGAGAGACCTGAGGACAAATCCTACCTCAGTCACTTCCTAGCTGTGTCACTTTGGCAAGTGGCTTTCCTAGACAAGTCACTTAACATCTGTGTTTGCCTTAATTTCCTCATCTGTAAAATGGGGATAATAATAGCACCTCATCTGAGAGAATTAAATGAGATGATACTTGTAAAGCACTTGTTACATAACTTTTGACTTTAAAAAGAATCTCAAATAAGCAAAGGCCATGGCACAGAGACTTAGGTTTGGGTAAGATAAGGTAAAAGTTTACTCATCAGAATTTATAGTGGGAGGAAAGCCCTTTGTAAAACTTAAAGCAGTATAGGAGCAGGAGTTGGTACAGATCTAGGTCTAGCATTATTTTCTCATTCGATTTTCACAACACCTTGATGAGGTAGGTACTCTCATTATTCCCATTTTCCAGATGTGAAAACTAAGGTCAGTGCCCAGCATCATACAGCTAATAAATGTTTGAGGCAGGATCCCAACTCAGGTCTTTCTGATTCCATGTCCAACATTCTACTCACTGCTCCACTGGCTGCCATATGTGTATATGTGTGTGTTTGTCTTTCATTGCCAAAGAAGACCATGCCATCAGAGAAATGATGACATGACTTGCACCTGACTTTGTTTTGAGTGAGGGAGGGCTGTGCAGGTCACCAGCCCCACTTCTCCTCCAGAACTATCTGAATCCAATGACCAGATATTCATCAGGATGACTGGAGATGACCCAGGATGAGGCAGTTGGGGTTAAGTGACTTGCCCAAGGTCACACAGCTAGTGAGTGTCAAGTGTCTGAGGTGAGATTTGAACTCAGGTCCTCCTGACTCCTGCACTGATGCTCTACCCACTGCACCACCTAGCTACCCCACATGTATGTGTACATGTTATAGAATATATATTATATTCTGGCAAATAGAGACTCTGGTGACTTATAAGTGAAATTCTACTGTAAGTTCTTGTCTCCAGGGGACAAAGGAATAACATTCACTTTTGTGTGATACTCATAACCTTTTCTATGGTTTCAAAAACTCTAGCAAGGATGCTTAGACAGAGAGAACTGGCTTTCTTCTCCACCCAGATGATCTGAATTGGAGTCTTGGTTCAGATACTTCCCAGACATGTGGCTTTGACTAGGTCACTTTATTTCTCCAGACTTAGTTTGCTTATCTCTAAAATGGGGATGCTGCTTTTTACATACTCCATGTCTCCCTGGGGAGGGAGGGAGAGTAGGACAGGATCCTTGAAAATCTTCAGAACACTATATGGATGGTGCTTGTGTTTGGGTTCTTCTTTGGGGTTCATTTCTATAAACTGCTTGGCTCTCTATCCACAGATGGACTTGCAGAAATGCAAATGACAAGGAATGAAAAGAAAGACTTCGTTTCCATTCAGACCTTTTAGAAAGTCTACATCCGCCTCCAATGTCAAATGACAAAATACATTACAATTTCTTCCCTAGTTCTGAGTGGTAATTGTTGAGACTGAAATTGACCTGTTCAACTGAGTCCAGCACACATCCTGAGCACCCTATAATCTGTCTCAAGAAACTATGGGACTATTTTTCCAATGTTAGATGATATAATAGAAGGGGAAAAAAGAAGTAACGGAATTGTGGGACCAGACTTCCCTCTCCACAGGAATCTAGAGAAGGGATTTCTTTTTGTGAGAAATAAAAAGCGCTCTCCAGAATGACTTCATTGGTTTCAAATAAAGAAATATAGGAAAAAAAATATATGGCTGGAATGGGTCTTGGTGACCCAATTTCAGTTATTCTTGGACTGTGCTCAGATACCAGTTTAGTGTAGTGAAAACAACTGGGGGCTTATCTCTACTACCCACTATTTGGGTAAGTTGCTTTCTTTCTATATGCCTCAGTTTCCTCATTTTCCAAATGAGGGACTTGGGCAAAGTGTCCTATGAATCCCCTTACAACTCTGTTTATGACCACATTGGAAGGTTTTCTAACAGCAAATTCTTACTTGACTTCAGTTGTCTAATTTCTGGCTTTGGGTTCCTGAAGAACTTTCCAATTTTTTTCCTTCTTTTTTGTGAAAGGAAAAATGGGGCAGTATAGAGATTAGTTAGAAAATGTTTGCCAACTCAAGACACCTGGATGGAGAATCAGGGTACTGACCCTGTTGCTTATAGCCAGTGTGACCTTGTGCTCCTTTCCCTGCCTGAGCCTCAGTTTCCTAATCTGTAAAATGTAGGACTGGAATCTATGACCACATCAGGTGAGAACCTTTCCAGTTCTAAAACCCACACCCCCTTTCTGGGTTAAAATCACCATGATACAGTCATAGGGTCAGAAACCAGTTAGTCCTACTCCATCTTTTTACTGAGATGGAAACTGAGGCTAAGGTGGTGAAGTGAGTTGCCTGCAGTCATACAGGCCATGGAACTTTACAAATTGAGTAAGAGTCCTGAGAAATTCTTATGGGATGATCCTAGAAGCTGTGTCAGAATTTCAGTACTTAATCAGCCCCACAGACGCTGCTCAAACTGTCCCAGTTTTCACCACACATGCCACTAGGTGGCACTGCCTTCGAAGGCTCCCCTTAATCCATAATCTCAAAAGTTCCTTATCAGTCTGGTATTAAAAATCCAACCACTTTTCCTACCACTTTCCCCCAGAGACCCCCAACCAGCTCTCATGTCCTCAGAGGTGGTTTGTGGACTCTCTGGCCTCCTTCGCCCTCCACTGTTCGATCTCCAAGTCAATCACTCATGTAATTTATCCCAATCCTCCATGCAAGTCCTCATTTGGAACCTGCTGAGGCACCGAGGTGACCCGCAGACCCCTAAAGCCAAATGAACTAAGCACAAGCCCCTGGAGGTTCTACTAAGATGGGAAGGTTGCTGTCCTTCCTGGTGATGACCAGAGGTATGTCATTCAAGGCTGCTAACTGGTCTGTCATTCAAAAGATTAGAATATCCTAAATTCATAAAGATAAGGCTGACCATCATCAGGTTGACCTCAGGGTGAGAAATTTTTCAGTCAAAGCAACTCTTAAAGGCTACCAGGAAAGTCAGAGAAGAGTAAATCTGCATGGTAGACAAACATACCCACAAAATTTCGATATTTGAAAATATATTTTTCTTTTTTTGAGCAAAATTCTTTGTTATGTTTCCAATCAAATATAGCTCAGTCTGGTTAGTCATGTAGAAATTGCACCCAGTGGAAATACAAAAGCCAAAAGTCAAAGGAAATGGAACATGAGAGTCAGGGTGAACAGGTAGAGATGGAGAGTGAGAGTCATCCTAGAAGCATACGTTTAGATATGGAGAGAACTTCCAAGCTCGTTCACGTCTCTCATTTGGAGCCAGTAAGACATGGTGAATAGAGAACTGCACCTGGGGTCAGGAAAGCTGGGTTTGGATCCCATCTTGGATGCTTCCTAGCTGTGTGACCCTGGGAGATTCACGTAACTTCTCATAGGAAATGCTCTAGGATTTATCCACTGAGTCATAAACACATTGGGAATCTGCACTGGTGGACAGAATTCTTAAATTGGAAGTTCCCCTCAGAGGCTATGTACTCTAATTCCTGATTTTATAGATAAGGAATATAGATAGGTTCAGAGAGATTATGTAATCACATAAGCATCAATAAGATAGTGAGTATAAAGCATTTTGCGGACTTTAAAGCACTATGTAAATGTTAATTATGATCATTTTACAGGTGAAAAACTGAGGCCCAAAGAACACTCACTTGCCCTCCTGAAAGGCAGATTAAGGTGGGGAGTGAAGAAAGCATAAGGAGGGCGAGAAAGAAAGGAAGCACAAGAATGGAGAAAAGGAGAGACGGAAAGAAGACAGAAAGAAGGTCTCTTAGTTTGGTAGGAAAAGGATGCCTTCGGTATTAAGAGTTCATTCGGTTTTTGCTTCCCCATCCCTGCTTCTTCCCCTGCTGAGCAACTGGAAGCAGAATCTTTACCCTTGGGTCCCCAAAGTCCTGGAGACCAGTTCCTGTGAAGCCGCTTCACTTCTGTGAGCTCATAAATGCTGGACACAAACAAAAACCTGGGCAAAGGTTGACACCACACCCATATACCATTCACCTGGCCAGAATGAGTCTTCTTCACACAGCTCACGTAGGCAGGAGCAAGAGGTACCCCGAGATCCCGCCCAGTGCTGACGAGCAGGCTTCCCCGCTGACCTTGAGCTCCCAGGAAAGGGACTTGCCCATGGAAAACTGTGCATGCAGATCATTCTGGGAGATTCACTATGCCAGGGATGAGACAACAACTTTCATGGTCATTATTCAAGGTCTAGAGCAGGAAATTCTGCTCCTCTGGCCAACATGACTTCATGCATTTTCTTGAATGTGTCCAGATTGCAACATGGAGGGAGAAGTTAGACAAGATGAAGCCATGAAATGTTGCCAAACATAACATCTCTCAGCCAATCCACGGTCCTGCCTCAGTCTGTTCTTCTCTCTCTGGTCAAGGCAAGGTGGAAGTCTAACGTGACAAGGGCAATTGTGTGGTCCTCTGAGAAGGAAAAAAAATCAAAAGCCATAAATATTCTGCTAGAATGTGAGATCCTTCAGGGCAGGCAGTGCTTCATGGTTTTGTTTTGTTTTTTATCCCTGTATCTCTGTCATCTAGCATAGTGCCTGGCATGTAGTAGGTGCTTAATAAATGCCTGTTGATTTTTTAATTGTCTTTGTAGTCTCCACCCTTAGCATAGTGCCAGGCACATAGTCGATGTTTGTTGGTTGATAGCTGAAAGATTGATTTCTGGAGGTGAACATTTTGAGAAATATTGCTGCTCTGAAACAATTCATAGCCAGAGATTGAGTCTCTGAGGGGGAAGGACCACTGAATCCATCCCACCTCTGAATACATGCACCCCCACTACAACGCACCCAGCAAGTGCCTCCCCTGTTACGGGGAAACCCACTGCTGTCCAAACCCATTCCACCTTGGGTTGGTACTCACTGCTAGAATTTCTTTGCTTACACCAACTTTTAATTTCAACCTTTCTTCTTTCCCTACCCATGGCTCCTAGTTTTACCCTTTACACTCAAACAGAGTAAGTCTAATTCTCTTTCACATGACAGTCTTGAGGACAACTTTTTTGCCCTTCCTCTCTCCACCCCCTCCCCACTAGCACCAAGTCTTTTCCTCTCTTGGCTCAACAGCCCTAGTTCCTTCAGTCACATGTCATGGCTTCCAGTGGTGGCCCTCTTCTTGAAGCTCTCCAGCTTCTCAATATCCTTCTGCAAATCTGTAGATCTCCTCTCTAAGGGGCACCATGGTGAACATACTGGGTCTTTCCAAATAACCTACACATTGATAATGAGGTTGGCATGCATTGCCAGAGCCAGCTCAGTGTTTGGGAGGCTCCAAAGAAAAGTTTGGGAGAGAAGAGGTATTAGACTGACTACCAAACTAAAGGTCTACAGAGCCATTGTGTTGACCTCATTGTTGTATGCCTGCAAAACATGGGCAGTCTAGCAACACCATGTCAGGAAACTGAATCATTTCCATTTGAACTGTCTTAGGAAGATTCTGAGGATCACCTGGCAGGATAAGGTTTGAGACACTGAAGTCTTTGCTCGAGCTGAACTGCCAAGCATTCAAACTATGCTTCAGAGAGTGCACCTCCAATGGACTGGCCATGTTGTTCAAATACAAAATGTACGCTTGCCAAAAAGACTATTTTATGGAGAACTCACATGGAGCAGGACATGGTGTTCAGAAGAAGCAATACAAGGACACTCTCAAGGTCTCTCTCAATTACTTTGGATTTGACTGGGCAAAAAGGGAGACACTGGCACAGGACCGCTTAGCATAGTGTGCCCGCACCAGAAAAGGTGCTGTGCTCTATGACTAAAGCAGAATTGAGTCAGAACAAAGTAAATGTAGGATAAGTAAATGTGGAGTATCCATCCCCAAAATTTGTATGGACTATCTGTGTCCTGTGGTAGAGCATTCCAAGCTCGTGTTGGTCTGATCAGCCACAGTTGGACACACTGAAACTTTACTTTATCATGGTGATGTCAATTTGGTCCTATATGAAAATGAAGGATAACAACCAACCAACCAACCAACTGATGCATGGGCAGAGAATCCTTTATTCTCCTGATCAGGGGTCAATAACATGCTTTTCTCCATCAATATACCAGTGACCAAAGAGCCCAATTTAAGTATGATTATGATCACCACTATAGTAGTAGTACCACTTTCTGTACATTTTTCTTCATCCTGGCTCCCCTAAAAAAGAGAGAGAGCAACCATTCCTACTTAGAGAGATAAAGCGTATTAAACACTGACCATGCCAGGCACAGTGCTAAGTACTGGAGATGTTAATACAAGCAAACCAGAATGTTCCTGCTCTCAAGGAGCTTAGCTTCTAATGAAGGGGAACTGTTACGTGAAGGGGGAAGAGAATGGTGGTTAACTCAGAGATGGAGAAGTCCATAGAGTGAGTTGAGCTGGAAGTAAAGTGAGCATACCTCTGACCTCTCGTGAAATGGTGGTGTGGGCCAGGGAGTCACCAATAAAGAGAGTGGTTTCAATGGTTGCTCTGGGCTCATAAGGGTCATCCATCTAGAGTTGGAAACTGGGCTGTGCTGGAACCAGCTTGATTCAGGGAAAAGTAGTTGTTAAATTTTCATTGTGATCATATACAACTCAGAAACCAGCAAAAGCTGCAAATCAGGGCTTGGTTTATAGTTTTGTTGATTGTCCAGACTTAGGGAAGTAATGAAGAAAATGTTAATAATAATGATAGATTTAAAAGCCTATTGTCTGGGAATTTTTACAAAGAGAGCTGGTTGCTAAATACTTATCAACTTATCAGAGGCGAGAAGGGTCAATCTAGTCCAACCCTTCAAACTGGGGCCCAAAGAAGTAATGTGTGACTTGCTCAAGGTCACACAGAGAACCTGTGTTCTAGCAGGTTCCGGGCTCTGATTCCAAATTCAGTATTCTTTCAGCTACAGCATGGAAAATGGATTTCTCTATGCAACTATTCTTCTGGCCAAACAAGAGCAACCCTTTGACTGGTCTCAATCTTTCGTGCATTCCTGTGCTGTGATAGAAGCAATATCTGCCATTGAGTCTAGGTTATTTATTCCTCAAAGGGTAACAGAACTGTCTTGGAGACTTAATTAACTCAGGGACTTAGACTCTGGTAGTTCACTGGGAGCCTGAGTACAAAAGCTAGTACAAAAGCCAGGAGACAGGCTAACAATGCCCAACTGAATCAATGCTGTGTACTTGCTGGGTATCCTCTCCAGACTTTAGCTAAGTACACTTCCTTTTGTTAACTGTTAAATGATCATCTCATTCCAATTATAAACCAGGCTAAATCAGCCCTGCCTACAGTCCATGCCTATGGAATCCCCACTGATTTCAGATTGTAGGACACTAAACATGAGACAGAGAGCAAAGGCTCAAGAGTGCACATCAACTAAAAGTTCTTCTTACCCTGGAAGGGAAGTTATATCTTAATGAAATATTAACAGCTGACCCATCACAGCCACTACTTACAACCAACAGCAACTATGAGGCCACATCTTCCTCACTGTGTGTATCTCTCTGGGCCAAGGAGATGACACAAAAATCACAAAATTAGCTGCTTCAAGGAATCCTGGTCATGAAATGCAAATAGGGAAGTAAATAAATATATTGAGGTTAGGGAATTCATCTCATGCTTCTAAGTATTACTGCTTTTGGAGAAAGATGATTTCATTAGATGATAATCCTGTTTTTGCAGCAGCCCCAAGGATAAGGCATAATTTTTTAGAAAAAAAATTACTCTTAAACAAAGTGAGAAAGAGGGCAGCTTGAGATTGATTAGGAACAATTCACATGTTAATTTACATACAGAGGAAATAACCTTCATCACTTTCTTTGTATGATGAAAACTGGAGGAATGTCCTCAGCTGGGTATCTGGGAGAATAGCAGGGAAATGATGGCAGTAGGTTGGATTTTGACTTCATGTCTTCCAGACATAGGCCTCCATGCCATGTCTATACTGTGCCCAAAGCCCTCACTACCTCTCATTTATATATTTTCTTCCACTTCAGAACTTAAACTTATTGAGGACAGGGACTGTATCAGGGTATTTCATGTGATTTGCATTTGGGTCCTGTACAGTTTGGGAAATGGCTCCTAAGAAGGGGTCTGAAAAAAAGATGCTGCATCCTACTGATTCATCCTCAGGGTCATGCATCTGATCCTTCAGAATGGAACTAAGTGCCCCAACCCTAGAGAATTCTACCCAATAGTGAGTGCCTAGCATGCACCTTTGTGGCTAGCCTCACCACTCGCAATGGTCCCGTGAACTTCAACTGTGGGACAGCTCCTCCCTACCATTGCATTTTCTGTATGAGAAGAGGATAACTTCCCTCCCCAAACCAAATATAAGGCTGACACTGACCAGGTCTATTCAGGGAGTACTGTGAAGGATGTCGTAAGGAGGGAGGGCTTTTTAATGTAACCTCTTGACCAGCTTAATTTCATTTTTAAAACTTTTTTAATTTAAAGTTTTCAACGTTCATTTCCACAAAATTTTGAGTTCTAAATTTTCTCCCCATCTCTCTCCTCCTGCCACCCCAAAACATCTTGCATTCTGATTACCCCTTCCACCAATCTGCCCTCCCTTCTAATATCCCTTCCTTCCCTTATGCCCATCTTCTCTCTTGTCCTGTAGGACAAGATAAATTTCTATACCCCATTATCTGCATTTCTCATTTCCCAGTTTTACGCAAAAACAATTCTCAACATTTGTTCCTAAAACTGAGTTCCAACTTCTCTTCTTTTCTCCCTCCCCACCCATCCCTACTGAGAAGGCAAGCAATTCAATATAGGCTATATATGCATAGTTTTGCAAATGAATTCCATAATAGTCATGTTGTGTAAGACTAACTATATTTCCCTCCAACCTATTCTGTCCCCCATTTCTTCTATTTTCTCTTTTGACCTTGTCCCTCCCCAAGTGTTCATTTCTAATTGCTCCCTTCTCCCATTAGCCCTCCCTTCCATCATCCCCCACACCCTGCTTCTCCCCTACTTTCCTGTAGTGTAAGATAGGTTTTCATACCAAATTGAGTGTGCATGTTATTCCTTCCTTGAGCCAAATGTGATGAGAGTAAGCTTCACTTTTTCCCTCTCACTTCCCCTCTTTTCCCCTCCACTAAAAAAGCTTTTTCTTGCCTCTTTTATTAGAGATAATTTTCTCCATGCCATTTCTCCCTTTCTCCTTCCAATATATTCTTCTCTCATCCCTTAATTTTATTTTTTTTTAGATATGATCCCTTCCTATTCAACTCTCCCTGTGCGCTCTCTCTCTCTCTCTCTCTCTCTCTCTCTCTCTCTCTCTCTCTCTCTCTCTCTCTCTCTCTCTCTCTCTCTCTCTCTCCCCTGTCTGTATAATCCCTCCTACTACCCAGATACTGAAAAAAGTTTCAAGAGTTACAAATATTATCTTTCCAAATAGGAATGTAAACAGTTCAACTTTAGCAAGTCCCTTGTGATTTCACTTTCCTGTTTACCTTTTCATGCTCCTCTTGATTCTTGTGTTTGAAAGTCAAATTTTCTCTGCAGCTCTGGTCTTTTCATCAAGAACATTTGAAAGTCCTCTATTTCATTGAATGATCATTTTTTCTCCTGAAGTATTATACCCAGTTTTGCTGGGTAGGTGATTCTTGGTTTGAGTCCTAGTTCCTTTGACTTCTGGAATATCATATTCCATACCCTTTGATCCCTTAATGTTGAAACTGCTAGATCTTGTGTTATCCTGATTGTATTTCCACAATACTTGAATTGCTTCTTTCCAGCTGCTTGCAGTATTTTCTCCTTGACTTGGGAACTCTGGAATTTGACTACAATATTCCTGGGAGTTTCTCTTTTTCAATCTCTTTCAGGAGGTGATTGGTGGATTCTTTCAATACTTATTTTGCCCTCTGGTTCTAGAATATCAGGGCAGTTTTCCTTGATAATTTCATGAAAGATGATGTCTAGGCTCTTCTTTTGATCATGGCTTTCAGGTAGTCTCATAATTTTTAAATTGTCTCTCCTGGATCTATTTTCCAGGTCAGTTGTTTCTCCAATGAGATATGTCACATTATCTTCCATTTTTTCATTCTTTTAGTTTTGTTTTGTAATATCTTGGCTTCTCATGAAGTCATTAGCTTCCATTTGTTCCATTCTAACTTTTAAAGAACTATTTTCCTCAGTGAGCTTTGGAACCTCCTTTTCCATTTGGCTGATTCTGCTTTTTAAAGCATCCTTCTCCTCATTGGCTTTTTGGACCTCTTTTGCTAATTAAGTTAGCCTATTTTTCAAGGTGTTATTTTCTTCAGCATTTTTTGGATCTCCTTTATCAAGTTGTTGACTCACTTTTCTTGATTTTCTTGCACTGCTCTCATGTCTCTTCCCAATTTTTCCCTCCACTTCTCTTACTTGATTTTCAAAATATTTTTTGAGCTCTTCCATGGCCTGAGCCCATTGCACATTTATTTTGGATGTTTGGGAAGCAGAAGTCTTGACTTTTACGTCTTCCCCTGATGGTAAGCATTGTTCTTCCTCATCTGAAAGGATGGGAGAAAATATTTGTTCACTAAGAAAGTGACCTTCTATAGTCTTTTTTCCCCCCTTTTTTGGGCATTTTCCCAACCAGTTACTTGACTTTTGGGTCCTTTTTCGAGTAGGGTATATTCTGAGGACCTGTAAGTTCTCAGTTTCTCCAAAGTGGCACAATCAAAGTTTACTCCCTGGCCAGGGTCCTGGCTGAGATTCAGATTAGTTGTTCAATTCCCCCAGTGGCTTTAGGCAAGGGCAGAGCCACCACTCAGGGCTGAGGTTCAGATCAGTTGCTCAATTCCCCCAGGGAATTTAAGCTCAGGGCTCCAACAATGGAGGCTGGCTGCTGCCTGTCAAGGCCAGCACAGCTACCACTGCCTGCTGCTGCTTCTGCCACTGCCACTGCCTGAGTCCAGGGCTAGAAGAGGACCCTGCTCCCTTGTCACCAAGGTGAAAAAGCCCTCTCACTGACCTTTGAAGCTGCTTTTGGTGCTTGTGGGCTGAGGGCACTGAGAACTGCTGCTGCTGCTGGGGATTCCTCCCCTGAAGTCTGCTCCAGCCCTGCTCCTCCTGACACCACACACCCCAGGCTGGGCTGAGCTCCACTCCACGTCTGGTGTGACAGACCTTTCCTGTTAGTCTTCCCAATCTCTGTGGCCTGGAAATCTCCACTCTGTTGTTCTGTGGCTTCTGCTGCTCTAGAATTTGTTGAGAGTCATTCTTTACAGGTATTTTATGGGCTGTGGGGGAAAAACTAGAGTATGTGTGTCTTTCTACTGTGCCATCTTGCCTCTGCCTCGATCAGCTTAATTTTAGAAAAGCATTAAGTATTGTTACTAAATACTTCTGGAAAGAATCTTCATGAGAATTCTTAGGTTACTATAAAATGCTTCTTGTCAGTCAGCAGTTAAAAATCTATTTCTCATCAAGTCTGAACTTTAAAAAGAGTCTCCTCTTGTCTCTTTGTACTTCTTAAAAGAGTGGAAAGTGTGCCAGCTTTGGAGTCAAGAGTCTGGGTTCAAATTCTGTTTCATTAGACTCCTTCTAAGGTTCCCTCCAGATTTAAATCTATGGTCTTATGATTCTAGGTCTATGAAGATCAGGAAGTTGAAGTCTGGACTATTTTCAACAATGACTTGAGATTGTTCAGTCCTTTTTCAGACAAAGAGTCATACTGAAAAAGGTCATGCAGGTAGTGAATATAAGTGAGTCTTGATTTGAATTGGGTCTTCCCATTTCCAAGCCCAGCACTCCAGCCACTGTACTGTCGATCTGAGTAAAAGGACCTACTTAAAATACTTCCTTTAACTTTTTGCTTATGTTATGACTAAGAGTATAGCATGAATGAGTTTGGTCAGTTCTGCACAGGTATCTCAAATGCGTGAGCATTGGTTAAACAATATACCCAACAGCATGCCCCAGTGAAAGTATGATCTCCTATTCAAAGCTGAAGAAAGGAGGAGACCATCAACCCGTGCTGGCAGGGCCGGGCCCAGGGGCAGTACACTTGTTCCGTGTCTGGGAAACTGGAACTAATCAGTGGAGGAATAAGGGGAGGAAGAGTAAAAGAATGTTGTTGATGTTTTTCTAACTGGTCTCAACACTGCAGACATAAGGTAGTCAAATATTCTGGGAAAGTGAGAAGGTATCAGCAAGACCTTTCCTCAACAAGCCCTGGTGGGTCAGGAAGTTCTTGTACCTTCCTTTCCATGAGTATCTTTGTGATCCTACCTGGTGAAGCCCACCAGGAGGGTGGCCCTGGATATCCATTATGTATCAATTTGTCTTGGTGATCTTCCTAATAACCATCACCCGTGTTTCTTTTTGCTTGGGCTATATCTTTGGAAGAGGTCAGAGAGTTTACCAGATGTCAGAAAATGGAGCCATGGAATTCTGGGGCAGTGCTGGACTTGGAAAGGGACTTCTTCTGAGCCCATTTCAGCAAAAGTCACAACCAAAAAACCCAAACTACAGCAACCTCCCCCCCCCAAAAATATCCATAAGATCTCTAGCGGCAACAATGAGAAAAATGAAATGCTTGTGTAAGACATTGAGCAAAAATCTCCTAAATCATATAGTTTATAATATCCAGGCCTCCATTCTTGAGTTCTATGTACATGGAAACCACTCAGAGCCATGCCCATGAGCCCTCAACAAGCTATTTACTTTTCTTTTATTGTGAACTTAGTTAACTTAGTGTTAAAATTTATATAGAGCTTACTACGTGCCAGATGCTGTACTCGACAAACAAAAAACATTTCATTATATAGAAAAAGAGAGAGGCACGTATAACCAACAATGAACCTTTCTAATGTAGAGCTTATTTTAAGAAGTATGTGTATCTACAGACATGACATTTATGTGTATCTATATAGATATAAATTCTGTGTTCTGTTAACAGAGAAATAACAAACTTTGTTTATGACTTTTCTGCCCTCCTTTTTCCTTCTGTGAAATTTTTGAGAAGTATTTATTTTATTTGGAGACATTTTTGTCAATCTGTCATGACCCACTAACCAGTCCTCACAAGGTCTATCCTTTGTAGCATATGTTGCATTTGTTCTTTATTTTTGAAGAGCACCATGACATCAGAAAAATGATGATGATGTGACTTGCAGTTGACTTTGATTTGAGCAAAGGGGGTGGTCCCACACAACTACAAACACACTAGCCATGTCTGAGGACGCTCATTTCCATCCGTGTCCTAGTGCACCTCACTCAAGGTCACTTTATCTCAGCAGGTGGGAGTGTATGTTTCATCATCAGTCTTTGAATTTTCATCATCTTCTTACTCATCAGTCTTCCACAGCAGATGGGGACTCTTTTAGGGACTAAGGTCTTTTAGAGAGGTTTGTTGTCTGGCACAATTCAAAGCATAAAGTTTAATCAGACAGCATAGCAAATGAAGAGACAAGAAAAGATCCCTTATATCCTCACAAAGGTATACTCTTCCATAGACTTTCTCCAATAGAATCTCTGCTTGGAGGGACTACTTCTTTCCCACCTCTTTTGTATCACCAGAGTCCAGTGTAGTTCCTGCCATATAGTAGGGGCTTAGTCAATACTTATTGAATAAATGAATGAATAAGTTACCACTCTACTAGGAGAAGGGCATATACATATATAGACAGCATGAGCAGGGAACATAGGTGAAGGGGCACACGTGGAGGGAACATAAGTGGACTGGGTGCCTACATGGATAGTCACATTCATTTAAGGACATGTTTATCTCCAGACACACTTGTGGCCAGAGCAATTCATTTCTCTGATGGAGAGATATCACTTTTTTATAGTGATACTCCTGGACTACTCTCTGCTAGGGAGAATGCCTCCTGAGCTACACTTTGCAAGAGTATTTCCTTTTTTCTCTTTTATTGTGAACTGAGTTAATAATAATCGTTATAAACATTTCTATATCTATTGGTCTACAGGGATTCCACCCCTGTGGGATCTCTGTTTCTCCCTGCTATTTTAGTTTGCATAGGACAAGGACATGGCAGGGTGGTGGGAGGGCAGGGGTCAGGCAGCCAACAGAAGCCCCAAAGCCCAAAGATGGGATTGTCTGTTTTGTTGATTCGTCTCTAGCTGCCATTTCAAGTTGCTGATTCCCATTGACTATCTGACTGGGTTTTAGAAAGTTCTCTAGAGTTCTGACAATCTCTGATGGTAAACCTCCTTCTGTTCAAACCATATTGGAGACTCTATCTGAGAAAATGACAAAGGGGTTTTAGGGGATGCTCTCAGTTCCCACAATGCTCCCTGTTGCCATGCAAATCAACCTGGTAGAGCAAAAGAGCTAGATGAAACCATCAAAGTTATGGACAATTTGGTAGGTTCTTTTGTAGGAGTTTGTTACCCATGTATGCCTATGTGGTTGTCTAGATAAAGATTGGGGAAGAGCCTTGAGCGATATCTTTGGAATCCTGTCCATCTTTTTCCAAGAGAGAATCTTGCCTATAAGAGGAGCAGAAGCAGGGACCACAAGGCTGGAGGCACTGTACTCCTCTAAGAGAGAAGGGGCTAGAATGATCTCTCTGCCCTCCTAACTAGGAAAATGATTTTTTTTTCAAGTTAAAGCCTTTCCTTGTTGCTATCCCTGAAAGGGGGAGGGTTTTCCCCAAGCTTAGACTGACAGGTTTGAATCTTTCCTACTAAAATTCCAGTTATGCACAAGGACATCACAAATGAAGGGAGACTTGTTGTTCAGTAATTTTCAGTCATTTCTGACTCTGTGTGACCCCATTTGGGGTTTTCTTATCAGAAATACTGGAGTGATTTAACACTTTCTTCTCCAGTTCATTTTACTGATGAGAAAACTGAGGCAAAGAGGGTGAAGTGATTTGCCCAGGATCACCCACCTAGTAAATGCCCAAAGCTGGATGTAAACTCAGCTTTTCCTGACTCTAAGCCCAGAACTCTATCCAGGGCACCACCTAGCTGCTCTATCATTTATCTAAGCATATAGTGAATAGAAATTGGAGAAGTAGTGCATTTTAGAATATGCTAGAAAACATACCAAGGGAATGCACTCTTTTCTGTGAGTGAGATATCTCAGCTCAACCAAAAGAAAGACCTCAATTTTGCCCAAAAAGAAATTCCCCAAAGTTAAGAGGCAATCTAGAAATCAGTGAGATAAGGAGAAGCTTATTTTCCCCTACATTTCTGCTCCCAAAATATTTTCTCTCTAATAATAATAACAATAAAGCCAACACTAGTTATTTGTTGTTCTTCTTATTATTTTCATGAGTGTCTTCCCTGAAGAATCTGGAGCAGTACATATCCTGTATCAAAGCAGGAATGAAGAAAAATGCACCCATTCAGTCCCTCCTCTAGGCACATAGGATCAGTTATTCTCTCTACTAACTAGGAGAGTGATATGTAAATACTCCAGCCTTGGTACTTGGGTTGCACTTTGTTCAAAATCCCTGCCTTGATTCACAACAAGATAGCTGCTCGTTGTTTATCCTTCCTGCCAGGACCTTCTAACTTTCTCTAGAAGTCTAAAAATTCTACATGTAAAGGGAAAAATGAGCAGACACAGAGTTGTCCCAGTCATCCCTAGAAACGCTGAGGAAGCCACTTGGAGAGATAATAGATGTTCTAAAAGCAGTTCAGAGCAATCTAAATTCAGCCAAAAGATTTTGGGAGGATAAAAACTGGAACTCAGCTTTTGGACCAGTGTTTTCAGAGAGGGCAATCTGCCAAAAGCCATGGAGCAAAGAAAGATGGATGGTGAAGAAAGAGTGGAAGAGAAAACCGGGAGAGTTCATGAATCCCCCCAAATCAACTCAAAGGTAACAGAAAAAAACACTATATCTTTGAAGACTGATGAGGAAGAGTAAAGCTAGATTAATTGCTGCTTCAGAGGGCACTGTGTAGAAAAAGAAAACCAGAAGTGGATGTGTGTGAAGCTTTTTGAAGACAGGAATAGTTTGATTTTTATCTTCATATCTTGAGTACCTAGACCAGTGCAGTGTTTAATAAAAGTCTGTTGATTGATGGTGGTTAATGCAAAATATCAAGGACCATGTTACAGACTTATTTAATTGAATATGAAAACAGACTATTGAAAAAGAAAAGATTCACAGGAAGTCTCAAAGGACAGTTCCAGCCTTTAAATCTCTAAGACTCATCATTCCTCCAGTCCTTAAGGAAATAAGCTTAAGTAAGCTACGAGATCCCAGCAAGTCACTTTCTCTTAGGACAAAGATTTCTCCTCGCTCAGCTGGAGAATGGGGATAATAAAAGCACTAGCCAAATAAGATGACATTTAAAATGCATTATCTTTCTATAGAGCACCAGAAGACTCCATAATTCCTAGAGTGCTGGGCATGGAGTCAGAAAGACTCATCTTACTAAGTTCAAATCCAGCCTCTGACACTTACTAGCTGTATGATCCTGGGCAAGTCAGTTCACCCTGTTTGCTTGTTTCTTTATCTGTAAAATGAGCTGAAGAAGGAAATACAAATCACTCCTGTGTCTTTGTCAAGAAAGCCCCAAATGGGGTCATGATTGAAAATGAATAAACAACAGCAAATAAATAAAAAAAGATTCATCATCATTGAACTTTAAAATGAGCAGATAATATGATAGAATGCCTTCCTATAACAAAGTCTCTGGAACTTTCCTTGATCAGTTTTTTATCAAATTTAACAATCAATTCAATGCAATTCGGTGTGTTTTTTAAACCCCTACCATATGTAAGGAAAAGGCAATGTGGCACAGTGGGTGGAAAGCTGGATGGGAAGTAGAGGAAGTCCTAGGTTCAAGTCTCAACTATGACACCTACTGGCTGCTTGATCCTAGACAAGTCGACTTCTTGTTGCCTCAGGAGTCACTTTAAGACTATAAGTTGGAGAACAGTATTTTGAGGGATCTCATTAGGGTGTGGTCACGTTGGTTGGTTAACTATGAGTTTTCTACAGCAATGAAATAACATGTCCAAATTTTTTTTGAAATGTACAAGGAATGCAATTCTGGTAAAAACCAGGGAGGGTTGGCCACGGTGACCTGTCAGCCACAGAGGAGGAAACATCTTCTGAGCTACCTGGGACTTATAAACCCTCTACCTATCACAGGATCATTTTACAGATGAGAAAATTGAGGGCCAGGTAAATTATTAATTCCCCTAAAGTCCCCTTGCTAATAAGTAGCAGAATTGGGATTTGAGTCAGGGTCTCTGGCTTAGGTCCAGTGCACTTTCCACTGTAACACACAATCTTCTGAGAGTCCTTGATCCCATCATCTCCTATCTTCTCTAGGCAGGACTTGGCTCTAACAATTTCCCCATCTTTTTCACATAGCTCAATTCTGCCCTCTCTGCTAGCTCTCTCTCTCTCTCACCTCTCTATAAACATCCTTTGGGTTCATCAATCCTGAAAAAGCCCCTCCCCTCAACTTTTCTAGGTTTATCTTATCTTTATCACTGTCATGAGGCAGTGTCCTGTAGTCGGTTCAGCACTAGAAATGAAATCAGGAAGACCTGGGCTTAAATCCCACCTTGGATGCTGTCTAGCCAGGTGACATTGGGTAAGCCACTTAATCTCTTTAGATCTCAGTGTCTTCATCTCTTAAAGGGGAGAGCTTGGACTCTAAGGTCCTTTCCATCTCTGGATCTGTGATCTTTCCTTTCACTCCAAATTTCATGAACAATATGTCTACCCCGATGCCTCCATTTTCTCATCTCCTGATCTCTATCCACTTGAAATGGAGCTTCTTTTCCCATCTCTATACTTTGACCAGACCTCAGTGGTCCCCATATGTTCTGTCTCCCCTATTAGATGGGAACTCCTTGAAAGCAGGAATTCTTACCATTGGCAGAGTTTTACCATTCTATTTGTATCCTCAGTGCTTAGCACATAAAAGTGCTTAGTCATTACTTTTGTTCATGTAGTCTTTCGCTCACTGATCTTTAACCCAATGGCATTACCTCCATTTTATAGATGAGGAACCCAAGGCTCAGAGGTTAAGCAACTTACTCAAGGTCTTCCTTGGCATTTACTAATGCTTATTGAATGAAGCATCATTCATCTTCATTCTGGACTTGCCTATACTCACTAGACAGGCAAGCTGATTATGGTGACATGTAGAGAGGCCTCTCCAATTCCTTGAGTCTCCTTCAGAGCCCCAAAGAATTGCATAGGAATCCATAGGATTCTGTTTACTGGTGAGGCTTTAATTCTGACTGGAGTCAGCAAATTGTATACAGGCTGGAGCCAGCCTCAATGACCTTGTGTCTGAGCAGAGGACAGAAAGCTTAGCCTATCTCTAGGCTTGATAAAATTTGTCCAAAAGTCAACAATCAAGACAAATACAAAATAATAAAATCATCTCTTCCACTAAAGTCTTATCCTCATGCTTTAATGTGGCCTGGAAGTGACTCTGGGTTATTGAAGTATAAGCCTTGCCAAGTAAATTTGTGCAGAGTATGTGAACAAGAGCCTTTCCTAGCTGGGTATAAATATGGCACAGCCTGCACAGAGGGAGTGCTCATCTTCAGATCACAGGCCCTGCCCAGGATTGGGAAGATCTGAGTTTGAGGCCACATTAGAACTCAGATCTTCCTGACTCCAGACCTGGAGTTCTATCTGCTGGGGCAGCCCTCCACTGGAATATACATAAAAGTTATTCACATTACTCTACTTATTAGAATAGATTAGGTAAAGCTCTTATCCAGCACTTACCATGTCCCAGGCACCAGTCTCAATACAGGGAATACAAACCAAGCAGAAAGAAAGCCCTTCCCTGCCTCCAAGGAGCTTGCATCTAATAAAGGAAGACAGCTCATAAGGGGAGGGGGAAGTTTATTACATGATAAATGTATAAATAAATATAATCTCCACGAATAAATACAGAGACTGCCAGTTTCCCAGTCTTACCCTGTATGTCCTGAGCATTCTGGTCCCATCACAGAAATGAACATAGTGATTGACACAGGAAAGAGAGAAGGTCCAAGTGCCAGGGCAAGGAAGACCAGGAAGAACACACAGCAGTTTCATGTGGTCTTGGGTTGTGGGGTCCTTGTCAGACCACACCAGCTTCAGTTTGATGATCAGTTATGGGCACCGCATTAGGAATATATAGGGTTGGTGTAAAGATGTGTAAAGTCCTTTGCAGTCCCTAAAGTACTGTGTGGATTCTAGCTGCTGTCATCATCATCATCACCATCACCCCCACTACCACCGCCACCGCCATCATCATCCTCATCATCACCATCATCACCATCCTCCTCCTCATCATCACCATCCTCATCACCACCAACAACATCATCATCACATTCCTCATCACCATCACCCCCACTACCATCGCCACCGCCATCATCATCCTCATCATCACCATCATCACCATCCTCCTCCTCATCATCACCATCCTCATCACCACCACCAACATCATCATCACATTCCTCATCACCATCACCCCCACTACCACCGCCACCGCCATCATCATCCTCATCATCACCATCATCACCATCATCCTCCTCATCATCACCATCCTCATCACCACCACCAACATCATCATCACATTCCTCATCATCATCACTTCTATTATTATTACATAGAGGCATTGGAAAGGGAAAAGTCCAAGGCAACTCTGAGGTCAGATTCATTAACCAGCTTCTCAGGAATGCTGCAGATCTAAAGTATTTGTGAAGTAAGACTCAGTGACCCTTAGCTCAGCTTCTGATGTTGCAGCACCCCCACCCCTGAATTAGAGTTTAAAGGTCTTATAATTACCTTTTACAGAGAGTAAATTGATAAATTGGGGACAACACAATTATAGTGATAAGATGCTTTTATCCATTCCTGGGAATAACAATAACGTACATGGTGTACTTACCCCTAATTACTCTACTGCAATATACTTATCAAGCCGATTATACATAACTTTAAGAAATATATTAAGAACTCTGTCCAAGGGTTTGGAGATCTAGCCCAAGAGGACAGTTTTGAATCTGCTTATTTACCAAAATAACCACATCTCATTGGTCAAGTAAGTTTAACACATTCAGGTCAGACTTGTTCAGTCCTTTTTCAGTCATGTCTGACTCTTCATGAAACCATTTGGGGTTTTCTTGGCAAAGATACTGGAGTGGTTTGCCATTTCCTTCTCCAGCTCATTTGACAGATGAAGAAATTGAGGCAGACAGGGTTAAATGACTTGCCCAGGGTCACACAGCTAGTATGTGTTTTAAGTTGGATTTGATCTCAGGAAGATGAGTCTTTCTGAGCCCAGCACTCTATCTACAAGTTTTATTGCTTTCTCTTTGACTTGTTATATTTTTATGACTATTGAGCTTTATTTCCATTTGACCTTCTGTTGGCTTTTAATTTTCCAGCCTTAAATTCCTGAACCTCTCAGATATTTCTCAAGCAATTAAATGTAAATTTATAAAGAATTAAGTGCATCCAGAGGAATCCTTCCAAAAGAGCCCTTCCCTTAGTCCCTCTGCCAATTGAACAGTCTTTTTGTGATAAATAAGGCCCCTAAACGATCTATTTGGTCCATTTGGATTTCCATCAAGTTAGACTTTTTTTTAAATCTGAGTACACCTGGGTTTATCTTTGGGCACTGAGGTGGAACATTTCCTGGCAGACTTAAAACAAGGAGGCTAACGAATAGGTTAGGGAAATATCTTCCCTGCTCTAAGCATCAGACAGGGGAGGCCTGCCTCTGGGTGGTACAGGACAGTACCACTGAGGAATGGACTAGATTGAGGCAACAACACACTGCTTTCTCTGAGTTCTGGCTGGAGTTTATCTTCGTGACATCAGACCCCAAAACCCTGGGAATCCTGCTTTTGAGTCATTTCAGACTCTACTGTTTAGCAGATTCACTTGGTAACAACCTGTGTAACCTGTAAACCTTCTATCTCGAGAGACTCACTTGCTAGTTCTAAGGCTGGGCAGCCACAGAACTGCTCCTGGGGCAGGAAGAACGTCCAGTAATTTTCCAGGTTATTCTTTTTTTTCTACCAGAAAGAAAATGATTTACATCCAAATGTCAAGGCTCTATGATTCTGCTGGCCTGGTGCCCTTCCTTCTGGGCCTTGGTTTGGGTTTGTTTGTTTTTGCTGGATCTATGATTTTGCCAACTTTCTCTGCTACTATAGAAAGGCCCCTGGTCTGTAATGGACAGTCTGAGAGAGCCAAGGGAGCTTTGAGATGTTTGGTGAGTAGACCAAGGTCACACGCTCTGCTTAGTCAGCATGTGTGAGAGGTGGGGTCAGCGCTTCCTGATTCCCAGACCAGCCATCCATTGACTATATCACGAGCTTCTCCCAGCATTTAACACAGCATTTATTTCAAACAGTCCTCTTCCTTCTTGAATTTATATAGCTTATATTTAGATGGTGATGGTGGTGATGATGGTGATGGTGATGATGATAATGATGGTGATGATGATGGTGGTGATGATGGTGATGATGATGATGGTGATGGTGATGATGGTGATGGTGGTGGTAGTGGTGGTGGTGGTGATGATGGTGATGATGATGGTGGTGGTGATGATGATGTTGGTGATGGTGATTGTGATGATGATGGTGATGATGATGATGGTGGTGGTGATGGTGGTGGTGGTGATGATGGTGATGATGATGATGGTGGTGGTGATAGTGATGATGATGGTGATGATGATGGTGGTGATGATGGTGATGGTGATGGTGATGATGATGGTGATGATGATGGTGATGGTGATGATGATGATGGTGGTGGTGATGGTGGTGGTGGTGATGATGGTGGTGGTGATGATTGTGATGATGATGATGGTGATGGTGATGGTGATGACGATGGTGATGGTGATGATGATGATGGTGGTGGTAGTGGTGGTGGTGATGATGGTGATGATGATGGTGGTGGTGATGATGGTGATGATGATGGTGGTGGTGATGATGGTGATGATGGTGATAGTGCTGATTAGACACTTTAAGGTTTGCAAAGTGCTTTACACATGTTATCTCTTTGATTCTCACAACAACACTGAGAGGCAGTTGTGATTATCCCCATTTTACAGATGAGGAGACTGAGTCTTAGTGAGGTTAAGTGACTTGCCCAGGATCACAAAACCAGTAAAGTGTCTACAGCAGAATTAGAACTCAGGATCCATGGCTCCAGGTCTAGAGCTCTATCCCTTGCATCTCTGCGTATGGGCTTCTGTATTCTCTGATGCAACTGAAGGTCCTGTAGGGGAGACTTTAATTTTCATCTCTGCATGCCCAGGGCCTAGGACAGTGCAGGCGTTTGAGAAAAGCTTAATGATTGATTTCTTATATGAGTGTCTGTGGGGAAAGCACACACACACACACACACACACTCACACTCATACATACACACAGTCACACTCATACTCTCTCACACACACACTCTATCACACATTCTCACACACACACTCCCACGCATACTCGCACTCACACATATACACACACGGAAACTGAATTCCTTTGAATACCTAGGGATGGGAACTAGGGCTGGGAAGGACCCAGCCCAGCTCGGTTCAACTTCTTCATTTTAAAGATCAGGAGATGGAGGCCCGGAGAATTCCAGTGCATTCCCCTAGTAGCCAAGCTGGGAGCCTGAGTTCATCTCCAGCTCTTTCCCATTCTTCCACCACTTGGTAGCAAATACTAAAGGACTGAACTTCTGAGCTTGGTAAAGACAGTCTTTGAACCAGAAGCCTATGGTTCTTATCTGGGCTGAGATGGAAGCTTTTTCAGCTTAGTTATAGGTTTGAGCAGCCCTTGTCATTCACACACAAATGGGAGGCATCTTAGTGATGTACAGAAAGCAAACAAGAGATCCCTCTGGAGAGAGGGTGATCCTGCCTTTGTGACTCACTCACCATGTGACCACGGACAAGTTACTGAGTTTCTCTGAACCTCAGTGTCCTCATCTGTAAAATGGCCATCCTAATACTACTGGCAGTGCTTAACTTACATGATTGTTATAAGAATCAAATAAAATAAAATATGTCAAACATTTTGCAAACTTCTAAGTATTATGTAAGTGCCAATTATCATTATCATTACCACCACCAATATCCTTGTTATTAATTATCATCAATAGTCAAATCCAAAAAAGTTTGGTAGGGAATAATCTCTAGATGAATCTGAAACGAATGTCAAGATTTTGCCATAGGTGGCTCAGTAGTGAGAGTGCAGGTCTGGAGTCAGGAAGACCTGAGTTCAAATTTAGCCTCAGGCATTGACTAGCTATGTGACCCTGGGCAAGTCACTTAACCCTGTTTGCTTCAGTTTCCTTATCTGTCAAATAAGCTGGAGAAGGAAATGGCAAACCACTCTGGTATCTTTGCAAAGAAAACCCAGAGAGCA
This sequence comes from Bettongia penicillata ogilbyi, assembly GCA_023548195.1. Taxonomy (NCBI): domain Eukaryota; kingdom Metazoa; phylum Chordata; class Mammalia; order Diprotodontia; family Potoroidae; genus Bettongia; species Bettongia penicillata. Next base: position 2,894,635 of record JAJHZJ010000453.1, read on the forward strand.
GAATATGACTGAAAGTGATTGAACAATGACAATAGTGGAAAAGGCCCTGAGTTCCTCCCTTCCCTTCACTGGCTCTGTAACTTCCCCAACTGGGCCTCAGTTCCCTTCTCTATAAAATGAGGGGTGGGACTAGCCAGCTTCCAAGTCTGTGACAACTGCCACAGTTCTGAAATTCTCCAACACTCACAGGATGCTGTTGCCTCTTAATCATGGAAAAGGAAGAGAAATCCTCCCTCCCTGATCTTACTACTGCGTCCTGTTTTCAAACCCATGTTTCAAAATGAGGCCAGATAAGAATTCCCATTGCAAGCTGTTCAGCGGTGAAGGTGTTATCTGGTCTTGTGCTATTTAAGGAGTGGTTGATGTTTAAATGATTTGTATGCTGAGAGGGAATTTAAAATATACACTGTAATCTTTGACCTTTATGGTAGCCAGCCAAAAGATGGGAGGAGTATTACAGTCATTTCTATATTGCATCTCTGTATACTCAGGAGGATGGGGGGAGGGTATGTCAGTGAAGGTCTGCGATGTGCCAGGAATTGTTCTAAGTGCCAAACCCAAGTTGAAACCTGGAGGGGAGAAACCAGACCAATGGAATCACAGAGCCTTATCATATTGTTGTAAATAATTTTCTTTCTGTGTAAAAAAAAAAATAATAACCTGGAAAATTACTGGGCATTCTTCCTGCCCTTGGGGCAGTTCTACAGATGGTCAGCCTTCTCTACAAAGAAAAACAAGAGGCAGCCCCTGCTCTCAGAGAGTTCACAGTCTAACCAGGAAGACAGTAAGCAAACAATTATGTATAGATCAGAATAAACTGGAGGTGATCCACAGAGGAGAAGATGCTACTATTAAGGGCTCCTTATAGAAGGTGGGAGTTTAACTGAAGGAAACCTGGGAAGCTAGGAGGTGGAGGTGAGGAGGGAGAGCATTCCATCCATGGAGGATGGGTAGGGAAAATGCCTGGAGTCAAGAGATGGCGCAACAAGGAGGCAGTGTCCTGGACTGCAGAGTGCACGGGGGCATAAGGTGTCAGTGCGGATGCTGAGAGGCCCATCATAGTTAATGCAAATTATGCAAAATAATGAACATTTCATTTAAAGATATTTTTCAAATTGCAGTGGAGTTGGACTCTTGATGTTCAGTTTCAAATTTTATATCTGAGAAATGATAAAAGGAAGGGTAGATGCATATCCTTTTCAATTCTTTTTAGCTGCTATCATGAGAGGTACCATTGGATAATACATGGAGGACCACTCTTGGAGCCAGATGACTTCAAATCCCATCTCTGACACAAGACTAGCTATGTGATTCCAGGCAACTGTGCGATGAGAAGTTGTAAGAGTGGTAATCAGCCCTAGCGAAGAGGGTTTTCACATTAAGAGTTCCCTACATTGGTGAAATCTCAAGTCTGGACAAAAATCAAAACAAACTAAACCGAACTTCATATCCCAGCAAATGTTTTTTTTTCCCTTAGGCTAAAAGTACCTCAGTACTCCTACAGTTTCTCCTATAGAATGGATTCCAATCCTCTCACAAAAAAAGGTGGTTCACTGGAAAGTGCATCCCTTTTGGAGTAAGAGGTCTTGGGTTCAAAGACCAGCTCTACCACTTAGGCTCTATGTGACCTTGAGCAAGTCCCCCAACCTCTTGGGATCTTCTCCTCCTCCCGTGCAAAATGAGAGTTCCATTCCCTCTGGGACTCTTCCAACTTTTCACTGACTATTTTTTCTTGACCTTTTTGAATGATATGATTCAGAAGGGATGAGATCTTCTGTTACCTTCAAGAAAACTAGGGAAGCTAGACAAATGTAGAATGATGATTTAGGGGCTTGCTGGCAAAAAAAATTCTTGTCCCAATTTTTACATTCTTTATTTAATTTACTTTCTTGAACTTATCATCTATGTAATCACAAAGGAGATGAAGAGAGGAAGCTTGAGTTCTAGGCCTGGGTCTACCACTGACTAGTTACTGTGTGACATTTGGCATATCCCTATCTCTCTTTAGGACTTAGCTTCCTTATTTGTACATAAGGTAATTGGACTAGAATGGGAGTTCTTACTGCATGTGTATGTGTGTGTGTGTGTGTGTGTGTGCGTGTGTGTGTGTGTGTGTGTGATGTCTGGATTGCTACATGAAAAATTCCTTCCTTATTTCTGAGAGTGGAACCCCTGGGGCCCCACTGTTATTTGTGTTTAAAAATTCAGATTTGTGCTTTTCTGATCTTTCCCATGACAGCCCAGTGGTCTTTCCCCAGCTCCCTCTGCCTCTGTTCACCTGAAAAAAGACCTTACTTTGGAAATCCCTAGAAAAGCAGTTTGATGGTAGCCCTTTCCTAGCTGTGTGTGTGTGGAGGTGATTGGAAAGAAGGGGCACAAGATGAGGAGGAAAATGGGTAAGTTCCATCCTATAGAACCTGCAGCTCTCAGCTTCCTCTTCCCCTTGAAGGTGCCTACACTTTCCTACTTTTCCTCTCCCCACCCTTGCCCTTTCTCCATGCAGTCTTTCCTCCTACACTCTCCTTGCCTCTTTCCCCACCCTACTGGGCAGAACCAAGACATTCTTCCAGGAGGCTTACGACTGACTCATCATTTACTTTGGTTTCCTAATTACCTAGGAGATGGTACTATTGTGAGAACTGGGCATACATCCCTCTCTTGTCCATCACCTTCCATACCTTCTCCTGAGTTCAATCTTAAGTCAACAAACAAGATAACAGGTAGGTTCAGGCTCTCTGGTCTTTTGATCACCACCTGCAGCCTGGGCAATCACTCTGAAAACAATATGCTATCTTAAGAACCCCCTTGTTGTGGTTTGAATTCAGGTTTGGGATTCTTGTGCCAGCAGGCCCAACTCACTATCTGCTATCCATAATATGAATAAATGCAACAGAGAAAATTACCCCAAATTGAAAAGTATAAAGAAAAAGTACCCTGGGATTATTATCTCAATTATTTATCTTCTGTTTGGCTAAACTGATCCTGTGTACCTTCATGTACACATGTGGACAGTGGCAGCAAACAGTAGAGTCATTTGTGAAATGTTGAGTGTGACTCCCAGGAAAGTGGGACCCTGGGTCATACTCATAGTTTTCATGTTCGTGTGTGTGTGTGTGTGTGTGTGTGTGTGTGTGTATCTTTAGAAAGATTGTTGAAATTAGAATCACAGGACTTAGGTTTGAATACAGTCTGACACACAGTGCCAGTGAGCAAGTGAATAAAACTTTCTTTAACTTCCTTATTTGTAAAATGAGAGGGTTGGATGGATGACCTTGAACATCCCTCCCAAACAGAAATCTGTGATCCTATGACTTGGTCACCAAGCATTTATGAAGTGCCTACTTTCTACCAAAGACTGGCTGTACAAAACCACAGCCAAACAGTCCCCACCCACAAGGAGATTACAGCCTATAGACTAGGATCCTATGGTCCTTCATTGCTCTGGTGTTACATCTAGTCCCAGCCTCCAGCAGCAAATATGGAGTCCTCTGCTTGGTATTCAAAGCCCTTTACAGCATGCACCTCCTACCTTTCTAGGCTCCTTATACCAGATGTCTCTCTATGCACTTGAACATCCAGCTTCGGTAACCTGTGTGCTGCTCCTGCACACTGATTCATTTGCATCCTGAGGCATCCCAGTCATCCCTGCTACCATCCACATAGGTACCAGCACCTACATAAGGCCACTTGGCCACTCCCTCTCCTGTCTCAGTTGCCTTTGCACTGACTGTCCACCTTTCCTGGGATGCTGCCTCTCCTCATCTCTGCCTCCTGGCTTTCCTGGCTTTCTGCAAGACTTAGCTCAAATTTCACCACCTGCAAGAGGGCTTTCTCCTGCTGCCAGAGCTCTTTATCGATGTTCTTCTTAAAGTATGGTACCCAGAACTGAACACAGTGCATGAGGTTGGGGCTATTAAAGGCAGAGTACCATGGGACTATTGTTTCTCCATCCTGAGAAGCTGTGCTCCTCTTACTTTGACTCAGGAACACATTAACCTTTCTGACTACAACATTACATAGCTAACTCCTATCTGATGCAAACTTGGAGTTTCAGAGCATCCTCTCTTAGGGCTTCCTTCAGTTAGAAATAGCCTTTGATGTATTTCATTTGGATATTCAAGTTTTGTGACTGACCTCTCTTTTTCTTTTCCTATCATGGATACTGATTTACTGCGTGTGCGTGCGCGCACACACACACACACACACACACACACACACTCCACCCATTTAGAGAAGCATTTTCTTCTAAAGGGGTGAGAGAATTTGATGAATTCTGCTTTTCATTTTTAGAAGACCTAGACGTAGAAAAAAAAACCCTGGAGACTTAGAAAATAGCAGCATTTTGGTATGATTCCAGAGGACAGAACTAGGAGCACGGATGGAAGTAGCAAAGAAACAAATTTGATGTTAAGAAAAACTTCCTAATAATTGGGACTAATTTAAAGGGGAATGACTACCTGAAGACGTGGGGCATTCTTGAGGTCTTACTCATTGTTTTACACATGTTATCTCAGTCTGACTGATAAAGCATGGGGTTTGGAGCCGGACTTGGGAGAGACAATAGCTGTGTGATCCCAGGCAGGTCATTTCACCTTTCTCAGTCTCAGTTTCCTAATCTATAATATAGCAAGTACCTCATAAGGTTCTTATGGGGATGAATCAAATAATATATATGAAGCATTTTTGCCAACCTTAGTATACTAATAAATGTATTATTATTAGTATTCCTATTTTACAGATAAGGAAACTGAAGCTCAGAGGGCATTCTAGGGCTAGGAAACAGCAGGTGAAAATGCTTAGAGTTAGGATTTGGAGGGTCATGTACAAAGAATACCAAGGAGTTCAGTGTCACACGGCTGAGAAGGGTTGCAGGTGGGAATCCAATCCAAGTCTTCCTGACTCCACTCTTTCCCCCACAGCACAGTGTCTTTCCAGCATAGTGGGTAGAAGTTAAAAACCAAAACTCTCTCTCATCCATTGCCATACAGGGCTGCTTCATCAGGACCGAACCAGAACGCATCCAGCGCGTACATGCAGTGTTTTTGCTTTAGAAATTTCCGCTAACATTCTGCATGTTGGTGAATTGGGGGGGGGAACCTAAACTCAGACCCCACAGAAATAATCCTCTTCTTTTGTCCCTAAGAAAGCCAGTACCTTACTCTACCACCCACCCTTGGAACATCTTAGCCCTGAGAATTGCTGCAGCAGAGTTGTGAAATCATTGTCTGGAAGCTCTGGGATCTAGAATGTGTTTATTTCATCGTTACTTTAAGATTGGGAGAGTCAGTAACACCCCCTCGTCCCTATTTTATCCTTTTAATGATGGTATCAGGTTTCTAGCTTGGTGCTCTGAGGAAGCTGGGGGCAGAGGAAAAGGAAAAAGAAGAGTTAGAAAGTTGCTTCTGCAAATTACCGAGGAGACAACCCTAGATGGATCAGGTCCAAGGAATGGCTTTGCCATAAAAATATCCATCTAGCCTTCCCTCCTACTCCCAGCATCACAAAATCTCAGAGTCAGAAGGGACCTCAAAGGTCATCTACTGAAGTCTAACCTATACCTGAATGAGAGTGCCCTCTGACAAACGGCATGGCAAGTGGTCATCTAGCTTTTGCTTTGAGACTCCATCCCCCAATTCCCATCAATCAGATCTGAACCATATGCCTGTGAACACAGAATTCACTTCAGTTCAACAAGCACCTACTATGTGCTAGGCACTTTACTAGGTGTTGGGGACACAAAGACAAAAATAAAATGGTCCCTGTCCTCAAGGAGCTTACATTCTATTTTTAAGAAAGTAATTTACTTCACAAGTAATTCATAAAGTAAGTCAAGGTACAGAGTGTCCACTTTTTCCTCTTTGTTCTTATTTCCCTTTTTGCTTTCCCTTCTTTTTTTCTGTTCCTTCTTGCCATCTACTCACATGCTCCTCTGTTTCTTTTCTTTTCCACCTTTCTCTTCTCTCTCTTTTTCCCCCTTGTGATTGTTTTCTTTTACTTTCCCTTTGTCAACCAGCAAGTATTCACTGAGAGTTCACTATTTACTGAGCTCACTATTTACACTACACACTATTTACACTATTTGCCTAAGCTGCCTAGGATGGAGAGGATGAAAGGAGTATCAATTTATAATAGAAGGCTGGTACTTGCTCAGAGTGCCTCCAATGGCATCTCTTCATGTGGAGAATGCCAGAGAGCTGGCTTCTGGAAGAGTAGGGATGATATATAAGGAAAGCACCTTGGAGAGACTGTGGAGCATGTGCAAATATTCTGTTATTATTTCTCATTGACTAAGCCCATGGTGAATGGGAAACTCCTTGATTGGTTATGGAGACATTAAAAAAGCTCATAGTTAAATGTGGAAATAAATATATTTTACTTGAACTTCTTTTATTACAGAGTCCTAAGAGAGATAATGCTGTAAAGGCAGAAGTCTTTGGGCTTCCCTCATGAAACTATTCTCTTCTCCCTAGTATATATCATCATCATCTTCTCCTTCTTCTTTTTCTTTTTCTTCTCATCCTCCTATTCTTTCTCCCCATTCTTCATCTTTTCTTTTCTTCTTCTTGTTTTTCCTTTTCCCCCTTTTCCTTTTTCTTCCTTATAGTACTACCTTTAGTAGAGAGCTTCCCCTTCTCAGTTCAACCAGGGAAAAGAACTTAGTGTTGTTAGAGATTGGAACAATTCTCCCCTCTGCTCAGGAACAATTCTCCCCTCTGCTCAGTTCTCCCTCCCAAGGTAGACTGTACAGTCTTCCAGACTAGCCCTGAATACAGAAAATGCCCCTTTGCCTCCCATGGACCTTCACAGTCCACATAACTCACAGAACCAATGAAAGGCAAGGTCCATGTTTGTTCTTGTACTCTTTGATTTGCTAATCCTTGACTATAGATCAACTTGACCCAGAAACTCCTCTGCTTGGTATGCTTCTTCTGTTATAAGTTCTAAAATGCAGAGTTAGAGCAAGTAGAGCCAAGAAAAATTGTCTACAATATCTACAATAATATATGGAAAAAGAATAGCCGTTAAAAAATTTGGAAGTGAATGTGGTCAAAGAAGGAAGAATCAGTGTGTCTCCAAAGAAGAGATATGAGAAGATACCCGTACCCCACTCTTTTGTAGCATTGGTAGGTTCACAAATGTAGTATATGTCCTGCATTTTCAAACGTTTTCAATGCAGTGATCAGTTATGCTGATTTTTAAAAAATCTTTTGTTTTGTCTTTAAAATATTATTTGTTATACAGGATGACTTTCTGGAAGAGGGAGAGAGAGGGATATTGAGGATAATATAGTGATATAAAAAATCCTAAAAGACACCAGTAACTTTTTTTAAAATGAGACTAAACAGACTCCAGAGATGTAAAACTGGAGACAAATACAGAAAAAAAGTGAAGAAACATGCAGATGTGGATCTATGTCCAAGTTGTCCTTCTCAGCAACCTCATGGCCCCCATGAGGAAAAAAATTATAAAAAGAAAAATTAAAATTAAAAAAATTATAAAAATTCAACATGTCCCTTCTTTTCCTAGGTGCCTTAATTTTGTTTGCACAAAAGTTTTTCAGATTCATGTAATCAAAGTTATGTATTTTATCTTTTACAATTGCCTCTATTCCTTGTTTTCTCAAGAAAACATTTCTTATCTATCTCTATGAGAGGCATGATTTTATTTTTCTTCTAATTTTAATAGCATTATCTTTAGTATTAGGGTCATATTTATCATTGTAATCATTTAGATTATATTACGGAATATAGTATAGGGTGTTGTCTACACCAAGTTTCTGCCAGCCTACTTTCCAATTTGCCCAGCAGTTTTATTAAACAAGGAGCCCATTCCTAAGTAATTTATGTTTTCTAATTTATCATATATTGGGATATTGAGTTCATTGTTTCTGATTCTCCCATGTCTAGTCTGTTCCACTAATTTAAGAATTTTTTTTAAAACTAATACCAGATAGTTTTCATGACTGCTGCTTTATAATCTAGTCTGAGGTCCGAGAGACTAGTTCCCTCTTATCCCTATTTCTTTTTATTCTTTTTCTTGATATTCTAGAGGTTTTATATTTCCAAATAGTTGTTATTATTTTATCAAATTTTATAGTGTCTCCTTGATAGTTTGATGGTCATTGCATTAAAAGTGTAAATTAACTTTGGTATCATCATTTTTGTCATGTTTGGTACAAGCCAGTGAAGGGCACTGAATATATCACTAAATAAGTTGCTATTTATTTCTTTATGGAACACTTGGTAACTAGAATTTTGCAAGTATTTTATATTTTGGTAGGTTGACAACCAAACATTTTATGCATTTTGTAGTTATTTGGAATAGGACTTGCTTTTCTGTTATTGCTTCTTGGGTTTGTTATTACTCGAAATGTGCTGATTTTTGAGGATCTCTTTTTGACCTCCAGCTTTGCTGGAGCTATTTAACATCTCTGTTTATTCCCTAGAACTTTCTAAGTAAACTATCATGTCATCAGCAAACAGAAATAGTTTTATCTCCTCTTTATTGACATTTGTGCCTTTAATTTTTTTATCTTTCATATTGCTATTGCTAATAGTGTTAGAAATATATAAAATAAACGTGGGGACAGTAGGAATTCTTGTTTTACTCCTCTATTTATTGTGTAGTTTCTAGTATATCTCCACCGAATATAAAGCTTGCTTTTGGTTTCAGACAGATACATACTTTAATAATATTATTTAAAAAGGTCCCCCATGCCTATACTTGGTAGGTTTTTTGTTTTGTTCTGTTTTAGCATACATGCGTGTTGTACTTTGCAAGGTTTTTCCTGCATCTATTGAGGCAATCACATGGTTTTGGTTGCTTTTGTTTTTAATATGATTATGTTGACAGCTATTCTAATTTTAAATTCCCCTTGCATTTTCAGCATAAATTTAACTTGATCATGATTATTTGTAAGATGAATCACTATATTTTGACAAGATTTTGTTTAAAATTTTTGAATTGATATTCACTAATAATATTGTCTATGGTTCTCTTTATGTGAATTATCCTTCCCTGCTTTATATATTGGGACAATTAGGGGGCCTGGAGTCATGAAAACTTATCTTTCTAAGTTCAAACCCAGCTTCAGACACCTGCTACCTCTGTGGTCCTGAACATGTCACTATTTCCCTCCGTTCCTCATCTCGAAAATGAACCAGAGAAGGAAACGGGTAATCACTTCATTATCTTTGCTAAGAAAACCCCAAATAAAGTTGTAAAGAGTTGGTGTGTGCATCTGTTAATGCATTTTTACTTATTGTTAATATAATTTTGCTTCAGGGGGCGGAGTCAAGATGGCGGAGTAGAAAGAAGCACGTTTACGAGCTCCGAACCCACAGCCCATGGAATTAATGTAAAAAGAGATCCCCATAAGTTCTGGATTACTATAAGGTGTGCAGAAACAGAGTGGAAGAGATTTCTGTTGCAGAGAGCCCTGGAGAGCCATCCCCAGGGTCCGTCGCGCCCCGGAAAGTGGACCCCACCCCAGCGCTGCCCTGGCCACGGCCCCAGAGAAGCTGATCCGAGCAGGCTTCAGGGACGGAAGCTCCAGCGGCCTGGAAAGTCCCTCCACCCACAGAAGCTACAGGTCAGTGAGAGAGATGGCTGGCTGGCCGAGGGGAGCGGGGTGTCTCCGTGACTCGGGCCCCCTCGGGAGGAAGAGGCCGCGGCAGAGGCAGGGCAGGAAGTGGCGGAGGCAGAGGTGGGGGTGGCGGTGGAGGCAGCAGCTGCGGCAGCGGCCTGGGACTCCCCCAGCAGCAGGCAGGATCTTCATTACTGAAGGTCTCTGCATAAAGCCCCTGAGGGAGCTGAGCCTGGGAGGCGGCCCTGCCCCCACCCCAGCACCAGAACTAAAGCTCACATTGATTAGCAGCCATGCGCGGCCCGGAAAGCCCATTTGAATCTCAGACCCCAAGCACTAGCTGGGCGGATCTAGGCGGGGGTGGACAGGAATCTCAGAAGTCAAGTAACTGGCTGGGAAAATGCCTAGAAAAGGGAAGAAAAATAAGACTATAGAGAGATTTTTCGAACGGATGCAAATGATCCCAACTTTCGGATCTGACGACGAGGACATATTCTTGCCATCAGGGAAACCTCGGTATCCCAGACATCCCAGGGGGATGTCGGGTGGGCTCAGGCCTTGGAAGAGCTCAAAAAGGATTTTGAAAAGCAAGTTAGACAGGTGGAGGAAAAACTGGAAAGAGAAATGAGAGAGATGCAAGAAAAGTATGAAAAACAGGTCAATACCTTGGTAAAGGAGACCCAAAAAAATGCTGAAGAAAATAACACCTTGAAAAATACGCTCACTCAATTGGCAAAAGAGGTTCAAAAAGCTAATGAGGAGAAGAATGCTTTCAAAAGCAGAATTAGCCAAATGGAAAAAGAGGTTCAAAAGTTCACTGAAGATAATAGTTCTCTCAAAACTAGAATGGAACAGATGCACACACATACAGAGACAGAGAGCACATCCTGAATAGGATGGGACCATATCCTAAAAGAAATTAAGGTAAATGGTGAGAGAGAAATGTAGTGGGAGGAAAGAGGGTGAAATGGAATGGGGTAATTATATGTCATTTAAGAGGCAAGTAGGAGACTTTTGAGTGGAGGGAAAAACAGGAGAGCTGAGAAAAAAAAAAAGACAAGAAGTTTACCCTCATCACATTTGACTAAAGGAAGGAATAAAATGCACACTCATTTTGGTATGAAAACCTATCTTACAGTATAGGAAAGTGGGGGAGAAGGAGATAAGCAAGGGGGGGGATGTTGGAAGGGAGGGCAAAGGGAGGAGGGAGAAATTTGAAGTCAACACTTGGGGAGGGACAGGATCAAAAGACAGAAGAGAAACAATGAGGGGCAGGTTAGGATGGAGGGTAATTCAGTTAGTCTTACACAACATGACTATCAGGGAAGTCATTTGCAAAACTACACAGATATGGCCTATATTGAATTGCCTGCCTTCCCAAAGGGAATGGGTGGGGAGGGAGGGATGGGGAGAATTTGGAACTCAAAGTTTTAGGAACAACTGTTTAGTATTGTTGCTGCTACTAGGAAAGAAGACATACAGTTAATGAGGAATAGAAAGTCATCTGGTCCTACAGGAGAAAACAGAAGATGGAGACAAGAGAAGGGAGGGATGAGAGAAGAGAGGGCAGATTGGAGATAGGGAAAATTAGATTGCTTGGGGTATTGGGGTGGGGGGAGGGGATAAAAGGGGAGAAAATTTGGAACCCAAAATTTTGTGAAAATGAATGTAAAAAGTTAAATAAAAAAAATATATATATAAAATTTTGCTTCTTAATGGGAAGATCTTTCCCATCCATTAATGGACTTGCCCATTAAGGGGAGTTTGATTAGGGAAGATTTGTAGGAGAGGTCCACACCTTTTGTTAATTTTGTAAGGAGGCACTGGTTCTCCAGGGTTGTAATGCCCTCTGGCTCTTAAAAAATGTATACGTACTCTGAGGTGAAGTTTTTCCTTTGGGGCTTACTGATAGGAAATGTTTGTTTGGCCAGGTGAGACTCTGGGAAGACACTAAGCAGCCGCATCCCCTTTAAAAACTCAGATGTTGGTGTTTCTCTCTCTGGCAGCTATGTGTGTATGGTCAGATAGTTATCTGTCTGTTGATCTCTGATATATGTATTGCTTATGTCAGGCAGCTGGAAGCACTGTCTGTTGATTTTGATTTGTCAGTATTTTCTCTCAAGTTCAGAGTGCTATTTCCCCTGAACTAAATGAATGGTACATGTGCTTGATTAAAGTGATTGTTTACCTCTCAAAAGTTGCTTTTCCTTTTAGAAAAGCAGATCAAAGAACCTGTGATAGGAGGCCCTCCTCTGCATCTCGGTGCTTACTTTTACATGGATACAACAGAAAACTACTGAACAGGGTATTAGGCCTATATTTGTCTGATGAAAGGAATGTGCAGCCTCATTTTAAATGACAAGACCAATGGTGGAGCTCAAGTATATTAAATAGCCCCAAACCACCCATCTTCTTCCATCAATCCATCATCTTCAATGTGGTGGCAATGAGACAAATACACAGATGAAACCATTGCCATAGGTTTTCTCAGTGAGGTGAAAAGGATTTGGGACAAGGGGAATTTCTACTTTGGCAAATAATTAATCTCATCCAGGGAATTTCATCTCCCATTCAGCAAGTAGTAGAAGGAGGGGCTTACCTGTTACCCAAGACCTTGCAAAAGCTCTGACGTTAAGGAGTTTTAACTTATTCATTCAATAAATATTTATTATACTTTTACTATATGTTTAAAACCTTGCCAACTGAAAGACAGACTACATACAAGTTTAACTGCACAGACTCTGACATCAAGGAGCTTATAATCAAGTTAGGAAGACCTGATTAATTCACTTGAAAAGTTAAATAACAGTAACGGATTAAAAACAGATAACAAAGAGATAAGATGAAAAGATTGAACAATAATAAGAAATGTCATAAGGCAAAATTTCTTTGAGTATAATCTGTTTGGAAGATAAGAGTTTTGCTCTATGGACCTTGGGTGAATCATAGGTTCACGCAGTGAGATTTTTCCTCCAGTCATACCAACCCAATTCCCCCATGCTTTCCCACGCAGTGCACAAATCTCTGCTGGTGATTTAGTCCATGTTTGGAAAGCCTTCCTCTGGTGCTCTCCTGGGTACCACTTACTCCCGTCTGTCTCATGCTCACCACAGGCTCCCTCCTTTCCTAGTCCTACATGACCTCATGCTATACTCAACTAATGCCCACCATATGTCTTTCCATTAAGGTTCAGATGACTTACAAGTTTTGTTTTTCTAAGGTCATGGTACACCGTGGCTGGCAGTCACATAGTATCACTAGGAGATTATATCATTGCTGAAGAAATGAACTTGTGTGGCAGCAAGAAGATTAAAAGTCCAAGTGACTAATGGCACCTCCTAGTTTAACCCTATCATTTTAGAGAGGAGGAAACTGAGGCCCAGAGAGGGGAAGGAGTTTGTCCTGGGTCATACACGGCAAAGACCAAGGATGTAATGACAATAAATAGGAAGTGCACCAGAATCCTCTTCAGTAAATGTTAGTGACTCAGTTGATAAAGTGCCGCATGGAGTCAGGAAGACCCAGTTGAAGCCTTGCCCCTGACATGGACTAGCTCCGTGACCCAGAGAAAGATCTTCACTGATCTGAGAGCTTTAGTTTCCTCAGCTGAAAAACAGGAATAGTAATTCCAGTAGGATCTGCTTCACAAAGTTGATGTGAGTTTTGCAGGAAATAATGTGATTTACAAATCTTAATGTGATATGTAAATGTTAGCTGTTTCTAGGGTGGAGAGTCTCTGTGGGGTCAGTGTGGTCTTTATGCTCATCAGGAGGACTGCGGTGATATGACCCAAACATTTCACGAAATGATGTTTCTCGCTTCCGAGGAGCCCATGACAAAGCCAACTCTGCCAGGTTCCCTGGTACTTATTAGCTGTGTGATCCTGGGTGAGTCATTTAGCCTTCCTCAGTTTACTCATCTGTAAAATGGGAATAATATTATAATAATCCCCACCTCTGATGGTTGTTACGGGAATCAGATGAGATAATATTGGTAAAAATGCTTTGCAAAACTTAAAGTGCTATATTAACGTCTGCTGTTATGATTTTATTCACATCTGGATGTGTGTGTGTTCGTCCTTCATTGCTGAAGAAGACCATGCCGTCAGTGAAATGATGACATGACTTGCACTTGACTTTGTTTTGAGTGAGGGAGGGCTGTGCAGGTCACCAGCCCCACTTCCCCTCCAGAGCCATCTGAATCCAGGGACCAGATATTCATCAGGATGACTGGAGATGACCCAGGATGAGGCAATTGGGGTTAAGTGACTTGCCCGAGGTCGCACAGCTAGTGAGTGTCAAGTGTCTGAGGTGAGATTTGAACTCAGTTCCTCCTGACTCCTACACTGGTGCTCTATCCACTGTACTACTTAGCTGCCCCTCAACCTCTGGATGAGAATGTGAGAAGTCTCTTTGCATTGAGTTGTAGCTCTATTATATCTCACAGTCAAATCAACAAGTATTTATCAAGCCCCTACTATGTGCCAGGCATTGAGCTAAGCACAATTATTTTGCCCTATTAGAATGTAAGTTCTTTATAGCACACGAACTTTCTCCTTTATAATATTTGTATCCCTACGGCTTAGCACAGGGCCTGGGATACAATGTGAGCTTAATAAATGCTTTTCAATTCATTTAAGTGCTGCTATTATAGAATATTTGTACATTATAAAACATACACACAAACAGATATTTAAAAGGATGAAATAAAGTTGAAAAAACAGTTTTTAAATTTATTAAGGATTAAAATAGTATTACTAAAATATCAACTAACTAAATATTATCGTCAATTTTTAAAATAACAAAATATTATTCAACAAATATTACTAAGATAATATTATTAGCTAATATTAAATACTAGTATTGACAATATTTAAAATAATAAATGTTATAAAATAAAGTAAAATTAACTAAAATATTATTTGCAAATATTTTGAAACAATTGAATATTATTATATAATAATCAAGTGTCTAAATGATTTTGTATCATTACTAGCATAAAAATATTTAGTGAGAGAGAAGTTTTTTCACTCTTAACAAAATTAAGAAGATTTTAAATTTATGTCAGGGAGATAAAAAGTATTCTTAATAACATCTTAATCATTGTTGAGATCAATGTGATTGTATATGCTTCATTACTTTTGAAAAATGCCTTTACTGGGTAATAGAGAGAACTCAGAAATATTGCTTTGCATTTATTTGTATTTTTCTCTTTATATTCCTGTTGTTTGTTACTAATTAATTCATATTATTTGTTTGTAAACAGTTAATCCAGTTAATGATTTCAATGCCACTAGTCCAGCTAAGTTTCTTTTTTGAAAGTACTTTTGAAATTAAAAGATACACGATATAATAACCAAACGGTGGGTCCTAAGAGTCAGAAACCGAAATAACAGGTTGCTTCATCTGTTTTTGCAGGATTCATGTTTCTCTGTGTGTAAAGATCCACAGGACACACGCAAAGTCAGCCAGCAAAAATAAAATGTCCCTGGATTCAACCGAAATGAAGGGTTTGAGCCAAGGCTATTCCTTTTCCTTTATGTGGTTCTACTTGAGGGATGATGCTGGTTTTTAATTTCCTATTCATGTTTAAGAATTTTAGTTTAGGTTTTGTATGTGTATGAGGAAGAGCGCACAAATTTGGAGGTGCTTAATCAATTCGATGATACCTGGTGTTGCTTGATCTGCTTTGCATTCTTAGCACTTTACATACAGTGGGTCCTTAATAAATGCTTGTTCATGGATTGACACCTGCTAAAGTATGCCCAGTGATTGACATCCAATAAGTTATGCCAATCGATTGGTACCTGATAAGGTGTGTCTTCTGCATCAGCTGTATCTCAACCAAGTCATTAAGTCAATCAAACTCATAAACTATCTCAGGTTTTGGTTTGAGAAAGGAGCATGTTACTTAGCTCCTTATGCTAAGAGCCATAGAGCTCAGAGTGGATGAAGGCTGTATAGAGCAAGAACTGTGTAGCCATTTCTGTCTGCATGGCCACCCCAAGTGCCAGGATCTCTGGATCTCTGGGATACTCGGCAACTTGGAAATTTACAAGCACCAATCAGGACTGGCCTGCAGTGGGGGGCAAACAGGATGAGAAACCAGGTGTGAGCTCCTTCCATGGTGAGCAGCGCTCAGCGGAAAACACATCAATTAGTCTGGGCATCGGAGAATAATAGCCCAATGGGGATCAAGGGCCATTGCAGGTGGTAAATGTCAGTGAGGGAACAATCCCAGCAGGCAGTGGAAAGGGGCTTGTGTAAGTGGCCCACAAGTTGTGAAGAGAGGCAGGGGACACAAGGATTCCAAGTCTCAACCATGGGCAGCAGGTGGCAGGAGCAGACTCCATTGTACTTGCTAATGAAAGGCCATCCTTTTGTTTGCCTCATTAAAGGGGCCATGCCCTGGCTACTTCTGAAACAGGCCTATTCAATGAATGGGCATTATCTCACCCTAAGTGAGTACCTACATGGACCTTGGTCTAAAGGGGTCAAGGTCTCCCAGTGCATCCTGGATCATCTCCAGTCATTCTGAGGAATATCAGGTCACTGGATTCAGATGGCTCTGGAGGAGAAGTGAGACTGGTGACCTGCACAGCCCTCTCTCACTCAAAACAAAGTCAAGTGCAAGTCATGTCATCATTTCTCTGATGGCATGGTCTTCTTCGGCAAGGAAGGACGAACACAACCAGGAACACAAACACCGGAAGTGAACACAAACAAATACTCTCAAACTATTTTGCATTTATTTATATATTTTCTCTTTATGTTTATTCTGTATAAATACTTAACTGTCCACAGTGTCTCTTCGTTAGAAGATCAGTTTCTTGCCAGCAGCGATGATTTCATTTTCTATTATTTTCTTCGTGTTCAGCTCAGTGTCTGGTGCGTGGTAAGTGCTTAATAAATGAACGTTGACTGATTGGCTGGCTGCTGTTCGGTCATGTTTGCATGCCCAAAATAATGCTTTACATCCTGGTTGTTGTTTCAATTGTGTCGGACTCTTCGTGACCCCATTTGGGATTTTCTTGGCAAAGATACTACAGTGGTTTACCATTTTCAGCTTCAGCTCATATGACAGATGAGGAAATTGAAGCCAATAGAGTTAAGTGACTTATCCAAACTGTGACCTATAAGTAATTAGTACAAGGTAACTAATAAGTGTCTGAGGCTGGATTTGAACTCAAGAACATGAATCTTTCTGATTCTAGTACTCTATCCACTGTGGCTCGACCTAGCTGCCCATTTTATATAGCGGGCTCTTCATAAACACTTGGTACTATGTGAGGTCCTGGAGGTAGGAGGCCTTCCCAAATAGGGAGAACAGGGAAGAAAGGAAGGAAATTTTCCTTTGGGAAGTAAAATTTAAGTAGGATTATTAAGTAGGAATTCAACAACTACTTGCATTTTTTTTTTGGCCTAGATCTGTGTTTTTTTCAGAGTAAGGAGCTTTCAGTATGGAAGTTGCAGACTGGGCCCTTCTCTCTAATTTATTACCTTAGAGCATAGGTTTTTAGCCTGGCATCCAAAGAATAGATTTCAGGAGTTCTGAACCAAATGGGGGAAAAATTACCCCTTTATTTTTACTCATCTCTAACCAAAATTTAGTATTTTCTTCAATTATGAACGTAGGCAACAAACAACTTGTGCTGGACCTGCGGTAGAGCTTCCCAGCCTGTACTGTTGTGATCAGCCACAGTCAGACACGTGGTGCATTGACCCTCCCTGCCCCACCCCCCATAGTGATGCCATTCGGGTCCTCTTGGAATCCGAAGGACAACAGCCAGGGCAGCAACCACTCTTCTAAGAAGGGGGCCGCCGGCTTCACCACACTGCCCAAAGGGCTTCAGGACGTAAGAACACAGAACCCTTTTCTCAGAGAAGTGCTTGGCTTCAGTGACTTGTCCAACTGAAGTAGGGTTTTCCTGACTCTTATCGAGTACATAACAGGCACTTAGTAAATGTTCATTAAATAGGAGGGAAGGAAGGCAATCCCCAGCTGAGGCAATGGCACAGTCAAAGGCCCAGAGGTAGGAAATAGGGGAGTGTGCTCTGGGGACAAATTTTGGATAGAGTACAGGATATGGGGGGGTGGAGAAAGTGTGTGAGTTAACCCTGGAAAAGTAATAATAACTTTCATTTATAGAGGATCATGGACTAGAGCTGAAAGGGACCTTCAAGATAGATCAGCCTCCTCCTCTAACCTCCAGTTCTTTGGGTGAGGAGGCTGCCTCTGAACCTTAAAGCATTATAGAAATGATAGTTATTATTAGCGTTATTACATGGCATCTCTGGAGTTCACTATGATGATTCTTTGATGCCTTTTATCGGAGGTTTTCAAAGCACTACCGTATCTGTTTTGTAGACAAAGAAAAACAGACTTTTAAAAAGCTTGGCACTTTGTCCCAGGCCTCAGATCAGCTGGCTAGACCTGGAAGGGGACTTCTGGTTCTGCTCAGTTCTGGTGTCCAGAACATTACACCATGTGCTCTCCTCTGCTTCAGAGGTACCTGAAGCACCCTGGGGCAGGACCTAATTTATTTACGTAAAAGAATACATTTAAAGTGATGAACTGGTCCAAGGCATATTGCACCTCCCATACTTCTACAGTCAGAGAATTAGTTATGGAGTAAGGATTCAACTACATGGTCAATTCAGCAGAAATCATCAGACAATGGTCATGGAAGAAGCGAATGTGACCTTAGGCTCTATTAAGCATCAAGAAGGAAGAAAGGTTTCATACAAATAAAGTCAGATTTAAGTAACTGGAAAAACATCAGTTACTCATGGGTAGACCAAGCTAATATAATAAAAATGACAATTCTATCTAAATTAATTTATTTATTCAGTGCCATACCAGTCAAACTACCTGATAATTATTTTCCAGAGCTAGAAAAAAACAATATCAAAATTCATCTAGAAGAACAAAAGGCCCAGAATATCAAGGGAATTAATGAAAAGTGACCTAGTCCTACCAGATATTAAATTGGATTATAAAGCAGCAATTATCAAAACCACTTGGTACTGGCTAAGAAATAGAGGGGTAGACCAGTGGAGTAGATTAGGTACTCAAGACACAGCAGTCAATGAATATAACTATCTACTGTTTGATAAACCCAAGGACCCCAGCTTTTGGGATAAGAACTCACTGTTTGAAAAAAAATTGCTGGAAAAACCGGGTAACAGGGTAGTGGAAACCAGGCATAAACCAATGCCTGTCACTGTGTATCAGAATAAAGTCCAAATGGGTACACAATCTAGGTATAAAGGCTGATGCTATAAACAAATTAGGGAAGCAAGAAATTGTTTATTTGTCAGATTTATGGAGAATGGAGAAATTTATGGCCAAATAAGAGATAGAGAACATCATGAAATGCAAAATGGATAATTTTGATTACACTAAATAGAAAAGTTTTTGCACAAGCAAAGCCAATGCAACCAAGATTAGGAGGGAAGCAGAAAACTGGGAAAGAATTTTTACAACTAGTGTCTGTGATAAAGGCCTCATTTCTAAACTATATAGGAAACTGAGTCAAATTTACAAGAATATAAATTATTCCCTATTTGATTAATGGTCAAAAGATATTAACAGGCAGTTTTCAGAGGAAGAAATAAAAGCTACTTGTAGTCATATGAAAAAATTGTAGAGCGATACAAATCAAAACAACTCTGATGTACCACATCACACCTATCATGTTGCCTAACATGACAGAACAGGAACATGATAAATGTTGGAGAAGATGTGGGAAAATTGGAACACTAATTCATGGTTGGTGGAGTTGTGAACCGAATCAATCATTCTGCAGAGCAATTTGGAACTATGCCCAAAGGGCTATAAATATGCGCATACCCTTTGACCCAGCAATATCAATTCTAGGACTGTATCCCAAAGAGATCATAAAAATGGGAAAAGGACCCACATGTATAAAAGTATTTGTAGCAGCTCTTTTTATGGTGGCCAAGAACTGGAAATCGAGGCAATGCCCATCAATTGGGGAATGGCTGAGCAAGTCATGGTATATAAATGTAATGGAATACTATTGTGCTATAAGAAATGATGAGCAGGAGGACTTCAGAAAAACCTGGAAAGATTTATATGAACTAATACTGAGTGAAATGAGCAGAATCAGGAGACCATTATACACAGTAACAGCCACAGTGTTTCGGAAGTGTTTCTGGTAGACTTAGCTCTTCACAGCAATGCAAGAACATTTTGAAAGGACTCCTGATGCAAAATGCCATCCACATCCAGAGAAAGAACTATGAAATCAGAACACAGAATGAAGCAGACTCTTTTCTCTTGTGTTATGTTTTGTTTTGTTTTTTTCTCATGGTTTCTTTCATTTGTTTTAATTCTTCTATGCAACATGACTAACGTGAAAAATGTGTTTAATAAGAGTCTATGTGTACAGCTCATATCAGAATGCGTTCCATCTCAGGGAGGGAGGGAAGAGAGGGGGAAAAAATTTAAAACATGGAAGTGATTGTTGAAAACTGAAAACAAATAAATTAATAATTTAAAAAAAGAATGAAAAAGAGGATGCTTCTCCAAGGGACTCTGCCCAGATCAGAACACACCCAGAGTGTGTTTAACAAGCATTTATTAAGCAGCATTATGTGGCAGTCTCTACCCAGGAGATATAAAGAAAGGTCATCTCTGCTCTCATAGCTCACAGTATAATGGGGGGAGGGGCAACATAAAACCAACATAAAAAGAACTAGGTGTAAATAAGACTTGTACAGGACAAACCTGAGATGATCCCATAAACCTGAAGGAGGACTGGAAAAGGTTTCTTGTAGTAGGTAGGCTTTTAGGAAGGGTGATAGAAGCCAGGAAATCAAAGAGGCATCAGTAATAAGAAAGAGAATTCCAGGCTTGGGGAACAGCCAGTGAAAATGTAGTGTCAGGAGATGAGGATTCTTGTGTTAGGAACATTATTAAGGTCAGAGTACCTGGAGGGGAGTAATGAGGAAGAAAACTGGAAAGAGGTCAGGAGATGGAAGACTTTGAAAACCCAACAGAGGAATTTCTACTTGATTGGAGTCAATAGGCAGTCACTGAAGTTTATCGAGTAGATCTGATCTCTAGACCTGGGTTTGGGGAAGATCAGTTTGATGGCTGAGTAAAGAATGGACTGGAGTTGGGAGGGACTTACGGCAGGCAGACCCACCAGCGTGTTACTGCATTCATCCCAAAGTGAGGAGATGAGGACAGTACCAGGGAGGTAACAGTGTCAGAGGAGAGAAGGGAGCAGATACAAGAGACAATGAAGAGAGAGAATCAACAAGACTTGGAGACAGAGAAGTCAAGGATTGAGAAAAGGACATTTGATTTGACAACGAAGAGATCATTGGTAACTTTGAAGAGAGCAGTTTCAGTTAAATGATGAGGCTAGAAACCAGTCAGTAAAGAGTTAAGAAAAGAGTAAGAGAGAGAAGAGGTGCCCATTGGAGATGACATACTCAAAGAGTGTAGGCTTTTATTTTGTTTGCGTCATTTTAAGAAGGGCATTGAAAAACTGGAACATATTCAATCAATCAGCATCTATTAAGTGCTTTCTATTTGTCTGGTACTGGGCTAAACACTAGGATACAAAGAAAGGCAAAAACCAAACCCTTTCCTCAAGGAGCTTATATTCTAATGTTCAGAGAAGTCAACCAGGATGGTGAAGGACTTCAAGTTTCTACCATAAGTAAACAATTGAAGGAAGTGGGAAAGGAAGTTTGGTGGGCAAAGAGGGGAGGACTTAAGGGGAGACATGATGACCATCTTCAAGTCTTTGAAGGGCTGCTGTGTGGGTTCATTCTGCTTGGCCCCAGAGGGCAGAAGTTGGAGTAATGGATGAAAGATAAAGATTCACAGAAGAGGGGGGACATGAAGACTTTTTTAGTGATAAGAGCTATGTAACCATGGAATGAGCTGCCTGGGGAGACAATGAATTCCACTTTGGTAGGGGTCTTTTGGTGAGAATGAGATGACCTCTTTTGGGGCATGTTGCAGAAGGGGTTTCTGCACAGGAACTGGAAAGACAAAGCGGTTCAGTCAATAGGGCACTGGACCTGGAGTCAGAAGATCTTGGTTCAAATCCTGATCTTAGACACCTAGTCACTGTTAAGCAAGTCACTTACCCTCTGCCTGCCTCATTTTCCTTCCCTGTACAATGAGGCAGTTGGACTTGATCTCAAAGGTCTCTCTCGGGATCTAAATCCATGATCCTGTGATTAGATTAGAAGGGCTTCTGAAGTCCCTTCCAACCCTGACAATGGGATTCTGTGCTCTCCAGTCACCCCAAGTTCACGTGATCAGGCTGTCCACCGTCCTCTCACACCATCTGCATCTCTGATGTTTGCTTGGTAAATAAGCTGGCAGAGCCAAAGGCCTGAATTCAGCAGCCTCACCTTTTTCTGAGTCCTCTTGTTTATGGATGGGCAATTCAGCTGATACGTTCTGTAATTTCCACTTTGTACTTACATCATTTTTATCATAAAAGCCTCATTCAGTTTCTCCTTTAGATTTGGAAAGCTGCCAAAAATAACAACAAAAAAATCCCCAAAAAACCAACCCAAGCCCAAGCCCCACCCAACCCTTCCATCAAACCTGCCAGTCAGATTGCACAGTAATTATCCCTAATTAGAATAGCCAATATGGTATTTCCATAGATTTTTTTTTTCTTAGAAACTCAGCTTGTTTCACAGATAATGGGTCTTCTCCTCCTTAGGCCCTGGTTGAGAGAAAAGTCAGGGCTTAGAGGCTCATCTGCCTCGTTAGGGCAGTGAATGCCTACCTCCTTTCCACATCCCAGCCTGGGAAACGCTGCTCCTAGCAGGAAACAGAGTCAGGATGGCCCAGCTGGGAAGAGGGAGGGCCTTCCACATGCAGTTTTTTCCTCTTTCTCTGGATTAAATGTCTCTCACATCTAGGTTAATTGTCATTTCTCTCTCTGAATTTCTCTTCTTCAGGTAAATTGACCCTACTAAGTCTAAGTTTCATTTTCTTTTCAAACAGTAAACACATATTTGTTATATTCCTACTATGTGCCTATGCCAGGCGCTAGGAATTCAAAGACAGAATGGAAGTCTTTGCCCTCAGAGAGCTTACACCCTATCTAGGGAAACAGCATATGCATATTTAATTAAATGAGACAGAGACAGACACGGAGACAGAGAGACAGAGAGAGAGAGACTTTGGAAGGGTGAGACAGAGGTACTAACTCCTAGAATAATGATGATTATAATGATGGCTAACATTTTTATGGAGCGCACCATGTTCCAGGCTCTGCCCTAAGTACTTTACAATTATTGTCTCATTCGATTCTCACAATTCTGAGAGGTTGGTGCTGTTTATTCTCTCCACTTCGCACAAGAAACTGAGGAAGACAGAGGTTAAATGACTTACTCAGAGTCACACAGTCAGTAAGTTATCTGAGTCTGGATTTGAACTCAAGCCTTCCTGACTCCAGGTCCACAGCCCTAGCTACTGTGGGTGGCACCTAGCTGCCCAAAGCTAATGGATAGCATTAGAATTCCTGACTTAGAGTCAACCAGATCTGGGTTCAAATGCTGTCTTAGACATTTGTTAATTCTGCAGATAGTTATGAATACAATATTGTAATTATATGTTTGGTTTTTTTTTTTTTTGCTTAGTGGTTCATTAATGTCCAATTGTTGAGATTCTTTTTGACTTCTTTATAGGGTTTTCTTGGCAAAGATGCTGAAGTGGTTTGCCATTTCCTTCTCCAATGGATTAAGGCACACAGAGGTTAAGGGTCACCCTGCTAGTGATTGTCTAAGGCTGGATATGAATTTAGGTCTTCCTGAGATGCCTACCTGCCTCCAGTATATGAATATATGAACAGAATCATATATTTAGAGTTGGAAGGTGTGTTAGAGCCCAAAGGACTCGTGATGACAAATGCTATCCACTTCCACAGAAAGAATTGAAGTTGTCTTAATACAGATTGAAGCATGCTATTTTAATTTTCTTTCTTTTCTTTTCTTTCTTTGAGTCTTCTTGTACAAAATGACTAATTTAGAAATATTTTATATGATTGCATATGTATAACTTTTATCAGATTGCTTGCCATCTTTGGGATGGAGGAGAGGAGAGGTAAGAAAATAGAATTTGAACCTCGAAATTTTAAAAAACAACAAATGTTCAAAACTGTTTTAACATGTAATGGGGGGAAAATATGAGATATTATTTTAAAACAAATCAAAGCTATCTATAGTCATATAAAAAATACTCTAAATTAATTCTGATTAGAGAAATGCAAGTTAAAACAACTCAGAGGTATCACTACATGCCTATCAGATTGGATAATATGACAGAAAAGGAAAATGACAAATTCTGGAAAGGATGTGAAAAAGCAGGGGCACTTATGCACTATTAGTGGAATTGTGAACGCATCTAACCATTCTGGAGAGCAATTTGGAACTATGCCAAAAGGGTTATAAAATTATGTATATCCTTTGGCCTAGCAATACCACTAGTAGGTCTGTATCCCAAAGAGATCAAAAGAAAAGGGAAAAGAACCTGTATGTACAAAAATACTTATGGGACCTCTTTTTGTGGTGACAAAGTATTAGAAAAGGAGGGGATATCCATCAGTTGGTGAATGACTAAATGAATTGGTATATGATTGTGATGGAATATTATTATGCTATAAGAAATGATGAGTAGGATGGTTTCAGAAAAACCTGGGAAGACTTATCTAAACTGATGCATAGTGAAGTGACAAAACCAAGAGAACATTGTACACAGTAACAATACTGTATGATGAAGAATTGTGAATGACTTAGCTCTTCTTAGTAATACAATGATCCAAGATAACCCCAAAGGATTTATGATGAAAAATGCTATCCACCTCCAGGGAAAGAACTGATAGAGTCTGAATGCAGATCAAAATATATTTTTAAAAAGCTCTCTATATTTTGTCTATATTTTCTTTCACAACATGGCTTATATAAAAATATGTTTTGTAAGACTTCATATGTATAATCTATATCAAATTGCTTGCCATCTCAGGAAGGGGGGAGAAGAAGAAGGGAGAGAATTTTTGAACTCAAAATTATAAGAAAATGATTATTAAAATTTGCTTTTACATTTAACTAGAAAAAATAAAATAGTTTTAAAAATAGAAAACCAGTTTGCATTTTTGTATTAGCAAAGGACAAAGTGGCCCTAGAAAAGGCAGTTGTTGGTTATGCTGATGCTGATGCAGTTATTATGGTTTTACAGTTGAAGTAAAACCTTTTCCTAGGCAGGAAGGCATCATATAGAAATTCTTTGTTTCCTCTGGTCCTGGCAGTTTTCTGCACCCAATAGGGGCTTAAAGTTTATTAGATTGAATTACTTCTAGTGGAAAAAAAAATCAAATGAAATAATCTCAGTGGAACAACTTTGGAAATTGTAAAGTCTTTTACAAATTCCAGGGACCATGACAGTCACTGCCCCCAGAGGCAGCATTAGCAAATGCTGGAGAAGTTGTTGGATTTGCGTTCTGAGAACCTGGGTCCAAATTCTGGCTCTACCTCTTGCCTGTGTTAATCTCAGCAAGTCTTGGCCTCAGTCTCCTCCTCTGTAAAATGAGGGGGCTCCTCCTAGATGATCCCTGACATCCATTCCAGACCTAGATCTTGTGCTAAGCAGTGACTACCACAGAGGGCCTCGAGGCAGTCTGTGGTAATGGAGAGTCAGCCTTGATGTCAGAAGACCTGGGTTTGAATTCTGCCTATTCTTTCTGTATAACCTGGGACCATTAACTTCACCTAAGTACCAAGGGAACTTTCTAAGGCTGTCAGTAGCACAAACTTCTGTTGACTTGCATCAGTAAGAGGATCCTGATTAGCAGTTCCTTCTACTACAGGGAGTTCCCCTCTATCACAGGCTTCCCCACACTCCTTAAAATTGTTTCTGAAAAGTGTCTTTCTTCTCCCTTTTCCATCCTGTGTTACCACACCAGACCTTTCTAGCTACACAGCCTTTAAAAAAGACTTCGGTCCTTAAGTGATGATACACAAAGTAATATAACTGTGTTGTTTATTTTATCCAAATCATGGATGCCAATTGTCAAAGTTCAATTACTAACTCAGAAATTCTAATTAAGGAGCTAGCTCCCCTTCTCCATATTAGGACAAATATCTCACCTTATGTTTTCACCATTCAACTGATGCTGCTTTCTCCTGTTACCAAAAATGTCTTGGTCACAAACCCAACGTCCTTTTCTCCATCACCCTATTGCCTGACCTCTGAAGTCTTTAGCACTATTGATCACTCTCTCCTTGACATTCTCTTCTCCGTAGGTTTTCTATCCTGGCTCTGCTAACCCTCACTCTGATTCCAAGTCTAATGCTCCTCAGTCTCCTTTGCTAGATCTTCATCCTGGGTGTTCTTGAGAAATGTGGGTGTCTCCCAAGGCTCTGCTCTGGACCCTCTTCCCTTCTCCCTCTGTCACTTGGTCATCTCCTCAGCACCCACAGATTTGATTTTGCCCTCTATAATGATGATTATCCCATCCTAATCTATCTCCTGACTGTCATGGCATCATCTCCCTGTCATGGTCCTGTTCTAGGAAGAAAGGACATGCAACAGTAACAACAGTTTCACATGTCCAACTTGGACGCTCCAAACTGGGTGTCCTATAGACATCAAACATTCCGTGTGCCCCAAACTGGACTGCTATCTTTCCTCCACCATCCTCCCATCTTTATCACTCAGTTACTGTTGAGGATGCTGCCAGGCTCACAACCTAGAGGTCATCCTCCACTCCTCACTCTCTCTAATCACTGTAACTCATTTGTTGCCAAGTTGTATCGATTCTTCCTTCATAACATCTCTCCATTAGGAGATGTTCTCTTCTCTGTTACTGCTGTCACCCTGGGGATAGGTCATTATACTTCAGGCTAATACAACTGCCGGATGGTGGGTCTGCTTCCTATGAGAAGCTGTTCAATTAAATTCAGCTGTCCAATTAGACTCAGCTGTCCAATTAGTCTTTCTAAAAAGCAAGTCTGACCAGGTCACCCTACCTTCACCCCATTCAATCAACTCCGGTGGCTCCTAATTGCATCAAGGAACACATATAAAATCTCTTGGTCTTTCAAATCTCTCCGTGATCTGGTCCCTTCTGACCTTTCCAGTCTTCTTCCACCTTCCACCATCCATGTTCCCCATGATCCAGAGCTCTGGCTTTTTGCTGCTGCACACACTCTGGGCTTTTTCACTAACTGAACCCCATGTCTGCAATGCTCTCCCTCCTCATTTCTGTCTCTTGGCTTCCCTCAAGTCTTTGCTAAAATCCCACTTTCTGCAACAAACCTTTCCCAGTCCTCCTCCCTCTAAGATTCTATCCAGTCCATGGTTGTCTTGCTCTTGGCCCAACATCTAGCACATAGTAAGTGCTCAATAAATGCCCGTTGACTGGTTTGAAACAAACAATGGCATCTAGATATCGTAGGTGAGTAAAATTACCTACGTTCACATGCAGCTACAATGAGAGTGAGAATCAGATTCACAAAGAAAGCAAAAAAGCTTTGAGAAACAGCAAGGTGACTTGTGATGTGAGCAGTCCACGTGGCAAGCATCTACTCTGTGAGGGGCCAGAAGACACAGGCTTGGTAGGAAATAAGAGGTGAGCTGGATAGGACAAGCAGGATTAGTTCCTACTAGACTGATTTCTAATTTATGTTGTATCTAGTTAATGTTCTGTTACGTTGTTTTGGACCATCCCTCTCATGGCTTTAAAAACTGAATGCATGCAGTTTATATCAGAGGAGGGCTGAAAAATCACAGTTCTCCAATTTTTCTTCTTCGTTTTGGCACTTGCCTAATTAAAGTCCTTTGTGTTGAGCACAACTTCTTTGTCCAATTTCCATTATTCTTTTTGAGCTTTTTTCACAGGGTTGTGTCAAAAGTAATGGCAAATTTCTGTGAGGGAGTTGAGATATAGAAACACATTCCTTTCACTGTATTAAATTATACAGCTGTAAATTATGTTATAAACACAAGTAGACCAGGGGTTGCTATTAACTTTCTCTGTGCCTTTCTCTCTTTTTCTGGCTCCGTCTCTGTGATTTTATTAGTTTCAAGGACTTCTGGAGGGGGAACCTCCCTCCACTAATGCAGATTGGCAACTGTTAGGCCATTTACAGCCCTGAAGAGTGGCCTGGGCAAGTAACTTTCTGAGTCCAAGCCAGTGCTGATTCTCATTAGCAAGGTTTTTAACTCTTGAGAGTAGATGGAGCTGACCTTTGAGCAGTAACTCTTGGGTTCATGACACATATTGGCTGTGTGACCATGGGCAAGTTACTTACCTCTTAGAAATCTAGTCAACTCCCTAAGAGCAGAAAGGGGAGGAAATGACCAGTTTTGATGGGGAAAGTTCCCTCGCTTAGAAGTTTTCTATACCAGTGAAAGCATAGGCTCAGTCTGTTTTCTACTACATTACTTAGCAGTTCTCAGAGCTGAACACAAGAAAAGCATTGAGCTGGTGGGAACCCAGTAGAGTTGGTTTATTTGAAGGAAACTTGGGGAAAATTGTACTAAGTTCAGGAATGTTCTTGATGATCATTTAGTGCTATTTAGAGTAAATGATGGGAGAAGAAGGAGGGCTATTCACAGGTCAGGGCTGAGGTGGGGCAGATGCACAGGTACGCAATCACAGTGCTACTATCTGGCAATGCTGAGAGAAGATGAAACAAACCTACAGCATGTTGAGTTGACCCCCAGTGCTGAACTTTGGAAAGAATATGGACAAAAGTCTCATTGGAGGGGCAGTAATGGATGGATGTGTATGATTGGTGGGAAATCCCAAATCAAGATCAAGGAGAAAAAAATAATGATGACATTCATATACAAAATATGTTACATATTATATCATTCAATCCATAGATAAAAGGTCTATGTTATAAGTATGATTAGCATTCCCCATTTTACAGATCAGGAAGCTGAGGGTTCAGAGAGATTAAATGATTTGCTGAGGGGTACAGAGTCAGTTTCAGACATGCTGCTTCCATTATACCATGAAGTCCCAATATTAACATAAGAAACATTTTTCATTTTACTTCTCCCAAGTTATATTTTTTGCTTTTTTGAAGTGAGCACATGTCTAACTTGCTGTTTTCCTTTTTTCCTCCTTGTTCATAATATTTTATTTTTTCCAATTACATGTAATGACAATTTTTAATGTTCACTTACCAAAAAAATTTTTGAGTTCCAAATTTTCCTCCCCTGCCCAAAATGGTAAGCAATTTGATATAGGTCATATACGTACAATCATGTAAACATATTTCCGTATTAGTCATGATGTGAGAGAATACTATTTTCCTAAGAAACTCTTGTGGGTGGTATTTCAGATATTTACATTTTTTTTTGAAAATAGCTATCATCATTTTCATTTTCTGACATTTTGGGTTGAGATTTTAAAGTACTTGATGCTGGCTCCCCATACCTCTCCTCAGACAACCTCAACTTTATCATCAGTGAACATTCCTCCAACTGACCTGGCAGACCTCCTCACTTTCTCTTCCCCTTTTATTTCTACTTCCTCCTTCCCAGCTTTTCTTTTCCTCTTTTTGTTAAATTTAAATATATATGTGCACATATATATATATATATATATACATACATATATATATGTATATATCCAAAGCCCCCCTCCTTCAAAAAACCTCCTCTTACGTCTCAGAATGAAAACTGATGCCTATTCTTAGAGGGAATAAAAGCAATAAAAAAAAAACAAAACCCTTCACTGACTCAATACTCTATTTCAATGCATGGAACTGCTCACAATTACTCAGGCCTACTAGAATTTTTTTTTGAGCGGTGATTGGTCTGTGGATATTCACATGGAAGCAACATCATCTTTTGATTTTCTCATATCTATTCTGATGGTTTTTTTGACGTAAATAACATTTTGCTACATTCATCTCAATTCCTTCCTTATCAACTTGGTGTCTTTTATTTATTTGCTGCTTCAACTCAGATGGCTGACTGAGAGCCTGAATGTTGGACTCCTTCCCCAGTGACCCACTTTAATTTAAAAAATAGACACCTATACGCGCACATATACACACATATGCACGCACACACACACTCCCCTTAGCTCCCTCCTTCCAACCAAATCCAGAGATTTCATTCACCTCCTGGCTTGTAAATAATGGAAGCCAAAGTTAGCATTTCATCTGAGTTTCTCTCTATTTATAAATGCAGTGGACTGGGAAAAGAAAGGTTCCCTTGGCCTCTTCCTGTTACAATAACTCTATTGTAATTCCCTGAAAGCAGGTGGGATTCACTTACTCTTTCATGAAGTACATGGTCCAAGCAAATAGCTATATTTTTGTTACAAAGCTTCACCTGTTGCTTCTCAAACTAGATAAAAGTAAGCTTCAGCACACAGAAATTATCTGACACAATGAAGTAGAACAAAAATCCTCCTTTGCCCAAATGTAAAAGATATTGTCCACCTGTCTCCCTCTACACCGTTGGTCTCTCAAAGGTTGCCTGCCTATGGAGGATGAAAAGGCTAGGTATATTAGCAATGGGAAATACAATACTCCCGGAAAAATGCTACGAAGTAAAAGGTGAGTTTGGGAGTAAAGGCTTAGTTCGCCTTTTCTCCATCCCCCTCCCCAGCCCAGAATTTGGTTTGCAAATCATTCCACATTTGCAGCTTTTGCTCCTGCCGTCTCTGGAAAGCCTTCTCCTAGTAAGGGCCTTATAGCTGTAATATGTCTGGCAAATGATTAACTCTCTGTTCCCAACACTTTTCTGTTTTAAGTTGGATGGGTTTCGTGACAGGAAAAAAAGAAAGACAGAAACAGGAGTCACCTTAAAGTCTGACACCGCAAGCCACTTTTAATGATCCACACTAAGAGGCATTCTCGTTTGGTACTGCAGAATGGAAAGACATCCACACTGTCAAAATCTCAGAATGAAAGCTGCCAGGGAGCCCAAGGGTCATCTGGACTGACCCATTGCCTTTACAGATGAGGAAAAGCCTACAGGTTCTTGACTTGCTCAAGGTCACACAGACCGAAGAAGGCGATGCAAAACCAAGCTCCAACTCCACATTCGCCAATTTCCACTCCCTTGCACTGCTTAAAACCCTTCTCGGTAGGTGTGGTTCTCAGCACACTGGTACCACTGTGGGCTGCTACTGACACTTTCAAAGTGCCTTTCTCATACAGGAAATACTGTCCAGGCATTTTCTTTCCAGACAGAGTCCCAGAATCACAAAGGAAACCCCTCTTTGGTGGAGTTAAGTTTGAGAATACACTTCTCCTTCCCAAAATAAAAAGAAAAAAAGGTGGGGGTGGGGTGGAGGAAGAAACTCACAAGTCTTTTGAAACATAATTATATTAAATAAAGGCCAAGCAGCGAGTGGTTCCTCTTCAAAGTCGATGCCTCCTTGAGTCCTGAAATACTGAGAATTCCACGGTCCCTTCCATAGACACGGATTAAGTTCAGATTGGAGGAGGGGCACCAGAGCTCGTGGAGCTCCTGCCCGCTGCATCTGGGGGCGCCCCCAAGATCTGGAGTCTGGAGGGCAGCGCCCGTGCGCCCGGGCTACTGCCTCTCCTCGTGAGGGGCGCTGGGAAAGTCCGAGTCCTCCTGGGGCTTGGTCCCATCCGGGAGCAGGGTGGCCCGCACCTTCCTCTTCTCTTTGAACCTGCCGGAGCGGGAAATCTTCAGGTTGCGGCGGCTGCCGCCCGATTTCTCCTCGCCCACGCGATCGAGCCTTGTGGGGTCGGCGGTGTCTGGGAGGCCTGGGTGTTGGCAGTCCCGGCTGGGTGGAGAGGGCTCCCTGGGGCCCGGCTGCAGCCCTTGAGAGGGTGGAGGATGCGTCCCTCCGCTCCCGCCCCCACCACTGTCCTTGCCTTTTTTCCTGCTGCTGTTGGCTAATGATTTCCACCAGGGACTGGAGCTGCTGCCGCCGCTGGGGCCGCTGCTGTCAGCCATAGCCGCTGCCCGGCTCCTGGGACCCGGGAGGCCAAGGCCAGGTGCCCACTTATTTCTCCTCTCGACCACTCCTACCCCTCCCAGCTGAAGGCGGGGGCGCTGCCCTGTGGAGGGAGAGGTAACCAGGATCCGTGACTCTTCCTGCCCCCGCCCCTCCCTGACACACCTCCTCGGCCGCTCCCCCCCAACCCCCCATCTGGGCTCCACTCTGCACCGCATCAGGGCGCCGAATCTCTGGGAGACTGGGAAGGCAGGGAATGAGGGGTGCAGGTAGTCCAGGGGATCTGAGATCCTCTGAAAGAATCTGAAGCCAAGTTCATCCTCCCCCCCTCCCCTGCCCAGTACCTGGAAACAAGATCAGCTGAGCTCCCCCTCTCCCAGTAAACCTATGGTCGTCTGGCCTCTCCAGGGTTCACAAACAAACTGTCCCTGAGGGCCTCTGGGTTCCTAGAGGTGTGACCGCACCACCAGGTGGAGACTGCCTCCCAAGAGATCAGCCTCCAAAGGCAGGGTTAAATGTTTGGTTTACTGAAAGGGGAATTCTGGGGGGGCGGGAGAGGGGGGGGTCAGGGCTGCCGAGGAACTGGAGAAAAGCTTCCTGTCACTTGGATTAACAAGGTCCCTGGGAGTTCAAGGGAGTGGGGGTGGGGGAGAAACCAGACAGGTCTGTCCACTCAGCATGGGCAGACTTTGCACTACTCCTTGTGAGATGAAGGCTCCAGCTCTGGAGGCCTTTCCGCAAGGAGTAGGCGTTAAACCAAGTTTGGCCCAGGCCTTACCTGGTCCGGTGAAGGATGACAAATTCGAGGAGGCAGGGCAGGACTTTCAACTATTGCTGATTTTAGTTTTCTGGCTCAGATAATAGGAGACTGGAATTTATACCCAAGGGGGAAAAATGAGGATACTAGGCTCTAGTTTTTAAGCAACTGTCCAGTCTACAAACGGTTTAGCATCCAGACTACTTGGCTCTTGGAAGAGGTCTCTCCCACCCCATCCTCTTCCCCCTCGACTATGTGGCTAACTTGCCACATTCTCTCTCAGTTGGCATAAGGGGGCTTCACAGTGTAACTGAGCCTCCGAGAGTGGGGTAGACCCAGAGACACTAGATTATAGTCCCGGTCTGTCTCTCGAGTTCTTGTGGGTTTGGCTCAGACACTTATCTTATATGTACATCTACAAAGGAGGTATAGAATGGAAAGTGCCCCTGGATATAATATCTGCACACTGACCTGGTTTTGAATGGAAGCTCTCCCACTTAGGGTTAAAAAAGCTGTGTGGAATGACCCTTGGAGCTCATCTAATCCAAGTGGCTCAGGCAGGTTAAGGGACTTGGTCAAAGTTACATTGGTAACAAATAGGGTGTGGGGGCGGGGTTTGAACGTAACTTTTCCACCTGCAGAGTCAGAAGCCTCTTTGCCGGCATTAGTGCTTGGTCAGCATCAGGCCTTGGGCAGATCCCTGGCTCCCTGCAGCCTCGGTTTCCTTATCTGTAGAATGAGGGGGCTGGACTAGATAAGGGGCTACACTGGGATCCGTGAACGTGTTTTCAAGGAATATTTTGATAATCATTTTTAACATTGTTAGGTTTCTTTTGCAATCTTATTTTATTTCATGCATTTAAAAATATTACTCTGAGAAAGGGTCAGTAGACTTCACCAGACTGTCAAAGGGTACCATGACATACACACACACACATACACACACACACACACACACACACACACACACACACACACACACACACACACACAAAGGTTAAGAACCCTAAGGTGGAGGGTCTCTAAGGTCCCGAAAGCTCTACAACTACGATCATTAGCTTGAGGTTGTTTCTTCTCAATAGAACCATTTCAGCATCCCAGTTGCACAATCATAAGTTGGGAAACTATGTGTTCAAAAAAATGCATCACAATTCTCAGACTTTACACTGGTAAGTCTTAAATAAAAGATGCTAAAAGAATGGAGGGGAGGGAAAGAGAGGAAAACAAAGTACCCAGTTAAAGAACTTCGAAACTATAACTACAATTGATTCAATTCAATCGATCTTCAGGGACATAAACGCCTCCTTTAGAAATGAAAGCAGGAGAGCCCCCATTTAGTTCTGGAGGTAAACAGTGATTACTTGGTGTCTTAACATTCTCCTAAGGCAACCTCCAGTTGTAGCAGAAAGAGCAGGGAGCTTGGAGCCGAGTTACAGCTGACTTGCGTCCCTGTGTGCAGCTCTTTCTGACCACAGGTACGTCACTTGACTTCTGAATCTACTGTTCTACCTCAAACTCAGGGGATGTTGTGAGGCAGCACTCACTAGAGAAATGGGACCTGTTAGGAGGGCTTTACACAGCTGACTTGTTTGGACCTCTAGTGCCCCAAGTGGGGCAGTAACAAAGTGATTGTTTTTAATTACATTTTATAGGATGCTTTTTAGAGCTGAAAGGGACCTGGGAAGCCTTCCAGCCCACTCCAACCCCCTCATTTCATCGATGAGGGACCCAGAGACGTGACTGGGACTTGCTCACAGACCTACAGATACTAAGTGGAAAGGATAGTATTCCAACCTTGGTCCTCAGATACCAGAACTAGCCTCTGGCACGTATTGGAAAGAGCCCTACGTTGAAAGTTTCCAGTCCAGATAGGTCTACGCTTTCTAGCTAGGACTCTGGGGCAATTCACAAACTTTCGGAATCTCGGAAAGGGAGGATCAAAATCACGGGCTCCCTTCGTGGACTTCGTAGGATTGCTGGGAGTTTGGTGAATGTTAGGGCTAGCCGCTAGAGAATGCAAATTTTTCTGGAGGAAAGAAATCCCTTCTTTTGTCTAGGACAGGTCTGGGTTTTTCTTACGTTGGCCGGATGAAAGACGTCCGATTCCTCTCGCAGGAGCGTTCTTCTCCAGCTGGCCCGCACCTGTTACACTGTCAGTACCCTAGAGGGGCACCTGCAGCTAAAAGTGCCATAAGGCAGACTGGGCTCATTCTCACTTCAAAGTCAAACCACGGCCAGAGGCCACAAGGCCAGGTTCTTCCACCTTCCCCGAAAACTGGCAGAAAGGCGGCATCTGCCGTTCCAGGAATCAGTTGCTCTTCAGACACTTATCTTTGGGGCGTGCAAGGACAGGTCAGTGAGCAAAAGTCTTCGGACAACTAAGGGCTTGTTTGAAAAGGCGCCGAAGCAGCCCGACAGCCTGGAACTGAACCTCCGCATGTGTTTGCAGAGGCGAGCCACCCCAGCCAACCCAGGGCGATCTTTGCCAGCCTGCTATCCTGAGCTGGGCTTTCCTGCCCGGGGATTTGACCATCAGCACTCAGGTAGGTCCTGCAAGTGTCCTCAGCTCCTCAGAACTGACTTCCACCTCCCAGAGTAAAAGCTCTCTCCCTCCCTTCCCCGCCCCCATTCCAACCTTCCCCCGACCGCCTAACTCCGGCTGCTTCTCACCTGCTTTGGCTTCCTCTTCAGGGGAGAGTAGAGAGAAGAAAGTGGCGCTTGGCTGGGCTTTGATCCCGGGGAAGAATTGAGAACAGCTGAGGAGGGAGGTTGGCTGCCCTGAGCTTACTCCACTAAGGCAAGAGAGGGTAGGGGGCAGTAGCCTCTCTCCCTCAGGTGTTCTGGCGCTAGGTGATGCTCTACAGAAGGCCCAAGGTTTCGGTTTAGGTGCTACCTATCGCCAGTTCAGCCACAGAGCTGGAGATGGGTGGGCGGGGCAGCTGCGGAACTGCTTTCCTTCGAGGCTAAGTAGCTACTGCTTAGCCTGCGAGTGCACTACCTCCCCTCTGGATCCCTCAGTGGCTCCTGGATGACCTTGGCCCCAGGGAGCTTGGCTCGCGCGCGCAGCTAGTCCTGCCAGGAGGAGAAGGAGGCGGGCTGCTCCCTTGGCCTTGAGGGGAGGGCGGGGTTCCCCGCGCCTGGGGCTTCGGGCATTGTCTGCCCGCTGCCGCCTTCCTCTTGGGCCAGTAGCGCCAAGGGGCCTGACTCGGGGGCAGCAGCGGAGGCCAGAGAAAGTAGCCGAGGCTGCTGCCGACGTTCTGGGGGTTCCCTACTCCAAGTGGAGAGAACTTGGCGCTGCCTCCCTCTGGTCGCCCCTATTGGGCCGAGGTAGCCACGACGTGGCGCCAGCCGAAGGGGTTTGATTGGAGCTGGGGGCGCCTATCCTCCTGGAGGAGGCGGTACCTGCCTGGTACACCTGGGCGGGAGTAAGGGGGCTGGAGTGTACAACTGGAGAGGGAGGGGCGCTGAGGGGGCAGACGGTCACACCTGGGCGAGAGTGAGGGGGTTGACGGGCACACCTGGGGTGGGGGAGACTCATGAGTATTCTTAGGCAAGAGGAAGGGAGCGGGTGAGCAAACGCTCCAGGTGACGGAGATTAGGAGGCAGAGAGCCCTGGAGAGAGGAGCAGGATGTCTGTTCGCTCTCACCAGCCTAATATTTGCAAAACTTCTTTTCTGCTAATGTCTAGAGCCAGGAGTACCAAGGCATCTTGGCTGTGTGACCCTGGACAAGTTCTCTGTCTTCTCGAATTTCATCTTCATTTCATATATATATATCTATATACATATATATTCATTTTATTTATTTTTAATGTTCTACAACCACTACCATAAAAGTTAGATTTTTTCCCCCCTTAACTACCCACCACCACCCCCTCCCTCCCCAAGACGGCATACAATTCTATATAGGATCTACACATACATTCGCGATTCTGTTGAATACATTTTCACTATAGTCATGCTGTATAGAAGAACTAAAATGGGAGAAATCACGTAACAAACCAAAACATAACACACACACACACACACACACACACACACAGAATGATCTGCTACATTCTGCGATTAAATTCCATAGTTCTTTCTCTGGGTGTGGAAGGCATTTTGCCTTAGAAGACCTTTGGGAATTTTTTTTTTTTTTATGTCCCTACGTTGCTATGAAGATCCAAGTCTACCAGAAAAAACTCCCTCGCATACTGTGGTCGTTGCTGTGCACAAAGTTCTCCTGGTTCTGCTCCTTTCACTCAGCATCAGGTCATATAAGTCTTTCCAGGCCTCTCTTGAAGTCTTCTTGTTCATCATTTCTTATAGCGCAATAGTATTCCATTACATTCATATACCATAATTTATTCAGTCATTCCCCAATTGATGGGTATCCCCTTGATTTCCAGTTTTTGACAACTACAAAGAGTGCTGCTATAAATATTTTTGTACATGTGGAACCCTTTCCCATTTTTATGATCTCTTGGGAATACAGTCCTAAAGCAATATTGCTGGGTCAAAGGGTATGCACATTTTTGTAGCCCTTTGGGCATAGTTCCAAACCGCTCTCCAGAATGGTTGGATGAGCTCACAGTTCCACCAACAATGAATTAGCGTTCCAACTCTCCCACATCCTCTCCAATATTCATCTTCATTTTTTAAATGAGGAAATAAAGTACCAGTATTACCTCCATCACAGGACTGATGGGAGGTTCTTCTGAGATGGGATCTGTCCAAAGAGCAGACCTTTAAAGGGCAGACTTTTGCAGACTTTTAAAGGCCGATGGAAGGTCACCTCTTAATAGTGGGCAATGTGGGAAAGGAGTTGCGAGATTTGTGATTTCATTCTGATAAACAGGGGTTCCCGAAGACAGTTTCCTCTTCATTTCCTCTGTCGGTAAAGTTTTAGAGAGTTTCCTGAGGCACTGAGTGGGTAAACGACTGGGCTGGAATCACACAGTCTGTATCAGAGGCAGGCTTTGAACTCAGCTGGATCTCCCTCACAATCCAGATACTCGAAGACCTGCACCTTGCTGCCTCATCTCCCTTTTGGTAATAGATCATGTCAGTTATTGACATTTGGTGGGTAAGTGATACCCAGTTTTGGTATTGGGCCACTGCTATCTGTGCCTGCCAGCTATCTGAAGCCATTTGGTTCTCTAGAGTTGGTGTTCCTTGGGGCAGAGGATTTTCGACTTCCAGATTCATCTGAAATGCTCATGGTGGGAGACTCAATAAATTTAGCAACCCAGTAATTTGGGTAATGAAATTTCCTTCTCCCCAAATTAGGACTAGGAGAGAAATGTGTCTCTTGGAAGGTTTAGATTTGTAGGTGTGCGGAGATGTATGTAGAAATGTCTCATAGGGGTGTAGATTTAGAGGCCAAGCACTGAGGGAGGCAGGAGCAAGTCAACAGCCTCCTCCTTTGCTTTTTGCCCCTACTTCCTAGCTATCATTTTCCCTTCTTTCAAGGAGGTTCAGCTATGAGCCCTTCTTCCTGTGGTGGTCTGGTTTTTTAAGGGGAGGGGAGGCTTTTGCTTTCTTGTTGCTAAAAGTATAAAAAGGCCCAGCCTGGGAAGACTTTGGGATAGAACTTTTATCAGAATCCCTGTTGCCCCCAGTGAATCAGGTGTCTGATTGTCATGGTGACTGGGGGGGAGGGGATTAACTTTGTGTTCCCTGCCCTCAATTTTAAAAGAGTGTGTGTGTGTGTGTGTGTGTGTGTGTGTGGGTGTGGGTGTGGGTGTGGGTGTGGGTGTGGGTGTGGGTGTATGCACATTCTGCGGTCCCTGAGAGCCTCATTGCATTTTAACTTCTGAGCCTGAATGTCAGGTCTGGGACCAGCACGAAGGAACTTTCTTCTCCACCAATCCAGGTCAACTCCTCCCTAACAAAATCATCATAACTGACTTGATGTGACACTTTAAGGTTTGAAAAGCCATTTATTTACATTATCTCATATATGTGCATAGAGGATTGTACATTTCAAGCCAGAAGGGTTGTTAAAGGCTATCGAGCCTGATCCTTTCATTTTGGAGATTGGTGTAAGGACATGACATCTTTCTGTCAATGGATCTCCGGATCTGTGGATATGGTGATACAAATCCTCTTTCCGGCACAGCCCAATTGCTACCTTCTCATTGTGACAATTTGTCTTTCCTTTCATCCTCCAAAAACAAGCTACCTCATGCACAGTCTCACTTCTGATCTCCAGTCTCACATCTCTAACTGCTTTTCAGACACCTTAAACTCACCAAATCCAACACAGAACTCATTATGCTTCTCCTTGAACCCTTCCCTGCCCCTCCTAACTTTCCTATCACTGTCAAGGCAACACAGTACTCTCAGTCCCTTAGGCTCACAACCTTCCTCACTGTCTCTCACTCCTCATAGCCAATCTATTCCCAAAGTCTATCAATCTCACCTTTGCAACATTTCTCTCTCATGCCCCTTTCTCTCCTTTGACAATATGTCATCACCTCATGACTGGACTATTGAAATAGTTTGGTGGGTCTGCCTGCCTCAAGTCTCTTCCCCTTTCCAATCCATTCTCCTTCCATTGAGCCACCAAATGGATTTTCCTAAAGTACAAGTCTGATCATGTCGCCCCTTACTCAGTAAACTCCAATGACTCTCTTTTGCCTGGGGATCAAATACAAGATGCTCTGTTTGGCATTCAAAATCCTTTATAACCTAGTCTCCTCCTACCTTTCTAGTCCCTCCAGTAACTCTGGCCTCCTGACTCTTCCTCGAACAAGACACTCCATCTCTCTGCTCTGGGTATTTTCTGTGATTGTCCCCCATGCCTAGAATGGTCTCCCTCTTCTCTGCCTAGCAACTGGGAGGCAGCTGACCTGGGCAATGAAGAGAGAAAACAGAAGTTCTTGAGACTAATGGGAGCTGGAAAGAAAGAACACACTGGCCATCTTGTTATAGGTCAACATCTCATTTCAGAACAGGGGAAGAAGATAAGAAAATGAATGAAGAACTGGAGTCTCAGTATCAGCAGAGTATGGACAGTAAATTATCAGGGAGATATCGGCGACACTGTGGACTTGGCTTCAGTGAGTTAGAGGATCCTGATGGGGAAGGTGATGCTGCTGGAAATGATGATGATGATGATGATGATGATTCACCTGACCCTGAAAGTCCAAAGGACTCTGAAAGAGATTCAGAGTCTGAGAAAGAGGAATCTGCTGAAGAACTACAAACTGCTGAACAGCCAGAGCTAAAGAAGGACACAAAGCTAAGAAGGACACAAAGAGCAATTACAAAATGATGTTTGTTAAATCTAGTGGTTCATAACTCCGAATGTGTGGTTAGTCTTTGTATTCGAAGTAAGCCTTATTGTTATAATGCACAGTGGAGGACTGCTTCTATAACACAGACCTTTGTATTATAGTTTTAAAAAAGGCCCTTTTAAATAATTACAAAGAGTGTTTGCTTTCAGATGCCATGGATTGCAATTTTATGGGCATGGTTATATCCATTTTTTGTAAAATATAAGAGTTGCCTTGTACAAAAGACAAATAAATATGATTCCCAGCTTCCTTTCACATTGAAAAAAAAATGCCTTCTTTTTCTTATTTCCTATTTACCCAGTATGTAGCTTGTTCACACATAATTACATGTTGTCTACTCCATTAGA
This sequence comes from Bettongia penicillata ogilbyi, assembly GCA_023548195.1. NCBI lineage: Eukaryota > Metazoa > Chordata > Mammalia > Diprotodontia > Potoroidae > Bettongia > Bettongia penicillata. The sequence goes on from JAJHZJ010000453.1 coordinate 2,934,568, forward strand.
TAAGCTCCTCAAGAGCAGAGATTGTCTTTTGCCTCTTTTTGTATCCTAGGCACTTAGCACAATGCCTGGCACATAGTAGGCACTTATTAAATGTTCATTGACTGATTAATTGCCTGAGGCAACTCCTGTTACCCATTTATTTTCTTGTTCTCACAACATGACCAATCTACTTCTTTTTCTCATTACACATTTGTTTCCTAGGGGAAAATCCTTTTTCTCACTTCCTTGGGGGTCAGTACCAACTTTAGGTTATGAAACATTTTCTAGATTTTGGGCAAGAGCTGCTTCTGTCAGGTAGAGCATTACAGATGCATTTGTTCAAACAGGATTCCCCTCTCTGTGTCAGTAACTATAACAGAGGGGACCTACCATAGCATTGCCTAACTGCTGAACTGGAGACAAATGAGAAAAATCCAACTCTTGCCATGTGAATTATGGAGCACACAGGAAATAGTGATGGATAAAAAACCTTAATAGGTGTCAACATGGTTCTGTCCTCAAAGCAAAGAGGAAGGAAATAATTCTTTTACCATGTTTGACCTTAAAATCAAATTGCTTCAGTGTCTCAGAGTATCTATTGACCACCATGTTTAACTCTACCCCAGGCTCTCTTTTCACTCAAGGTCCCCTTCAAGCATTTTCCTAATTCCACCCCTGAAAATTACAGCAGTGTCCTGGTCTGGAAGACCTGCTGGTCCTCCAGGCTCTTTTCCCTGCTTCTCCCATTTTACCTCCTTCATGAAGGTCAGTTGGTGATCTTGCTGTCTACCCTTCCTAATCTGAACATGAACTCTTCAGATATTTTTCCTTTATTTTCAATCAGCATCCTTCCTCTCCCCTCCTCCCCCCACCTCCAACTTTTGAAATGCATTTGTGAGTCAGCAGTGGGACACAACTTGGGTTGTGTTTAAAAAGGGATTAGGGAAGGGATGATTTTGCTCTGCTCTGTTCTAATCAGACCTCCTCCCTAGGAGACCTTGGCCAAGTCTCTTTGGGCCACAGTTTCTTCATATGTAATATAAGATGGTTGGACTATAGGGCCTTGAGGTCTCTTCTAGTTTGAACTCTGTGTTCCTATGTATACATCTGGAATGTTTGGCTTAGTTTTTCTGTTTTTTGAGGAAGGATTTGACAAACTTGAGAGCCCAGAGAAGAGTGCCCACAGCTATGAAGGGGCAAGTTGAAATGGGCTGAAATAAGTGGGGATGTTCAACCCGGAGAAGAGAACATGAGGAGGTGGGCATGGTAGCATGGCTAGACTTGATCTAAAGTAAACTTCCTTAAATGGAGAGCCATCCCAAGAGCAGGGTTGTGCCTCAGGAAGTAGTGCGAGATCCTCCCGTACTGGAGGACCGCTTGCCTAGGATATTGTAGAGGTCATTCCTAGCCAAGCTGATGACAGTTGTGTTTGTCTTTCATTTTTTGAAGAAAACCATGACATCAGGGAATTGATGACATAACTTGCAGTTGACTTTGATTTGAGGGAGGGCTGTGCAAGGTCACCAGTCTCACTTTTTCTTCCAGTGGCCAGATATTCCTCAGGATGACTGGAGATGGTCCAGGATGCCATAGGGGACCCTGGCCCTTTTAAGCTAAGGCCTTTTCTGGTTCCCACTTTGAGTGAGGAATGCCCATTCGGGGAATAGCCTTCTTTAAGAAATGAGACAATTAATTAGAAAGAAAAAAGAAAAAAACTGATGATGGACTGAATGGTCTTAGGGTTGCCCTTTCAACTTGAAGATGCTGGAACTCTAGGATTCTGACACTGATGAAGGATAACTGAAGATGTTTATGGAAACTTGGGGTGTTCTTAAACAGTAAATGCTTGTGATATTCCCTCACAAAATGTTATACAGCAAAACAAAGCATCTGGTCTGAGACAGCGGAGGTCAGTCAATGGCAAGCATTTATTAAATACTTACTATGTGCCAGGTACTGTGCTAAGCTCTGGGATGTTTGTCTTTTGTTAAAGCTTATCCATTGAGATATTCTTTAACAAAATGAAATTTAGTCGTTTCTGATAAAAAGTAAGAATTTAATTATGATTTATATATGAACTAAGATGAAAGTCATTTCACTTCCAATTTTATTTATTAACTCTAGGTAGATATGAACAAAAATGTTTAAAATAACCCAGAGAGTCAGAAAAAAGTTTCTTGACAGAATGGGTACCTCTAGAAATGTCCTCTTCAAGCCTTCTGACTGAACACTAGACACTTAAGCTAAATAGATTTAGCATAATGAAATTTGATTGGGTCATGTTCTCTTTGTATTTTAATGGTACCTTCAATGTGGCTAGAATGGGAAAGACGAGTGTACAAAGTCAGACAAAGATGGTGGAGCAATCACACCTAGGATCTCTACAACCAAAGAGAGTGAGAAGTCAGTGCCGATGTAACTGACAAGATGCCAATGTAACTGAAAAGATTCCTTCCACTCAGGCTGTTCTATTTCATCTACTAGGGAATGCTCTGGCTCCAACTTTTTAACCAAGACATTGAGGACTGAGGAGCTGGTAGTAGGTACTGACCTCATCCTGTGAGACCAAACATCTGGAGTAGAAAATAGCACTGGTTCTGACACCGTCTAGTCGACCCAGCTTCCTCCACCTGGAACCTAATGCACTCATGAAATGCACTCATTGCATTCTCCCACTAGTCTAGGGAAAACTTTGTTCTTAACGAGACACAAACTGCATAGTTCCCACTGCTTTTGAGGTTGATTCCAACTCATCTTTACTGGTGCTCACTCTCTGCTTTTTTGGTAGGGGAATTTTATGCTTCTATTAGGAAACCTTACTTCAGGTAAATCAAATTGCTTATTAAGTGCATAAATCCAAAGTTTTACTAAGAGACTATATACTTTATGAAACTATCGTCCTAAGGGTAAAAGAGACTAAAAATACACATGTTTATGACAGGGTGGAGTAGAGGATGGAAAAGATGACTGCCTTATGGTATACAGTGGAAAGAGCTTGGTCTTTGGAGTCAGGGACCTGGATTCAAATCCCACCTGTGATCCTTATTACCTATGTGACTTTAGGGAAGTTAGTTGACCTTGATGGGCTTTGATTTCCTAATTTATAAAATTAAGGGATGGTGGTGGTGGTAGACTAGACAGTCTCGAGGGTTCCTGCCAGCTTTAAAGCAATGATCTTGTGTGTTCAGGCCCTACTCCTGATAAGCGCTGGTCATATGGCTCTGGACGAATCACTAAACCTCTCAATGTTTAAGGAGACTTTCTAATACTAGAAGTTGCCGAGAAAGTGGAGGGAGTTTTCTCCCCATTCTGATACAGGTTCTGTTCCAGGTTCTCATTGCCTTATACTGCCTCAAGAATGTCCCTAGCCTAGCCCATCCTCTACTCAGCTGCTGATAGGATTTTCCTAACTCAAAAGTCTGACCATGTCACTCCCTTCTCGGCAAACTCCAGTGGCTCCCTGCTCTCTCCAGGATCAGATATATAATCCTCTCTGGCATGAGAGCTTTTCATCCCAGCACTGCCCTCCCCTTCACACCTTTCCCCTCCTATCCTGTCCTTCCCTCTATATGCTCTATAATGCAATGACACCGTTTTTCCCACAAGATACACCATCTGCCAACTGTGTACCTTTTTTCTTGCTTTCTTCCAGGACTTTGTCCAAATCCCATGTTCGGCGGTAGAACTCCCCTGACCCCAGCAATGCCCCTCCCTCCCCTAGCCTTCTCTCAAAGATGACCTCCCATTGACACTGTCTACATCTTGTATGTGCACAGTTCTGTGCATGACATCTCCCATGTTAGACTATGAGACCCCTGAGGACAAGGACTGTATTTGCCTTCTTGTTCTCTCAGCACCCAACATAGAAAGAATTTAATAAATTCTTGTTGGCTGATGAGTCCCCTATAGACCACAGACACATGCATGGATATGATAAGATCTTAGAACATCTCAATCTCCAAAGCACAAGGGGGCAGGTGACCAGAAGGTCAACAAACAGACTCATGATAGGTGAAAATTGCCCCCATTATCTTTGCAATGATGGCCTACCTACAGAAAATGGAGAAAACATTATCATTAAAGACATGTATGATTGAAAATAGTAGGAGGTCCAGTCATGGAGTTCACAGATGAGATCACAAATGGGAAACCTAAGTGTAAGAATTATTATGAAAAGCAAAAATGATTTAGGCTTTTTAGGGTAGGAGAAAGACTACCCTACCAGATGTGTACCTGAGCAAGAAATCCATTACCACATGCATTCCAAAACAGTCATGAGTTCTTTTCTTGAAGATGTCCAGGGAGGGGGAATCTCCTTCCTCCCTAAGGCATCCCTCAGTGGAGAATCTATAGGAGAACATGTTGATGAGAACATGGATGGTGCACAGTCCATGCCCACATGGATGCCCACATAGAGCCATGGAGGCCTTGAATATGTGCCATTCCTGGGGATGCACCATCTGATTATCTGGTGGAAATTAGCTCTGAAAATGCATATCCCACATAACTTGGTCAGGGAACAAGGAAGGAAACCTATTGAGGCATCACATTCCCCTGAGAAAGAGTTCCCAAGCCTGTTTGTGTTCATTGTTTTCAGAGAATGGCCTCTCTGGAAGAGGAGCCTGTGACTCACTGTTAGAGGAGTCTGTTCTGCTCTGTTCACCAGGTGACCGAAATCCGGGCTTTTTCTTTGTTGTCTGTGACCCATGACATCAGAGAATGTGAAGAGAGGAGGGGGCTACCTGCTGCTTCTGGTTCCATCACCTGGGAGATGTCTGGGGCCCTGTTCCCCAGTTGACCACTTCCTGGTGGTAGGGGGTACCATGTTGTTAGCTACAGAGCAGCCTCATGTGGTGTCCTATTTGGGGAAAGGGCAATAGTATTGATCCAATTTTCTATGGCCCTTTAAGGTTTACACAGCATCTTCCTCACCACTATTTTACAAATGAGGAAACAGGTTAAATGACTGGGTCAAGATCACATAGGTGGTAGTCAGTAGAACTGTTAAATTTTGTGTCTTCAGATTTAAAGACCAGAATGACAGAATTATAGAATTTGGGAATTGGAAGTAACCTCAGTGGCAGTCTAGTCTAACTCATACTCTAAAGGAATCCTCAGCAAAATTACCAGATAAAGGTTATCGAGTCTGGGTTTGAAAACTTCCAAGAGGAGACCCTACCTCTTAAAGCAACCCATTCCACTTTGGACAACTCAAATCAAAAGGAATTATTTTTTTGTGACTAATGTACAACTGCCACCAACACCAACAACAAGCCACTTCTGAACATTCCTTTACAACCAAACCAGTTGCTGTAGGAGTCGTATCTGATAGTACATGCACCATTATGTACCTGTAGCCCTCCACTTTTCTACAGAGATGGGGAGGATATTTCGTTATCTGTCTTCTTTGACCAGGAGTTCTTCACCATTTTTGTGTTGTGCTCTCCTCTGGAAGTCTGGTGAAACTTATGGGCCTTCTCCTCAAAAATAATTTTCTTATATAATTGAAAGAAACACTAAAGTATCTTAGAGGTTAGTGAAAATAAAGACAAATTATTTTTCCCCCATCTATGTTTGTGGATATCTATCCATAGATACTAAGGGAAGAATCCTGCTGTGGTTCTATAGTGCCCAGGATTGGTCACTACAACTAATCACAGTTTGTCTGCCCTTCAGTATTGTTTACCTTTGTGCTATTAGAGTCAGCTCGGAGGCAGTGGGGCAGAGAGAATGTGCTGGACACACAATCAGGAAGAGCTGGGTCCATTTACTGATTCTGCAACGCTGGGGGAATCACTCTCTGAGGCTTGTCTAGTTCAGTCATTTTAGTCATGTCCAACTCTCCATGATGCCATGTGGGGTTTTTGTGGCAGAGATCCTGGAGTGTTAAATGACTAGATTAAAGGAGGGGCTCAGTTTCCTCAGAACAGGAAGGGATTTTGAAGATCAATTTAGCTCACTCCTTCATTTGACAGATGAGGGAACTGAGTCCCAGAGAGGTTAAGAGATTTGTTTAAAGTCACACAGGTAGTGACTTTGGATTTGAATCCAAGTCCACTGATTCCAAAGCAAGTAAGCCCCCTTTCCACCATGTCATGAGGGCACCCCCAAAGAAGATCAGTGGATTTAAGATAAATCCTCAGAAGGGAAGGTTAGGCTGTGGCATGAGCACAGACTACGTAACCTCAAAAAAAATTCATGCTTCATTAAGCCTTAGAATCTTACTACATGCCCTGTGTTTCCAAGAAGGAAACGAATGAGATCATCTTTGTTTATGCTCTTGTGGCCTGAGAGGCACTGTTCCTATTTACTGTATGATTTATTGGTCCAGCTTTATTGGTCCTAAATGCCTGCTTTTGTGTTGTATGAGAAAACTGCCACCATGCTTGGGAAGGAGCTAATGGGAGACAAGGCATGGACCTGAGGAGAGGGAAGGCTTCCCATGCTTGTATGAAATGCTGTGCTGAACGCTGGGGTTCCGGGTTAAGGAATGGCTCAGGGATAGAATGAATGTAACCTACACTATCTGGTCCCTTTGTCATCAACTTCTCCTCCAAAGGCTGGACCTGAGAAGGTTAAGGAAGATCCCGGGTCAAATAGGACGTTAGACATTTACTAGCTATGTGACCTTGAGAAAGTCACTTAAAAATTTCTTCTATGAAGTGAAAGTGATCATACTCTTATCTCATATATGTAAGGTACTGGGAAGACCTTTTACTGTGTTACTACTAGTAGTAGTAGTACTACTGCTACTGTTCTCCCAAGCCTCCCAAGGACTGGAACTGGTGGGTGAGATCATAGGATGATAGATGAAGAACCAGAGAGGGTTTTGAGATCAACAATCCACTCTAATTTTACAGATGAGGAAAGGAAGGCTCAGAGATGTGAAAAGACTCACCCAGGTCACCCCAACAATGAGGAGCAGAGCCAGGATTTGAAATCAGGTCTTTGGACTCTGGGCCCAGCATGCTTCCATTGTTGACCTCTAAACCACTTCCTGTTGTGAGAGCCCTTTCACTGCTGGGATTTTCCTGCTTTGACCTTCGTGTTCCTGTTCAGATCAGCATCTCTTCTCCTAGAGTGACCTTGTCACTGGACCTTCTCAGCCTCAGGATTCCCACCATGTAAAATGAGGGGGTTGGATCACATGGATTCAGAGGCCTCTTCCAACCTCAGGCCCATGATGCTATGACCTCTCTGAGACTCAACCTCCACTTGTGTAAAGTGGGAGGCATTCACTGGGAGGTTCCTCCCACCCCCATGATCCCTTTCAACTCCTCATGAACAACAGGCAGGGGTATCTTCACCTTTCTTTGTGTCCTCTCCCCGTTCTCTAGGGAAACCAACCAACAGAACCCTTCTCAGAAGAAAAAAATTCATAAATAAAAGATGATGAAAGTCTAACTGTTAGAGGTTAATAAAAATGAAGATAAATTTTTTTTCCCTTCCAAGTTCCTGGAGCCCTTAAAATTTGTCGAGGTCTGCACCAAGGGTTGGGAGAAACCTCAGAGGCTGTCAAGTAGCAACCCAAGCTGAACAAGTCATTATCCACTTTAGGAAGGCTCATTCCACCTTTTCTTAAAAACACTTGGAGATGGAGGTGGGGTCACTACTCACCACATGCCAGGGCATTCCCACCCCACTTTTGGGGTAGTTTGAATTGTTTCATAATCTGTCTTTATATTAAGTTTAAGTTGGTCTCTGAACATTATACCTCTCACTCCTGAAGTCTGAGACCAGAAGAGTTTGGGAGGAGATGGATTCCTCAGTCAGGAAAAGGCTGAGGATTGATGAGCCAGACAGCCCATCTCCGATACCTCCAGCCCAGGGAGATTACCTTTCAAACAGCAAGTTGTCTGTGGAAGAGCAGGCTTTTGCCTTCTGCCTATACTTTTACAGATGTCTTCTCTTGAGTAGAAGAGGGTCTCCCATGATTGGCATGTCTAACGTGGACAAAGCTTCCTAAAGTAGCAGGACACAGATCTATTAGGCTTCTTTATTTACTATGAGGCCACCAGGAGCAAACAAAGGCATTCTATTGTCACCAAATCCTTCAAAATGAAAAAGGGCTTTATAAATGCTAAAAAAATAATACCCCAAATCCCAGTCAAAGGCACTCCCAAGAACACTCTGACCCACCTAGGGCAGAAAGGATTATTGGATGAGTCATGACTGGGTAAACAGCAGATGCGGTGCTGATAGGAGGCTTTTCCACTTCTAGACTTTTGCTCATGGGCTTCCCTCTAATTTCCCCATCTCCCATCTCTGCTTGGTGAAATTCTGCTCCTTCTAAGGCTGCCTTCAGTCAACAAGCACCTACTGTGTGCCAGGCACTGTTCTAAGCACTGGGAATACAGAGAAAGGGAAAACCAATCCCTACCCCAAAGGAGCTTCCATTTTAACTCTCTTGTCTGATCACATCTGATTACTCCCCTCTCCTCCCACCCCAAGCACTTACTTGGCATCTTTTTGATGGAACTATCAGATTTCAAGCTCTCTGAGGGTAGAGGGGTAATAGGCTTCCTTCCCACCTTTTCCTCTGGGCACAGCTCTCCTACATTAGGACTCACTCACCTCTGGTGTACCTCCTATAAGAAGACTTTCCTGATCACCCTTTCTCCTAAAGTATTTTTAAGTATTTCCTTTTTACTTCTCTGAATCCTTGAGGCATTTCCTTGATCTCTCATTGGCTGGAATGATTTTGTATTACTTTGCACATATCATGTATTGACTTCTCTGTGAGTGTTTTGTGTACCCCTAGTAAGCTCTCTAAAGGCAGTGCTTGTTTCTGTTCTGCCTTCATATGCCTTACACATAGTGGGTGTTAATAAATGCTTGTTGAATGATTCATTCAATTTCTATTTCCCAGAAGGATCTCCATGGGGATAGGAATTGGATTTGTGATTTCACTGACCCAGAGAGTTATGAGGAGAGGCCTCTCATTCTCTCAGCACAGGTTGGCACCTTCTGCACCTTCTCTGAGACCTGGCTAGAGCACAGAAGGGCAAATGCCCAGGATCCTACAGCTAAGTATGTATCAGAGCAGGATTTGAACTCTGGTCTTTCAAAACCATGAGGGCAACTGCTTATCCACTGTGCAACCCTGCCTCTCAACACTCATTTATTAAATGAACCAATATAATAAATACATAATCAATAAATATGTAAATTACTGAAATGAATAGGTAAATGAATAGGTAATCATAATTAATGGGCACATAATCACAATAAGTATAATTAAATAATGAAATTATAAGTAGATAGATATATAATCATAATAAGTAAAATAATTATTTTCAGTAACTTGAGGGGAGAAAGAAAGGGAGACAAAGATTCTACTTATCTTGACCAGGCTTCTTCAGTGATGAGGACAAAGTATTGACCACGTTTCTAGGCAAACCCCCACCCTGTGAGATGTGCCCTTTTCCCAGCACAGCTATATGCAAGATTATGGAGGAAGAAAAAGACATCATCTACAGGATACGAAAGAGCAAAAGTTTGCTTTTCATTCTTTCTTCCATCACCTTTTTGTTTGGCCCAGCTAACAATTCCCACCCTTGAGCCTCTGGTTCTAAGTTGTGACGAGTCACTTTACAACTTGGATCTCAATTTCTTCATGTGTAAGGAGAGGAGGGAGCTAGTTCTCTCAAGGTCCCATCTAGTTCCAAATCCTAAAAGTCTACCCTTATATTTGACCACCTTCTTGCTATGTTTATAATTGTCCTGCTTGGGTTGTTAGCTGGCTGTGATCAGGAAGCCTGAGTTGTATCTGTTGACCTGTTGCATTGGCCCTGAGATTGCCCTGAGATCATGGTTCCTGAAATGTTGGAATGAGGCATGATTGGCCTGTGGTAGCAGACAGGTGGATGATATGCTGAAAAGGTGGTCCGTGTTAAAAACTCAGGATTCAGGTATGGTCAAGCTGAATGGCTAAAGGACCTCGTTCAGGATGGCTTCTCAGATGCTTCTGAGTTTCCCAGGAAAGGTAAAGGGCACCAGGAAATGCTCCTAAAGTTAGGAGAGAATGAGAGATGGATCCCTGGGAGGGTGTGGTTGTGCTGGATGCTGGCTTTGGGTAATAGGGGGAAGGGGCAAGAAGCCAGCTAGGAAGCAACCCATAGCATGGTGGAAGAAACCCTTTAGTCCAGTCTGCATGACCTTGATTTCCCTTGAACAAAACCCTAGTTGAGTTGGGCCATGCTGCCTTGATTTGAAGACCTCTGGAGAGGGGCAGCCCATGACCCCTTGAAACCTATTCCACATTCACATAGCTTGAATGATCAGGACAATTTTCCTGATGTGGAGCCTTGCTCCAGCTCTCACTGGTTACTATAGTTGTGTCCTCTGAGGCTGGGGAGCAATGAACACAAGACCCCAGATTTGGCATGACTACACCCAGGTACGGTAGGACCCTCACTTTGCTCTCTCTGGGCCCCGTTCTCCTTCTCTCACAGCCCCTGACTCTTGTCAGATAACCCTTGGTGCTTCCAGTGTCTTGGAATCAAGCTTGGTCTTTGGAAGGAGACCGTAGGCACTATTCAATTTCAGCCTCTGACATTTGATCAAGCATGTCACCATCTTTTGTGATTCAGTTATATCCCAGCAATGGGATATATTTTGTGTAATGGAATTTGTGTAATGGGCAAATTGGAGCAGCTAAAATCTTCCTCCAAGTTATCGATAACATTAAAGAATGAATTTCCCTATTAGAAATACCCAGTCTAAGTTGGGTAAGTTCAGATATGACTGAAAAGGCATCTTCGACAAATAAGTCATCTCATGATAATGCATGGAAACAGTGGATGGTCAAAGGTTGGCTCCCTCTCTGTAAATATCCAGCAGCGTCTTGCTTGTTCCAAGGTCATCCAGCTACCAACTGGAATTGTCAAGAATATGACTGAGAACCTGAGAGTTAGCAAAACTGAGAAGTGGGGATGGGAAGCCTCAGGGTAGACTAAATGGACTTGACTCCCATGACACACTTTACCTTTCAACCCAAATGACCGTGTTGTTCTGGTTTAAGACATTCCATCTCCCATCTCCATGCCTTTGTACAGGCTATGTTCTGCACCTCCCCCCCCTTCCCTTCTTAGTTTCACCTTAGAATCCTTAACTGCTCCCAAAGCAGGTAACATCTTCTCTATGGGGACTTACCTTAGCTGTGCACCCCCCCCCCCCCTTGTTAGTGCTTCTCACCTCCTGAAATTCCTTTGTATTTACTTATCTGGGCACATGAGAATATCTGCTCATTTTTATTTTTATAGTACAATGTCTTGTACCTAATAGAAGCCTCATGGACCTGAGCTCCAATCTGGCCTCAGGTACTTTCCAGCTGTGTGACTCTAGGCTTCTCTTAATCATCGTTTGTCTCCGTTTCCTCATTTGTATGGTGGTAATAATAGTGCCTCCCTCAAAGGGTGGTGGTGAGGATCAAATGACTTCTTTGTAAAGCACTCTGGAAACCCTAAAGTATTGTATAAATGCTTGTCCAATTGAAGGAGGCAGATGTGGGAAGGGAAAGGAGGAGCTTTGTCAGCCTGGACTTCAAAACACCGTAACACACACACACACACGCACTCTTCCTGTCTTCCCTAAGGCTCTCCTTTAGGGGACAGAGAAGGGAAGGGTCCTATAGAGAAGAGGGGATTCCCTTCCCTCCATCTGCAGGTTGCAGGATAAAGGCTAGGTGATATTGGAATTTTAGATCTAACTTCTAAGCCAGGAGAGCCCGAGGCTGTGGGTGCACAACGCGCACCACCTGCCATCTTTCTGATCGCAAAGCATTTTGCCAATGCTTTCCTTAAGTTGCACACATGACAAGCACAAGAACTCTTAATACATTTAATGTTTTTTCCTTCCATTTACACTCTCATAAATTACAAAGCATGTTCACTTCACAAAATAAAACCATTTCCAGATAATTTTTTATGACAGCATCAAGAATTACACACTCTACAACAAAGCTGGACGGTCACGGGGAAGTCCAAGAGTGGAAGTGCCACCCCTAAATCCCCCCACCCACACACCCACACACCCACACATACTGTGCAATCACGCTGCCCAGACCCATAGCTCTAGTGACTCTTCCCTCTTTTAGAGGACCCAAGGATTCCCTCCTCCTCCTCCTCCTCCTCCTCCTCCTCCACCTCTTTCTGCTTCACTTTGCACACAATGGAATAGCAATAGTCAACTTTGCTTTCTGAAATCATTCTGAGAACAGTGAGGGGCTAAATGACATGATTCAGATAATCAGAGGAAAAGATAAAAATACCTAAACCAGTAACAATCCAGGAGGGCAGTGAGTTGAGTATGTTTGTAAGATTTTGTCTGGGTCGGAATTTAGGTACAAAGAGGCATATTAAGCAAACAGAAGAACATAAAGAAAACAGAACCTGTCACAGGATAAGATTCAATAATCAACTACAGATCAACTTCTGAGAGAATTAGCAAACTCTGGGGGAAAACCAAACTTCCCAAGGCCCCCTTCCCCCCTTGTACCGAGCCCAGAGGGAGCACCCTTGCAGATCAAGTAGGCTTCTGTTTGGTCTTCCTATCCCCAGGCTCAGCATGGTGCCTTGTACATCATAGGCACGTTCTTAATAAATAAATGCTGTTGGGTCAGAATGGAAAACACATTCCACAGAAGTATTACTTTTTTTCTGCAGCTTATCCTTCATGTGTACACCAACAAGACAAAGAGCTACCATTGCCTTAAACGAGAAAATTTTCAAAGCTCTCCCAAGAAGAAGAAACTAAATATTCATTTATGCCTTTGGCCAAACTATAACCAGCATCCCTCAGACCCCCACTCCCTTTCCTTCTAAGTGACCCGCACTGGAAGATCCAACGGGGAAATGGAAGGTCAAACTCAGTCTTTGGAAACTGAGGCTGAAACTGCCATACTTGTGCTATACAACAGGATCTTGGTGCTTACGCAGAAACTCCAAAAGCTGGACTGTGCATAACATTTGCCATTGCCATGGGAAGCTCTGGTTATACTGGAGGTATGCCAAGAGAATACTGTAGGAGTGGTCTGGACGTTCATAGGATCCTGCAAGAACTCAGGGTAGGGACTAAAGAAGGGCGATAATAAATTCACTGAATTGAGTTCTCTTCTGCTAAAATAAAATACCATTCTTGCCGTTCATTAACATAAAAAATAAATTTTATAATATAGGTTCTGTCCAACATTCAGCTTAGAGAACTGTCTTTTTAGCAGGTGGGACATGTCTTGCAAAGCTGCCCCCAAGGAGCGGCCACCTGCACTCCTGAAGACGCTGCTGTTGAAACGGTCTGTGTTCTTGTAATAAGTTAAAAGAAACAACAATCCAGTGTTATTCCTTGGAACAAATATACATAAGTGGTCAGACTAGAGACTCAAGGCAAAGGGTTTTCTTTTCCTCCCCCTCTTTCTTTCCAGGAGAGAGGTGTATGTCCATGAGACAGGAGCATTCCGTGGTGGACCAGGGACTCCTTTTCTTTGTTTAACAAGGAAAGCCAGGCAAAATAAGAAATGTTTTCATTCCTTTCGCCTTATCAGCTGAGGCCGGGCTGAGGCCTCACAGCCCACTTCCCCGTTAACTTAGAACAAAACATCTTCATTCTCTATTAAGATTTGCACAATAAGCTTCTGGTACCGCATGTCGTTGAGGGTGGCGAGGGTGCTCTCCTCGGGGGGCCTCATCAGGGTGGGGCCAAACACGATCCCGAGATTCTCAGCATTCATGAAGTTCTCCTTTTCATTCATCGTGACTCTGAAAGACACCAGGCCCCCTCCATTACCTTCCCATAGAGAGAAAACAAAGGCAGCATGGTGCCAGGGGAGACGTAGCCCTGAAGCCAGGAAGACCTGGGTTCAAGTCCAGCCAATGAGTGACCCTGGGCAAGTCCTAACTTCTCAGTGCTCTAGAACTGCAGCACTCTTGTTTTGAGACAATCTGTTTGATTCAGTAAGCACTTATTGAGCACCTATTATGTACCTGGCACTAGGTTAGGTGCTGGTTAACTAAAAACAAATCCCTCTCTTAAGGAGCTCATATTTATTAATCATCATTCCTTCAACTGTCTTAAGACAAATCAATAGAAAAAGCATAAAACCCATTTTACAGGTGGGAAAATCAAGGTAAAGGAAATTTAAGTGATTTCTCTTTGACCCCAGAGGGGGTCAGTTGGGCAAAGAGAACTTCCTTCCTACAGCAGGCCTTTCCTGATCCCACCTCAGTGACTAATGCTTGTCTCCTCCTCACCCCCAGCCAGGACACCCTGACTCCCAGGCCAGTATGCAGTGCTTGTTCCCTGGATTATACTTTTGGAGCAAGGTAGACTCTCCCCAGGAGAACATAATGCAATTTAAACATGCTAAAGTTTTGCTTAGTTTCGTTTTAAATCGCCGGGAGTGGGTTTGAAACAAATGAAAGTAAAAACAGATAATAATCCTCCTGGCCAGCCTCCCTTCCTCCCCAGTCCAATGTTTTTCCGCATTTTTGTTTTCAGCACCCGTGCCTATTGTTCATCATCCTAACTTTGTTTAATCTTGGAAATTGGCTCGATATGATGATCTTTCCATTGAAAAAAATCTGAGAAATTAGGAAAATGAGATCCTTCCAGATCAAAAGTAGAGGGTTGTGAGGGGAGTCCAGGATCATGGGATCCCACACTGAGAACTGGAAGCAACCTTAGGAGCCACTGAGAGTCACAGATGAAGAAAGCGAGACGCTGAGAGCTGAGGATGGATTTGTCCAAAGTCATACAGGGAGGAAGGGGCCAAACCAGGATTTGAACTCAGGTCCTCTGAGTCCAAATCCATTGCTGAGCCCACTATTCCTTTTAGGGTCCAGCAGCTCTTCATTTATTCAGGGGCTGAAACTGAACATGTTCACCTAATCTAGTAATATTCAATTATGCACATATCATGAGCCCCGAGAAAAAAAGGGACTTTAAGAAGCTTACACAGTCATGAACAACACATCACCATCGGTGATGGCCTTGATCAAAGATCAAGCCAACTTAAAGATGGAGTTGACAAATTGCAATCTATTAATCAGGTAAATGAAGCATTCCTTGGGACTTATAATGAAACAGATTAACTAGCTGGCATCAGAAATAGGCATTTTCTTTTGGGAAGGGGGATGGGTAAGGTGCCAGGCCACTTTTTCCATCACTGACCACCCTGCATTAGAAGATCTTGGATCATAGATTTTGAGCTTAAAAAAACACCCTGGAGGTTGTTGTTGACAACTCTTGCATTTTACAGGTGAGGAAAGGCTAGAGGGGTTCCAGGGATTTGAACTGAGTTCTTCCTGACTCCCAATCTATTGCCCTAGCCCCTGCACCATGGTGCCACTCCATTTTCATGATTCACAAGGCACATGAAGCATTATGGCTTGCTATCTTGGCATCATCTTTTTGGATCTGATACCCTATCTTCTTGGATCAAATTTGTTGTCTCATCAATAATGTTGCCTTTCTCTAATAGTGGTAAGAACCTGTGTCCTGACCTCCCCACAGAGACACATACTAAGAGATTGGCAATTAAGGGAGATAAATTTGGTAATGGACTGCCCCACTTTGGCCAGCCTCCAATCCCAGGGTTTCCACTTTCACACATCGGAGGCATAGAGAGGCAAGAGAAAAGTATCGGACGGGGTGAGCCATGACAGGGTGCAGACCTGCAACAGGAGAGAAGGGCAGAAGGTAGGGCTGGGAGAGGAGACAGGGGAGACTGAAGGAAGAGGGAAATGAGCAGAAAAGGAGGCAAGTGTGTGGATGAGCAGGGGAAAAGTCCAAGGCGACTGTTTTTACTTGTTTTACTCTGTCCATCTTTGAGCTGTATGAAAATACTCTAGTGTGTAACCAACGCCAACTCTCCCCTTGCCCAAACATGGAAGAAGCCACCAGGTCTGTGAGGTGCCCACTTACTTCTTGAGGTGAATCATCAGGTATCTGAGCGTCTCATAATGGGCAGGAGGCAGCAACATTAAGACTTCATGGACAGCCTCTAACCTCTCATCTGGATTGGAGATTTCTGTGGAACCAGATGACGTGAATGTTAGCACACAGGAAATGAGAACATGCCTAGTTTAATTTCATTTGGAGAGACTGAAACCCACAGAGGTGACTTGGCTTTTTCAAGATCACAGAGGTAGTAAATACCAGGATTTGAATCTGGATCTTATGACCTCCAAATCCAGCGCTCTTTCCACTAACAACCGCTAACATTCATCTGGTGCTTACTAAAGAACAGGCACTATGATGATTGCTGCTATTGTACAGTCATGGCCAACTCTACTTGACCCTATTCAGGGTTTTCTTGACAAAGATACTGGAGTGGTTCACCATTTCCTTCTCCAGCTCATTTTACAGATGAGGAAATTGAGGCAAACAGGGTGCAGTGACTTGCCCAGGGCCTCACAGCTGCTAAGTGTCTGAGGCCAGATTTGAACTCAGGAAGATGAGTCTTCCTAACTCCAGGTTTGGCACTCCACCCACTACACCACCTAGTGCTTTATCATTATTTTCTCATTTGATCCTCACAAAAATCCTGGAAGGTAGGTGCTATTAATATCCCCATTTTGCAGACAAGAAAACTGATGCAGAGATGAAGTGACTTGCTCAGGGTCACACAGCTAGTAAGTGTCTGAGGATGATTTGAATGAAGGTCATACTGATTCCAGGTCCAGCACTCTGTGCCACCTCAGTGCCTGTCGTAATGCTGAAAAACTAGGTAGATGGGGCAACTGGCAATGATGAACCCATCCTGCCAGGGCCTCCTGCAACCCTTATATATACTCATGATACAGGCACACTGGCATCGGACTCGAGCATGAGGAAGAGAGAGGGAAGGACTTATTCCCAGGGGTAGAAAATCCTGCTGTCCAACCACAGCCAAGTCTACTGGAAGAAGGCTCAGAGCCTCAATGTTTCATTAAATACACAATCCTGGAAGAAGCATAAGGAAGGTGCTAAATTTGAAATCAGGGTTCAAATTCCACCTCACATACTTAATAGTGTGTTACCTGGAAAGGTAATTTAATTGTTCTGAGCTTCTACTCTATTTTCTATAAAATGAGGATAACACCACTTCTAGTAACTTTCTCATGGGCAAGGACTTTGCCAACCTCTGAGGCCACAGAAATGTCAGCTCTTATTAAGGGTGGTGATGGCATTAGTAACCAAAAGGAAAGTGTGGCGGAGAGTCATTTATAATCACTTGGTTTTGGTACCCAAAGTTTTCATTTCCTCATACTCAAAAGCTCTTTGCCTAAACAAAACCAGGATGCATGGCTTCTCCCAGAAGGCTTCATACTTACTGGCTGCATCTATAAACTTGGCATAGGTATCATAGGTGATGACAGGAATTGGCAAGTCTCGGAAGTACAGTTTCAGTGCCCCTGTGATTATGTTGATGTCAGGATATATGTGGGCAGAGATATCTGCCTTCTCACCATCTAGGAGAGAGCCAAGAAATCCATTACTAACTAGTGCCATGATTTCTCCAGGGGTACTTCAAAGCAGAAATAAAAGTAGAAGGAAGAAGAAGAGAGAAAAGCAAAGGAAGGAGAAGAAGGGGGAGTAGTGAGGGAAAAGAAAAAGATGGAGCAAAAGGAAGAGAAGGAAGGGAAAAGAGGGGAAAGAAGAGGGAAGAAAAAGAAGGGAGGGGAAAAGGAAAAAGGGGAGATAAAGGAAAAGGAAAGAGGGAGGGGCAAGGAGAGAGGTAAACAGAAAAGAAAGAGGAAGAAGGAGGAGATGGAAGGAGGGAAAAACCCAATAACAAGTGTTTCCAACTCAGGTTTTGACTAACCACCTCTCAGTCTTAGAATGCTAAGAATATTCCACCAGGAGAATATAAGCTCTCTGAGGACAGTGATTATTTTTTTATTTTCTTTTGCTGTTGTGCCCCCAGTACCCACAATAATGATTTTGCACATAATCAGCAGTTACTAAACCTTTATTGAATTAAGTTGACTCTGGGAGATAAAGAGGTAGATTAAAATAAAACTGAAGTTGGCTCTGGAATCTAAAGATAAGGAGATGCAGCTCACAGCTGGGAGAGTCCAGAGGGCTCCAGGCAACTATGTTCCAGGCACTGAGGATATAAAACAGTAATGGTATACTTCCTGCACTTAAAAGAAGTTTTATCCTATTGGGAGAGCCAGTAGATACATAGGCAAATATACACAGAACAAATGCAAAGTAAATATGGTGGAGTTAAACCACCATTAAGGTAGATTGGGAGGGGAATCCATTCCCAACATGACTGGTGAGACGGGAGTCCTTTCCAGATATGACCATTGACTAGCACAATTTAAGTAGCAAAGACTAATTAAATCCCTTTTGACAAAAGATGTAGGTGTCACTGACAAATTCCCAGCATCTCCTTTAAACTTGGGAACTTAAAGAGCAAAGGTCAACATAAATGCTATTGGAGGGGAAAATGCTTAGCAACCCAAACACTAGAAGTCATTATTTGACCCCAAGTCCTACTCCTCTTCAACTTGAAGAGAGGCAGGTGTGGTATGGATCCTGCCTTGGAGTCAGAAAAAGACCTGATTTCAAGTACTGCATCTAACACATAATGGCAGGGAGACCATGCACAAGCCTTTAAAACTGTAAGTTACTGAGGAGTTGTTGATCTGTATAGGTGCAGGGACTTCCCACACTGGAAGTTCCTATATATAAAACTCATGGAAGTAAGGGACAAAATCCTTGCCCCTTTTAATACCATCACACCCTCACTTGCTGCTTTGAGCTCTTCAAAGTTAAATGAGAAAATAAAAGAAAAAAAGAAAGATTGTAAGGAGGGAGGTTTCAGAGTACTCTGGACTCACTCTGAGTAAAGACATCAAAGAATGAGTCCAGATTCTCAGGATGAGCTGGAAGTGTCCTTAGGGAAGCTTTCATTTTATAGATGAGGAAGCAGAAACACATAGGGTCATGTGACTTATCAAGAGACATCCTGCTATTAAATGTCTGAGGAAAGATTTGAACTCAGATCTTTCTGACTCCAACTCCAGGGTTCTAAGTGCTTCTCACTATTCCTTGCTTTGTCTGAGCTCATAGACCATCTTGGAGCTCTCAGAGCATTCCATTGGTGGTGGCCTCTAGGAATGCTGAACAATCTGTGTGGCTCAGTGCTGGGTGCTCTGCCTGACTGGGTACACTGTATCATGCTCTTCAGCAGTGTACTCATTAATGGAAACAAAGAAGCCACCTCCAAATGAAGTTCATTGTCAACCTGTTCACCAGGAGAGAATTCTCAAGCATACCTCTGTCAAAAGCCATCTTGACGTCTTCAATGTGTTCAGTGAAGCCTGAGACTCTGTAGAGGCCTTCTGACTTCAAACCTGAAAAAGGAAAACACAGGAAATGAATTTTAGTCTTCTCCCTGCAAAGCCATAACTCTGAACAAGAAGTGACAGTAACAGCTGTGATTTAGTCACCATGTGGGCATCTTCAGTGTGAGAAATCCTTCTACCAAATCCTAGAATTTGTGTTTGGGACACAGCGAGGCAGCAAGTGTCTTGCCTTTATAGATCAGGAAGGATTTGAATCCTGGTCTTCTTGACCCCACCCCACACTATTCTATCTATTACAGCACTTGGGGGGGGGGGGGACTAGGAAATCTATTGATTCTGACCACAAAGCAAACTTCAAAAAGGATCCTTCAACAGTGCTGGGCAGGGTCCCTCCATCTGAGCCCCTCAAAGCCTAAACACCCAGCGACCGACCGCTATTCTATTTTACAACAAGCAAGTCCTCCCAAACCTCTGCCCTCGATCTCCCGAATGCACATGTCCACCACCATGGGCCTCTGCGTATTGTGGGCCTTCACCAGGGTGGTGAGATCACAGCAGTACACTTTCTTGATGCGCTTGAGGTCCGGCTGACAGTCATTGGGAACGTGTTTCGAGCATTGCTTGTGAACATTCAGGCCACAGTCTGGAAAAAAAAAGGATTGTTACTAAACTGTTCTCTGTCACATGTGCATGGGGTAGTCTGAAGAGGATTCCCCTGAAGGGTCAAGATGTTCACAGTGATTGTGAATGTTTCTGGAGTTAGTGGGGTGAAAATCTTATGGCTTCCCCAGGTTATACCTGGATGCTGACCAGCATTTCTGGCCCATCTGTTATGGCTCCAGCCTACTATGACAGGTGTACCTCATTCTGATGGCTCCAGAAATGAGCCTGGGTGAATGAATGGGTAGGTAAGATCGTGGAATCCTGCATCCCCTTCAAAGCAACCCCCCAGAAGTCTCTCCTGATCCCCACCCCAAACCATCATTATATTTCCCTCATGAAATTATTTTGTATTTATGTAAACACATGGTGTTGTTTTCTGCCCCACAATCCCCGCCAAGTATAATACTCCCTTCCCTGTGGGAGGAGAGTATTTCATATCATATCCCCTGCATAAGCTGATGATACATATACTTTATCAAGCTGCCTTCCCAAGTCAATATCCCCATTATGCAGGTGACAAAACTGAAGTTTAGAGAAAGGAAGGGAGATTTGCCTGAGGATCTGGGTCTACTTGTCCCTGAACATATCGTCCCCAAATCAGTTTTCTATGAACAATTCAAGAGATATGGAAAGGGGAAAAACAGGTGGGTGTAGGACTCCAAGTCAGCTCCTAACGCCCAAGCAGACAAGCTTGGGACATGGCTGATCTTACAGCCAGGCCCAGCACACCCCAAGTCCAATGCTCTACCCAGTAGATCACCAATGCCTAGGATGCAGTAATACATACTCTCTGGTAAGTTAGAGGCTTACTACTATGGGACCAGGAAGCTCACTACTATGGGACCAAGGAAATAGAATGCAGAACCACTTTCACTCTTTGTCCCGACCCCTGAAGGAGGAAAAACCTAAATACAACATTTCATCATCTGTGAGCAGATAGGCTAATTGCTGGCTAGGCATGCGGCCCCTTGAAATGATAGTTTCTATGAATGAAAGCAGGAGCCTCACTTATTGATGAACAATTTTATTTGGAGGTGAGAGGGGTGGGAAGACACAACTTTTCCCCACTGCTACAATTTTGTATGAATTTAATGTCCTTGCTAGGGAATCGTTTACATTCTTCCCCCTTGCCCTGCCAAGGATACTATTTTGTGTCTTTGTAGCTAGGCAACCTTAGAGGAAAAGCTACAATGAAGTTAATCATTTTTTATTCAAATTCTCATCCCATCTTCATTAAAGCCAGAATAGTTCTTAGGCCCATTTGCTCACAGCTTACTCTATTAAGTCCTTATGAAATTATTTTCTTAACTATGCTTTTCCAAGAAAATGAAATTAACCTATTTATGAACCAATGATCATTATTATTAGTAGAAATACTATAACTTACTTTTAAACACAGCACTTTCTAGTCACAAAGTACTTTCATGTACGTGATCTCATTCAGGCTCCAGAATAAGCAGATCTTAGGAAATGAAGAATTTTGGAAATTTTGGCAATGAAGAAACTAAAGCCCAGAGAGTATAGGTGTCTTGCCTAAGGCACCAACGCTAGTTATTAATGAAACTAGCACTTTGGGCAGATTACCTGGCTCCAAGTGCACTGATTTCTGTTACACACCACTCTATATAATAGAAATCCTGAGGATCGAAAGTCTTCCAGAGATGGTTCAGAAGTGTTTCCCAAAGCTATCACTCAATCATTTATTAGTGGTCAATTAATCATTAATATGTTGCTACTATACACCAGGACTGTGCCAGATGCTGGAGCTACAAAGATAGAAGTATGACAATCCCTGCCCTCAAGGGGCTTATGTTGTACACAGCTAGGCTGTTGGTGATTCCCAAGATGGGTGGTGTGAATAGCTGCACTCTGCTTTCCTCCCTCTTCCCTTTGATCTAGCCTGGATCATTGTTGAGAACCTTTGGGAGGTGGCCAGTGCCCTCGCAGGGGCAGGGCTGGACGACTCCTGAGAGCCCTTCTGATTAGGGAGAGAGTGGCAGAGTGGAAAGGACACTAGACTTGGAGTTGGAGGACACAGTTTAAAAACTCATCTTTGACTTACAACCTATGTGACCTTGGGCAAGTCACTGAACATCCATGGGCCTCAGTTTCCTTATGTGTAAAATGAGGAGGTTGAATCACATGACCTCTGAGGTCCTTTTCAGATCCTAGAACTACAACACAGTTCTGCTCAGAGTGGATTAAACTTTCACTGTGGGTTTCCTAAACACCATGGAATGGTAGCCCAAAGCCTGGGCCCTCTCCCCCAACTTTCCTTCCCCATTTCTAAGCCTGTCAGAGGGCCTAGTCAGGGTACCTCCATGTCCCCGCATAATACAGGCTTTATTTTGACACCTGCAAAATTAACAGTAATGAAGAACTGGCCTCTAGCCAGGGCACCATAGGGCTCTCCATGCATTACAGGGCCATGTAATAGAATAATTAGAGTAATTATTTATAGAGCCTATCAGAATCCTTGGCTGAAAGGGGCCACTGGAGTTCACTGAAGCCATGAAAACCCTCTCAGCAGGTGGCATCCACTAATGGAAACTCCCAGCCAAAGGAATCGGGGCGAGCAGGGTGAAAACCAGCTTAACCCTAGTTAATAAAAGGGTCTCCCTGTTTCAGGGGCCTCCTATTTCATTTCTCTGGACACTCAGGGAATCTCAATGGTCACCAAGTCCAACCCCAAAAATGCCCTTGACATGATCTCCGCTAAACAGCCATTCCACCTTCATTAAAGCAGGGCTTCTTAACCTTGGCTATGTAAACTGTAAACTTGTTTTTAAAATTCTTTTTATAAATGTATTTCAGTAAAAGTGGTTTTCTTTGTAGTCCTTTACATTTTATTTTATGCATTTAAAAACACAATTCAGAGAAGATGTCCACAGACTCCAAACAATTGCCAAGTGGTCTATGCTACCAAAAAAAAAAAAAAAGGTAAAGAAGTCCTAGTTTACAAATATGCAATTATGGGGAAACCAGCTAGTTGCAGAGGTGGCCTCATCTACTTTGGGATCACTCTGATTAAATGTTTAAATTATCTTATCCTAAGTGTGATAGAGTGATGAGAGCATCAAAATTAGGACCAGGAAGATCCTGGGTTTGGATCTTGTTCTCTCATCTTTTAGATGAGGGTAATACATATCTGTAGGACTGAGCTCATGACAGACAGCTTAGTGTCATGGAGAGAGGGATGAACTTGGAGTCAGGAAGAACTCAGTTCAAATCGTGCCTCTCATACTTACTAATTGCATGACTCTGGACAAGTCACTTAACCTGCTTTTACCTCTGTTTTCTCATCTGTAAGATTGGGGGATGGAAAGATAGCTTGTCTTCCAGGGTTGTTGTGAGGAGGATCATGAAGTAATGAATATAAATTGCTCAGCCATCCTTAAAGCCTGATATGAATGTCAGCTATTATATTTATTTACATAAATATTATCTGAGAAGGGGCTTCTCTGTGGTTATTTGTTACAAAGAGGTTGGAACCCCCTGGGAGTTCATATAGTAGGAAGACAATAGGAATAGTGAGTGGACTAGTCAGAGAGTTGTAAAAAAGGCAAATTCTGGCTTGATATCAGAGCAAAACCAACCCCAAGTTCTTAACAATGGGAGCTGTCCAAAAGTGGGAAAGGCTGCCTGGGGAGGTAGTGAGCTCACTGGAGGTCTTGGCACAGAGACTGGGTGACCTTTGCTCAGTGTTATAGTAAAGAGTCTTTCTCAGGTAGGTCTCTTGATTTCTTTCCTACTTCTCAAGTAACACAGGACAAATCAAATCCCTGGGATTTGGGATTCCCTTTTCTAAAGTGATGAGGTTGGACTAAATGACCTTGACATCCCTTTCCAGCTCCAAACCTATGATCCAATGAGTAGATGGTTCCTCACTTCCCTTCTGACTGTGACATTCTGGGGTTCTGTGTCTTACTGACTTCGTGGGGTTGTAGCAAGGATCAGATATGATCCCATATGTGAGGTATCTTTGCTCACATAGGCAGAAGGGTGGCAGTATGTTAATGAGCACATTTGAGCATACTGCTGTTTTAAAGTAGCTCAGCTACTCTCACGTATTTCTGCCTTGGTTCTCCTCCTTTCACCCAAGGAATAAGTCTCTATCCAAACCAGTTCACCCCATATTGTATGCGCATGTGTATGTATGTGTGAGTGTATACATACACACACACACAACACATTGTGTGTACACACAAACATATCCATAACACATTGGTTTATATATGTATACACATATACACAAAACACACATATTTATATTCACACACATGTATATGTACACATATACATGCAGATATAATATATAATATGTATGCATAGATACATACATATATTATATATGAATTTCTATTTTATATACAGGTGGAGAAAGCTCAAAGAATCATCCATGCCATTTTGCTAAAGAAGAGATTTACTTAGTGCCAGTAAATTTGGCCAACTGGGCCCAGGGCATGTTGGTTGGCTTTGGGCCATTCAAAAAAGAAGCTCTCATGGGATAAGACAGGGTTGTTTGGCAAAATGTGCTCTGCTGTTACTGGGTTACTCCCTTTATTGTTCCCTGGCTTTCCCACAAGTCTATCCCTTATTTATCTACAGAAGCTCAAATATTGATGTTTTCTAAAAGGAGGTTTTATATGAAGTAGACAAAATATTGAACTTATGGGAAGTCATTGAGTTTCATGTGATATGTGACTGGAAAGCCCTCCAGAAGTATCCAAGTTTTATACACATACACACATTCACTATATTCCATGTATATACACTATATATACTATTCACTGTGTTATATTTGTATCTATTTATTTATTTCAGTAAGGGGAGATGAGGGCTAAAAGATAATTTTCTTTCTTCTACTTTTCATTTATCAGTGACCTGCCTGAAAGAAAAACAAAAATCTGTGCAATTTCTATTGGGCAATGTGATGGAAAAACATCATTATTGAAATATTTTTTCAAAACACACATGCTTGTTCTGGAGAGGGTCCGATGTGCTTGTGCTGAATTTGGACCCCACAGAGAAGAACAAAATTCATTCTGCTACAATGACTAACAAAGACTTTTGAAATTCAACTCTGTGATTTCATTGGTGAAGAGAACTCCTGCTCAGGAAGCTCCCTCTCCTAAAGTATAGTGGCACCTTCTTTCTTACTTAAAGCTTTGGAGAGTTTCCCTGGAGCACTAAGAGGTTAGAGGACTCATCCAGGATCCTGTAGGCTGAGAAAAGGTATTAGGAGTGGGATTTGAAGGCAGGTCTTCCCGCCTCTGAGGTAAGGCTCTCTGGCCACTATGCTATGCTGCTTCATTAACAGGAAAAATAGATACATTTTTCTGGTGCTCACTTAGGCCCTCAGTTACCAAGAAGAAGGCACAGAATTCAGTTTCATTACCAATTTAATGGCAGAAATGACAGAGCAGGGCCATATTTTTAAGTCCAGTTTGGTTTTTTTTGTAGGGCAGTGGTATGAGGGGGTGAGAGAGGAAAAGAAAGACTGTAGTTTAAGGAAAGAGGCATGTCTGAGTCATTCAGGCATTCCACGGACTTTTCAAAGCTCCTGCTCATTATGGGAAGAAAGAAGGATGAGTTACAAAACTCCTATTTATTCAGTGAAAAGAGAAACCAAGTCAACAAAATTCTTTCTCTCTTGCCCTTGAAAACACCTTGAGAAATCCCCCTACTAAGGGCTGAAATGTGCTCTAATTGTTGGGTTGGTGAACAGGTCTGGAACGAGCTCCTCCCTCCCCCCATCATTTATTCTTGTTATTTATACATTTATCATGTATCTTTGCTTTATGGAATTAGAACAGGACAATCAGAGGTCTGAACTACCTGAGCACCTGACTCCCTGGGCAATGAGTCCCCACATGAAGTTGGCGCAGTATTCACACCAGTGTGGTCCCCGGAACGTGTGCACCTGTAATTCAGAAAATTGAAAACAAATCAGCAAACCTGGAGTAATCAAGAGGCAGGGGAGGGAGGGGTCTCTAATGGAAGGGAAAAGTAAATTAAAGTTATGAAATAAAAGGATTGAGAGGACCTGCTCCTCACATGAGAGCTCATTTCTCCCAACATGTCAGAGTCTGAAACAGGAAGGACAAGATGAGGTTTGGTGTTCTGATCTTTCACATATCATTGGCTGTCCTATCCCTCTCACCACTGTTCCATCCTGGCACACACAAGAGTGTGTGGTGATGGAGATTATGTAAGGGGTTATACTATGGGACAAAGGATGAAGAGCCCACAGCCTCAGAAACCAACATAGGAACTGAAAATCATCAATAGACACAAACATTTCAATATACAAAGACAATTGTCCTTTAAGTGAGTCTTTCAAGTATGTACAGGGTACCTGAACTGTCCTATAGCAATTTTAGAATTATTAAAGCTTATACTACACCAATACTTTTATATGAATGTGTATGTATGCATGTATGTCTATATATAAATACAATCAATAAATATTTATTAAGCCTACTATGTGCCATCTATATATTGTATATCTCTATATTAATATGGATATACATATCTATATATTAATATGTATACAAACTAGCAGAAATTTACAAAACTGCTAGCTTTTTTCCTTCTGTGTATTATTTTATAAAATATTTAAAAAAAAAAGAAATGGAAAAAAGGGGAAGGCATGTATTTTAATCCCAATATTGGGCACACGTGTGCGCACGCACACACACACACACACACACAATACAAACCAACCCAGGGATCCTGGGCCCATCCAGGAAGGCAGAACCCAGCTGCAGAAAACCTTGGCTGAGGTCGTAAGCTACAGAATTTCAACGCTGGGATTCTGGGCAGATGTGTAAACAAAGTCCACACATGAAATAATTGAACTTTTCTATGGCAGCTTGGATAGAAGGAGCTGGCCTCAGCATCAGAAAGTCTTACCTGACCCAAGCTGGCTGAGCGACTCTGGAGAACTAAGAGCAAGTTAGAGGCAGGCTGACACCACCACTGTCGAAGTGGGGGTGGGATTTGGGGAGGGTTACCTCACCAGGGGTTCCCTGTATCTGTGAAATCCTAGGTCTGATCTATTTCCTCTCACCCCCCAATCCCAAGAGCAATTAAAAGCAGATGATGTGGTATGGTAGCTGAGGATGACTTTTAGCCAGGAATGCTAAGACTCCGGGTCAAGAATACCTTGGGAAAGATACTGAAACTCTCTGAGCCTCAGTTTCCTCATCTGCAAAATGGGAATAAAGCATTTAACCCTGATGGTTGTGAGGCTTCATTGGGATAATGAATGTAAAGTGCTTTGGCAAACATAAAGGGCCTAAGATGGCAGTTTTTATTACTTAAGAGGAACACCAGAAGAAAAAAAAGCCATCTTTGTAGATTACTCATTGGCCATTTGGAAGCAATTAGAACAAAAGCGCCAAACATTTCAGAGGCTTTTTAATAGCCTGGCCCACTCATACCGGGAGGCTAAAAGCTTTTCTAAACAGTCTAGTAAATATTTAAGGGTCTTTGCATCTCTTGGGGCCCAAGTTCAGTTAGAGCTGCCTTGGAGAATCAAGCAGCCTCAAACACCATAATCTCTGATACTGGGGCCAGACCCCAGGGTCTCAGCCAAGAAAGCATTCTGTTCTTGCTTCTCCCCCTGACATTTAGTCTTCAGCAGTCCCACCTGGGTGAGGAGAGGGGTGGGGAGAATCATTTCACAAGAAAACCAAGCATTTGGTGCCTTTTTAAAATAAAACTCCCAGCCTGTCTCTGTCACTGAGTGGCTATGTGACCATGAGTATGGCTTCACTGCTCTGGGACTCACTTTTCTCATCTGCAAAATGAAAGAGTTGAACTAGATGATCTCTAAGCTTCCTTCCAGTTCTAAATCTCTGATTGGGGGAATTGTCTGGATTGGTAAAAATCTAGTTATTTTTAATAATAATAATGATAGTTCACATTTATATGATACTTTGAGGTAGTGCTTTATGAACATTTCATTTAAGCCTAACAACTCTAGGAGGTAGGTGCTATTATCCTCATTTTATAATTGGGGAAACTGAGGCAGAGTTGAGTGATTTGCTCAGGGTCACCCAGCTAGTAGGTGAGGACAGAGTTGAACTCACGTCTTTTCGACTTCAGATCCATGGTGCCCTCTAGCTTCCTTTGAGCTAAAGCAAAGTGTCCCCCATCCAGCTCACTGATGGAAGGACCTACATGATAACCATCATGGATCCATCAAGGCACTGAGGTATCACTTCAGGAGAGTATTTCCTAATTTGCTGACATTTTATAGTCTATCATGTGAACAAAATATTGGACTAATCAGAATACTAATTTCTAGTAGATAGATCTTTAGTGAGCCTACTGATATTACTTTTCTGTTTGGAAGTTCAAATATGTTTAAAATACAGGATTCAGTGATGGACCAAAAAATTCCAAGTCCTTGAACTGCCAGGGAATCCTAAGTCCCCACAGATCCATAACCAGGGCAGGGCAATCAGAGCTTTGTCCTAGGGTACAAAAATATTGAGGGCATTGCAAGTAACAGGTCATTTAATCCATCTTTTTACATAAAAATTGGGAAACAAGACCTGGAGAGTATAATTAACTTGCACAGTCATTCAAGGCTGAAATTAAGTCCTAAGTCTTTGGACTTTCTCACTGTCCTTTCTCTGTCCCTGATGCTAGACTAGAAAAGAGGGAAAGCAGAGGACTGCATCTGTGATTTCACTGATAGAGGGAACTCTCAGGTGAGGAAACTCCCTCCACCAATAGAGGTCAGCACCTTTTCTGCAACTTAGTCTTAGAGAACTGCCTGGGGCAGTGTGAAGGTTAAGTAACTTTCCCAGGGTCATGCAGTCAAAACAGGTCAGCATCAGGCCCTAAAGAACTTTCAGGTTTTGATGCTGCCTCTCTGTAGGATTTCTAGAATTTCTTTTCATTTCTAATATTGTTTCTTTGCATTTTTTTAAGGTCACAAAGTCCCATTTTTACTGGCTGCTTGCATGAACCACTTCCTCAAAGCTCTGTTACACACACACACACACACACACACACACACACACACACATTCTCTTATAAAAACCATGCAGCAAGGGAATAGAAGGGGGAGGGGCGAAGGATGTCAAACTTGAACCTGACTTAGGGTTTTGGGTTTTAGTTCATTATGCTCTTTCCCTAAGACTGAAATATTGCCCCCATTTCACTTAGCTCCACTGAGTCTCTGATTTCTTTAGGACTCCAGAGACAGTGTTTTCCATGCAAAGCCAGAAGGCTTCTTATTATGGGGAGAAGGGGATGTTCATAGTGTCCTGTCTTCTCACCAACCACAACCCATCTCAAAACCCGACTGACCGATTTTTTCCATCCTTGGAGGTTTATTGATTTTTTTCCCCCTGAACATGTTTTCAGAGAAAGAACATTTTGCAAACTCAAGAGCTGTAATGAAAATACCCTAGACAGGAAGAAAATACCCCAGACAGGAAGAAGGTTGGTCCAAGACTATCACAGCCTGAATTGCCCAAATGTCATGCAGAGCCTGTGGTCACGGTCTGCCTGGAATTCTTAAACCACGCCAACGAGATAAGATGATGTGGTGGGAGATAAGATACCTTAGACAAAGAACACAAAAATGATATCCTACTCAGAAACAACAATCGTTAACTGGTCTGGAAAGCTTCTCAAAGCAGTCACTGAGCCAAGTGAGTGGGACCCAATTTGGACAGTCCCAAATTACCACGATGCTATTTGCTTCAAATTTGCTGAACTTGGAAAGAATTGTATGTTCTCCCTTTACAGAACCCTGTGGTTCTGTAAAAACAACCTCCATTAACACCCCTTCTCACACCCCTGCCTCTGGATAAACCAGTGCCAGCAGCAGCAGGGAGAAGAGCCATAGCTACTGAGTAGCACTGGCTGGGGGCTAGAACTTTTTGATTCAACTGATAAAACAGAACTGGAAGAAGTGAATTCAAGCCTGTAGGCAAATCACTTAATCTCTTAGTGTCTCAGGTGATTCCCTAAGGAGGCTGCTGGTTTGTAACCAAGGGAGCGAGAGTTTGGGAGTTTGCCCATATTTATGAAATCGCAAATCTGGGTCAAAACTAAGCAAAAGACCCCACTAATAAGCAATAAATACAGTGTAGGGTAGTGCAGAGCACACTGGCCTTGAAGGCAAGGGAGATCTGGGCTTTCAACTTCACCTCTGGCAGTTACTGGCTATGTGACCACGGTAAGGTCACAAAATCTCTGAATTTCATTTTCTCACCTATAAAATAGTTGAGCCTCAAATAGAGGAGAATGGCTTTGTTAGTCAGTCAGTAAGTATTTATTAAGTACCTACTATGTACCAGGAAATGTGCTAAGCACCAGGCAGACAAAGGCAAAAGATGGTCTCAACCCTCAAGGAACTTACAATCTAATTTAAAGTGTTAGACAAGTACAGTTTCTACACTATTATCGTCATCACAAAACAAAAGATGAACCACGATGGCAAATTCCAGTAGAAGGTTGGTTTAAGATTCATGAAGGTTTGGATTCAATTCTGCTTCCGACACATTAGCTATGTGACCCTAGTTTAACCTCTCAGTGCCCCCCAGCAGTACTGTTAAGAATATAAATTATAGATGGGGTGCCATTCTGTATCAGTGGAGGAAGTTTCCATACTGGGAGTTCTTTATGTCCAATGACAATCAAGTTTGGATTTTAAAAACCATCAACATCCACAAAGTGCCATAAAAATTCCAGCTATCTACCTAAGGTTGGAGTCTGGGATTTGTGATCTTTGTTCAATTTATTCCTTATAGTCAAGAAAACAGGAAAAGACCATATTTTATACAATTTGAATCAATAAACATTTATTAAGCACCTGCTGTGTGCAAAGTGCTGTGAGAGCCATTTCTCTTATAAAAGATCTTCCTGGATCCAAAGACAGTTGCTGTGTGTGCGTGTATATGTGTGTGTCTCTGTGTGTGCAGAGTACATGGGTGGTCTGTGAGTATATCTTGGTGCACAGTGGTGAGGGACCAGGTGTGCAAGTGTTTCAGCCTAAAGGGGACAACCGTGTTCTTAGAAGCCACAGAGCTAACTGCACCAAAGGGACTTGGCAGCTGTTCTGAGCTTGTTTGCAGAATGTTAAGTGGTACCTGCCCAGGACAACCTGTCAGGTGCTACCTAGCAAGCTCCAGGTAACACCAGATGTCAGAACTAGCAGCAACGAGCAGACGTCAGGAAGCAGCAGGTGTAGGCTTGCTGTCATGGAAAGCTTCTTAACCGTGTTGATGCTGTTCAGTCATTTCAGTCTTGTGCAATGCTTCATGACCTATTTGGAACTTTCCTGGCAAAGATACTGGAGGAGTTTGCCATTCCCTTCTCCAGCTCATTTTACAGATGAAGAAACTGAGGCAAACAAGCTTAAGTGACTTGCCCAGGGTCATGCACCTAGTAAGTGTAAGTGTCTGAGACCAGATTGCAACTCAGGAAGATGAGTCTTCCTGACTCCTATGCACTGGGTCACCTAGCTGCCCCCATGAGAGCTGTCCAAAAGTATAAGGGACTGGCATGGCCAATCACATGATTCAAGATCTAGAGCTGACTACAAGGACCTCTAGAGGGAAGGGACGCATAACCCAACCCCCTTATTTTACAAGAAAGGAAATTGAGGTCACTCACAGGGAGTGATAATCCTCTGGTTTTTTATCAGAAGGGAAATATAGACTCTCCTAAAAGGGTGTTAGTTTCCTCCAGACCTGCTCCTGTTCCAAATCCTTCCTTCATTAGGGAGCACCTTTTATGGGAGGGGCCATCACTAGTGTAAATGCTGCACACAGCCCTGCTTACCTCCCAAAGGTTTACAGGCCATGGGAGACCTAGCCCTGAAGTGGGATCTCACCTTTGGCATGCAGAGCTCCCTCCAAACTGAAGTACTAATGTACATATGTAGGTGTAAATTTCACACAATGATTCCCAAAGGAAGACCCTCTGGAGTAGCCTGTTTAGACAAGGGGAGGACTTGGTGTGCTTGCATGTGGGGCATCCTTTCTCTGCTATACTGCTGTCCCCTCAAAATGTTCAACATTAATGGCATTAATAATGAAGATTTCTGCAATC
This sequence comes from Bettongia penicillata ogilbyi, assembly GCA_023548195.1. Lineage (NCBI taxonomy): Eukaryota > Metazoa > Chordata > Mammalia > Diprotodontia > Potoroidae > Bettongia > Bettongia penicillata. The sequence continues at coordinate 2,966,586 of JAJHZJ010000453.1, forward strand.
TTTCCAAGACACCAACCCAAGATGGGGCAGAAAAGCTTCTAAGATCTGCAAACATTGTTGTCTAACCTCCACATCTCCTGATTCACCTGCACACAAAAGATGCTGTCAGAACTCTAGAAAGCATTGCTGAGAATAACAAAGTCCTAGGAAAGAAATTAATCACTTTCAGGGTAGAAGTGGTGTCTCTTAGCTGGTCCAGTAGAAGGGAAGGGTTTCAGAAGACAAAAGCTGATTTCAGAAGTTTGCTAACTAAATGTGTCAGACAATGGGATTTGGAGTTCTCTCTGTGGGAATGTGTATGTTTCTTTGTCTCTCTCTGTCTTCCCCTTCCTCTCTTTCTTTCAGACAAGATCTCTCCATCTTGCCCAGGCTGGAATGATGGGCTCAGTCTAAGGTGATGGAAATTTAATGAGATAAACCTGAAGGTCCACACATGTTCAAAGAATCAGCTTCATCTGTACAATATGGGGATGGCATGGTTCCACAACTCATCCCAAACAAATCTTGGGGTTTTAGTGAATAGCCAGTGCAAGGCCAGTCACTAGGACACCATGGCAACCATGGCAACCAACAAAACCATGAGCAGCAGCAGGGTCCAAAACATGGGTGGCCATAGTCTAGGAGAGTATAGCTGGACCTAAGACCTCCCAACTTGTGTGCTATCACAAGTCTGGAGAATCACATTTTTTTTTTTTGAGGGAGGAAGACAAGGCATTGGGGTGAAGTGACTTGCTCAAGGTCACACAGTTAGTTAAGTGTCTGAGGTCAAATTTGAACTCAGATCCTCCTGACTCCAAGACTGTGCTCTAGTCACTGTACCACCCAACTGCCTGTAAGAGAATCACATTTTAAGAAGGGGTTATTTTTTTCAGAGGAAGGGCCACAGGATGATTAAGGACCTAGATGTCAGGTCACTTGAGGCCTGGGAATGTTTAGCCAGGGAAAGAGTAGACTTGCTCTCCTCTTCAAGTAGGGCCATGGTCACTCTCTACAAGTGGGATCTAGAAGAGGGGGGTCAGTATATTCTGTTTGACACCCCCAAAGGCAGAGCTAAAAAATGTGCAGCATATGGAAAATGCAGAGGGGCAGACTTAGGCTCAAGGGAGGGGTAAACTGCCTGACAATGATAGTTAGCCAGAATGGGTTGACTTGGGACCTTCTCAGTTTTCCCTCAGAAGAGATGTTGAAGCACAGGCTGCCTGGGCCTTCTCGGATGTGAGAGATGTTGAAGCACAGGCTGCCTGGGCCTTCTCGGATGTGAGAGATGTTGAAGCACAGGCTGCCTGGGCCTTCTCGGATGTGAGAGATGTTGAAGCACAGGCTGCCTGGGCCTTCTCGGATGTGAGAGATGTTGAAGCACAGGCTGCCTGGGCCTTCTCGGATGTGAGAGATGTTGAAGCACAGGCTGCCTGGGCCTTCTCGGATGTGAGAGATGTTGAAGCACAGGCTGCCTGGGCCTTCTCGGATGTGAGAGATGTTGAAGCACAGGCTGCCTGGGCCTTCTCGGATGTGAGAGACGTTGAAGCACAGGCTGCCTGGGCCTTCTCGGATGTGAGAGATGTTGAAGCACAGGCTGCCTGGGCCTTCTCGGATGTGAGAGATGTTGAAGCACAGGCTATCGGGGACTTCTCGGATGTGAAACAGAGGGCTTCTTGTTCAGCTGCAAGTCGGTGGACTGAGACCTCTTCCCATGGGAAGTTTCTTTAGTTTCATGAGCTGTACTTGACATATGTCCTACGAAGTAGCTCCCTTCCCAACCTCATTGTCTCTGTGAAAGACTCTACCATTCTTTACGTCATGGACACCTTTGAGATTTGTCTACAGAGGCTGGTACGGGTGTGTAGGGAACTCATCAGCTGCCTTAGAAAAGAGATAGAGAGAAGATAGAAGCAAATCCAGCCAATGAGGATGAGTATAAGAGCAGGGCAGGCACTTGTAAAAATAATGTCAGGATGAACGGAAACTGTTAAGTTAAATTCAACACCAAAATACTTCCTTAGTTTTATTGGGAGAGAAAGGAAGGTCCCTGGAAGGGAGAGGACTCTGCTTGGGGCAGGTGGGATGGTTATGACTGATCACAGACAGAAAGTAAGGACGCTCAATGCTTAATTTTTTGTTTGTTTACTTTCTCTGCCAAGGAGAAGGACCTTTGAAAAAAACATGCGAAAAACAAAGAAAAATGGCTAATGGGATACAGGAAACGTGCCACGAGATTGGAAATGGGAACACATCATGGTTGTCTCAAAAGGAGGAAAGAGCCTGTAAGTTATAAGCTAACAGATAAGCTTGGCTTTGATTCCTGGGAGATTCTAGAGCAATCTTAATGAGATGGTTGATGAACAGAAAGGGAAGCCATGGCTGCCAAGAGCCAACGGGACTTCAACAGGCACAAGTCATGGGAAACTAAGCCTCGTTTTCTTTCTAGATAGGATGACTACAGAAGTAGATGAGATGGCAGAATATAGTGTGCCTGGATTTTAACAGATTTCAATCAAGTATATGATACTATTCTGGGGGAGAAGACGGAAACACCAAGGTAAGAGGATACGACAACCAGGTGAATTCAGAGCTGGCTGGCTAGCCAGATTCAAAGAGCAGTCATTGACTTTACAACATTCAGCATGGCAAGGGGTCTCTAGTAGAGTCCCCCTCTGATGCCTGGCCCCATGTTGTTGAACATTTTTATCAGTGCTCACTACATTTACAGATGACAGAGGTAGGACCACGGAGCTGAATTGCATTGAACTTTGGGTACCAAAAAATCACCTTCACAAATACTAGATGGAGAAGGAGACATAATCAGTTAGCAGTTATTCTGGGAAAGATCTGGATGTGTTAGCAGACTGCAGGCTCAGTAAGTCAGCAGTGGTAGTAAAACAGAAACAATAAACTATTTCATTTGAGGCTATATTAAGAATTCCCAAAGCTTGGAGAAACAAGGAAGGGGCAGCTATGTGGTGCAGTGGATAGAGCACCAGTGCAGGAGTCAGGAGGACCTGAGTTCAAATCTCACCTCAGACACTTGACACTCACTAGCTTTGTGACCTTGGGCAAGTCACTTAACACCAATTGCCTCATCCTGGGTCATCTCCAGTCATCCTGATGAATATCTGGTCACTGGATTCAGATGGCTCTGGAGGAGAAATGAGGCTGGTGACCTGCACAGCCCTCCCTCACTCAAAACAAAGTCAAGTGCAAGTCATGTCATTATTTCTCTGATGCCATGGTCTTCTTTGGCAAACACACACAGAAACAAGGAGTTGACAGTCCCATTAGACTCTGCCTTCATCTGGAATGGAGTGTCCAACTCTCTATGACCTCATTTGGGGGTTTTCTCAGCATAGATACTGGAGTGGTTTGCTATTTCCTTCTCCAGATCATTTTATAGTTAAGGAAACTGAGGCAAACAGGATTAAGTGACTTGCCCAGGGTCACACAGTTAGAACGTATCAGAGGTCACATTTGAACTTAAGAAGATGAGTCTTCCTGAATCCAGGATCAGTACTCTGTGCACTATGGAGTTGCCTTGCTGCCTCTTCCAGATCATTAGAGATGTACAAAAGTAAAATGTACTGCCTCAGAGGGCTTTGAGAGGCCAGGGGAGGGGTGTGACAGTGGGGAGTCCTTTGGGAGTGTGGTTTGGTCTCGATGGATCTGAGCTCTCTTCCAACTCTCCAGTTCTCTGTGCAAGCTTACCTTCAAATAGAATGTAAGATCCCTGTGGGTAGGAGGTGGTAATTGTAATTTTGTGTTACATGCACATGGTACAGCACCTTGTACACACTTATGTACTTAATAAACATTTGTTGCATCAAATAAAATGTATGTCAATATATTTAAGGTTTTGTGATCTGATCACAATTCATCCATGGCTTAGAAGGTAGGTCTTAAAAGTTGTCTGAGGTTCAGAAAATTGAGTGACTTCACCATCTTTACACGGTAAGTATCTAAGGTTAGATTTGAACTTAAGTCATCTTGACTCTGGCTCCAGTAGTCCATCAAGGCTGCCTCTTTGAATAGAGCCTGGAAGAGTTCAAATATTTTTTTTTTTAATACACACTAAAGATTTGTGATCCAAAGCCCATAGAAATGACAGAGACTTCTTTGATGAGTGCTCTGTTCTTTCTTCCAGGTCAGGGGTTTCTTACAGAAAATTCTCTTTTTCTATTTATAGCACAATGTGTCTTTTGGAATGTTTATCAAAAAATGTGCAGCGTTTCCAAGTTAAAGTTAGTCTGTGGTTTTAGCAAGGGGCTGATTCAGGCTGGGGGGTGGGGGAGATGGGAACTACTCAGAACAGACCATGAAAAGCATGCCTTCTCATGGAAAGTGACCTTAGAGTCAGGATCAGCTCTTCCCTGTGCCTATTATGATGGAGCTTCATCTCTTTTTAAAAAAAATCAAACTGTCTTCATTTTCTCCTAATTTTCCCCCTAATTATTCTCTCCAAAGATGCTATCATACACAAGGGATAGGAGATCAAGAGTTAAAAGGAACATTTTCAAAATTATCTTCATTTTCTAATAATAAATATTTCAATTTGTCTATGGGTGAGGGTAGTATACAAACCATCTAACTTACTTGAAAAAAAAAATTAAAGGCCTTAAAATTCATCAAAGCTCCCAGAACCTAAAATTTTTAAAAAGATTAGTTTTTAAAAAGGATCCACCCACAGCAGTGAGTAGATTTGTTAAACAAAAGCTAAGTAAGATCCAGAGCACAGTAGCTATTCTGTGTAGGCATGGAGAATGGGAGGGCATGTTTCCAAGTGCATTTGAAAGCCAAAGGAATTTTGAGGAGGAAAGAAAAAGAATGTATGAGTCAAAGAGGATCCAGCCTCCCAAGTCATGAGACCCCCATTAAAATGGCATTTTCTGTCAAATGCACAAGAAAACATTTCTTTTCCGTTAAAAGGAAAACTTCTAATAGGACAAAAATAGAAATGTAGGGAAGATGGTGAGGGGGAGAAAGCTTAGGTTTAGGACTGAAAGGGATCAACCCTTTCATTCTACAGACAGGGAAACTGAGGTCCTAGAGAATGAAGCTATTTGCCGATGATTGGGACAGAAGAAACAAGGATCGAAAAAGAACTTCTAAATTCTTGTGTCCAACTCTTTGTGGCCCCATTTGAGTTTTCTTGGCAAAGATGCTGGAGTGGCTTGCCTTTTCCTTTTCCTTTTCCAGCTCATTTTACAGATGAGGAAACTGAGATAAACAGAATTAAGAGACTTGTCCAGGGTCACCCAGCTTGTAAGTGTCTGAGACTGTATTTGAATTCAGATCTTTCTGCCTGCAGGCCAGCACTATATCTACTGTGCTCCATTTTTAAGGTACAGCAGTATCCCAGCAGCCAGCTCTATCCATGCTCTTCATTCATCAAGCCTGGACCAACAGAACCCACACATGGCTTTTACGGGCCCATGTGGCTCCTGTCAACAGAATGAAACAATTTCCCTTGTCATTTCTGACAAGGGGTTTTGTCATTCAGACAGTGACTTGTATTATCAGCCCCAAGGCATGAGGAGAGATCCAGAAACAGGGCAAACCATTCTCTGTTCTCCCATCCTTTCCTTTTCCTATCTCCATTTCTCCTAACTTCCAAACTCCAGCTCTCTGCTCTCACAATTCCTCATTACCTATCCTGTCAACCACAGCATCCTAAATAAGGACGCTTGGCATGGACATCCTTGAAAGTGAGCCCAACCTTTCTTCCAAAGGATTCGTGCTGTTGCTCAGTCATTTCATTAAGTGTCTGACTCTCCGTGACCAGGCAAAGATACTTGGAGTGGTTTGCCATTTCCTTCTCCAGTTCATTTTACAGATGAGGAAACTGAGGCAAACAGGGTTAAGTGACTTGCCCAGGGTCACAAAGGAGTAAGTGTCTGAGGCTAGATTTGAACTCAGAAAGATAAGTCTTCCTGACTCCAGGCCCCTCACTCTATCCACTTTGCTACCTAGCAAGGGACCCTAGGATTTCAGATTTCTGATTGGAAGGAAATTTAGAGATCTGGCACAATTCACTGGCTTCACCTTAGAGGGAACTGAGGATAAGAGCAAGGTTGACCTGGGAAAGCAGAGGGCCTGAGGCCAAGAGGGAGCTAGGCTTGCAACCTGTCACTCAAGTCTCTGTGGGCAACTGTTTCCTTATCTGTAAAATGGGGAGAATGGGACTTCTTAAAGAGGTTGTGTGGATCAGACATGAGCAGGCAGAGTCCCACAGTCAGTAAGGGGGAGGAGGGCTAGGATTTGAACCTTCATCCTCCATCTGCAGACCAGAGCACACTTCACTAGTCGACAACTGCCATTGGCTGACAGGGCAAAAGGTCAGACTGTGATTTTCAGATAGTATATAGCTTCTCTAAATATCATATCTGGAATTGTGATGAATCATTGATTTCCCTAGTCTCTGGAAATATAGGAGAAAAAAACAGGCTTTCTCCCACCAAATTCTCATTGTTCCTTAAACTGAGCCAACTAGCGGCCCAGGGTTTCTCTTTGAGCTGAACAGGATTTTCAGCATCTTCCAGGCACCAGCGAGACATGGTCTGCACTTGTGGCCATTCTTGTGTTCTGATAGTTGGTCATAGAAATGACACCCAGAGGCAACTAGTGGACAAACTCAGAACATCAGCTGACTATTTCCATTTTGTGTTCAATAGTCATTTCTAGATTTCTCTCTTTGGGGGACATGAGGCAATGTGGTGCAATGGTCAGAGTCAATCACTCCTCTGACCTGTGATGGCTGTGTGAGCCTGGCCAAGTCACATCACTTCTCAGGACCCCAGTGTCCCTCAAATAGAAGCTGTTCACCTGTTGGCTAGAGAAGTTTCTTACCGGAGTTACATCATCTTCCAGGCCCCTTTTCTATTCCCTATTTCCTCTCCCTCTGGGGGAAGGAAAAACCCTCTAGGTTTGCTTTAAGGATCTTAAAATGTGACAGATCCTTCCTTAAAATAGAGATCTATGACCTCATTGGTGTGTGGAAGTTCCAGTGCAGAGATTCCCTTCACCAATGCAGATTAATGATTCCCCTTATAAACAGTCTAGGGAGTTTCCTGGAGCACTACTAACAAGTTAGTACTTTGCCTAGGATCTCGCAGCCTAGCCTTTGTACCTTTTACCTCTATGGCTGACCATATCCACTAGAACATGCAGGCTCTACAAATGGATTTTATCTTCCACAGAAGTGAAGAGCAGGTAGAGGAGTTGCCAACCCCTTCATTTTACAAATCACAAACTGAGATCCAAGTTAAGTAATCATTTTTCCAGAAAATATAAACTCTTTCCAGATGCCAGTAGGGAACTGGACTTGGAAGTCCAGTCAGGAAGACTGGAATTCAAATCCTCCTTTTGCCATCACTTAGGATGACCCAGGGCAAGTCACCTGACCAACTCTCACAGCCTGTTTCCTCATGTGTGAAATGGTAATATGACAGGATCTATCTTACAGGGTAGATGTGAGGACATATGTAAAACATAAATACATATGGAAACATGTAAAAAGCTTAAAGAGCTATTTAAATGCTAACACACCATTTAGACGGCATTCTGAAGCTTTCTTATCCAACAAAACCGAGGGAGGTATCAGAACACACACACACACACACACACGCTGGTGGAAGTGACTAACCCAAGGTCACAAAGTGGCAAAGACAAGAGAAGAATCCAGAACTTCTAGTACCCAGAGTCTTTATCTTTTAGCCTGACCACGTCGTAACCAGACAGGAGGCTGTGAAATGGATAGCTTCGTTTCAGAGACAAGCCTTTTAAGCACCGAGTTCAAAAGTCCCTCGCTCGCTCCCTCCCTCACTTCACCGCGGTCAATTTCTCGCTCCCAGAAAATCCATCCAAAAGTCTGCTTACTTACCTTGAAGTTGTGAGTCTTTTCATAGTTGCAGTGGTTGTCATTCTGCGTTAAGGCAGCTCTTCGGACCAGAGAGGAAATCTGCGAATAGGCAAAGAGATTGAGCGGGGGCCCAAGCCAGACGCCCTTGGCCCCTACCTGGCCGGCCAAGGCCATGGCCAGCAGCTCCTGCCACTGCTTTCGGCCCGGCGTGGATCTGCGGCGGGCCACCGGGCACGCGGCCTCGGCCTCGGGCCACAGCTCCCGGGGGAGCCCGGCGTGGCCATCGCCCAGCCGTCGGCTGGCATCCCGGGAGCTCCGGAGGGCTGGCACATCGGGCCAGCTGCGCCGCATGTCCGACAGCCAGCGAAGGGCCAGCAGCTGTGGGAGGGCGGCCCCTTCGGGAAGAGAGACCCGGGGCATGTGACTAGCCCCAGCTGCGCTGCGCCGGGCTGGGGATGTGATGGGCTGGGCCGGGCTAAGCGGCCCTCCCTCTGAGCCCGGGTGGGCTGGGCTGGGGGGCCTGCCTGCTCCAGCAGCTGAATCCTGCAACTCCCCCGGGGCTGCTTCTTAAGGCGGGCTGGTGCCTAAAACAATAGGGTGCTTGAATGTGCTGAGCTAGCCGGAGGGGAGGTGGGAGGCAGCCAGAAGATCCTGCCGGGGGGCACATGGCAAAGCTCATGGAAGCCGGTCACACGATTTTGGCCCCCAACCATCCCCAGCCAAACGTGACTGACTCCAGTTTCTTCACAGGCTGCCCCTACCCCCCGCTTTTAGCACAGACATACACTACTGGTTCTTCTCCCCAGATACTGAGGCTGCATCCAATTATTTGCAGACTCAGGACCTGAACTCCCGATAAGATTAAAACCTTTTAAATTCTAAGGATCGTTTAATCTAGAAGGGATATAGGTTTGGAGTTTCCCTGAGTCCTCTACCTCCTGGAGGCTTAAGGCTGTCTTCACTTAAAAGCACTAAAAGAGAACATTTGAGGGCAGGGATGGAGTGGGGAAGAGAAGGGTAGGGCAGGTATTCCAATCCATTTTTAAGACTCCCTGTGCCACAGGGAAAGTTACAAAACTTTGGAAATGGGTTTTCAGGCTTCTGGACGCACTGTGATGTCCTACCCGCCCCTCGCCCAAGATTAAATGGCTGCTTTCCAAAAAATGAAATATCTTGGTGCTTTACCTATTTCCATGTAACTCGGCATCCAAAGCTCAAAACTCAAGCAGCATGGATTTGTCCTTGAGGATGTCAGTCAACAAGCATTTATTAAGGACTTATGCTAAGCACTGGTCATGCAAGAGGAGGAATATCAGGGTCCCTGTGCATAAGGAGCTTTGGAGGGGTTAGAACATGTAAACCATTCTATATGTGTGCATGACATACACAGCGTAGAGGGAAGATACTGTCAGAGGGAAGGCAAATCGTAGCTCTGGCTCTTTTTTTTTTTACCTCTCTCATAACTTCCTCTGGGAAATCTTAAGCTTGTGTATGTCATTTCTCCTCTGTGTTGTGGGTACAAAGTAAGAGCTCAGGCTAATAATGAATATTAGCTGGGCATCCTTTATTTCACACATTTTCTTCCCCCCTCTTCCTTGCTCACCTCCCAAACAAAAGACTCTCAATGATCAGAATATAATTCTGTGCAATTCTCCCTAATCCTCATTACCCCCTTCCTCTGGCAAGGGTATTTTCAGGTCTTGATTGGAGTAGATGACCTCTGAGATGCCCTCCAACTCTCAAATGTTCTGGTTCCACTTTCATGGACCTAAGAATACACCACCCTCCTTTCTTACCCCCAGACCTTAGGTCTCAGGGTCACTTGCATGATCATTAGCTCTCTTTGTTACCTGGTTGGATTTTGGTGCCTATAATTATCACCATAAAAGCCATAAACGCTTACTTAGGCTGTTGAATTTGAAAGCCAACGGGATCAGATGGTCAATGACTGTTACCAAAGTAGCACAGTCTAAGCAATTTCATCTATTGACTGACTTGGGCAGGGCCTCTGAACCTCAGCACTGGAGAAAGCAATTTCGAATACATCTGCTTTTCCTAATTGGCATAACACTATTCCTAAGTAAGGAATTAGCAGAGAGTGCCCTGGCTACACTCAGGAGTAAGAAGACCTGGATTCAAATCCAGTCTGTCACACTTGCTAGCTGGGTAAGTCAAGGCAAATCATTTAAGGTGTCTGAGGCTCATTTTTGTTATCAGTGAATTAAGGATGTTTGTAATGTCATTAGTTCCTACTGTACAGGGCTGCTTTGGGAGTCTCAGAGGAGATCATGTGCATAAAGCTTAAACAGCATCTAAATGTCAGTTGTGACATTTCATGGAGAATGTCACCATTCGATTCTAGACCAGAAGTCGGGTTTCCATTTCAGCCTATCACTAAGTAAGCAGAGGAAGAAGCCACTTGCCTCTTACAAATCTGTAGAATTATACACAGACACTGTGGGCTTCTATCACTTACAATTAGCTGTGTGATCTTGGGCAAGTCAGTTCTCTGTGGGCTTGCTTCTTCTGTAAAATGAGTGGGTCAGATTACATGATGTCTAAGGTCACTCCCAACTCCCAGTGCTATGATCCTAATATATGACCAAGAACACATGGCTAGTAAGTGCTACAGCCAAGTCTCCTGACAGTCCTTCCCCTGCCACAACACAGAGACTATGGGTTCCTTTGAGTCCTGTGGCTAGTCAAATGAATTTGTATTGTGCTGAGAATTTTTTTTCCAAATAGACTAATATTCTGTTGGATTCACTGCAAAACCCCTTAAAAATCAAGGTGAGAACAGGTGGAGCATTCCTTTATAAATGAACTTACTCTGGGGAGAAGTATAGATGGGACTATGAGATCAAATAATATAGGCAATGGCTGAATGACTGTAACATGTCCATCTTGCTACAGAATACTCAATGTTAATTCATTGGTCTTAAGGCAGATTGATGTAGCCATGTCTGGGGTACTGTATTTGGAATCAGAAAGAGTGGGGTTCAAAGTTTGCCTAAGATATGTTTTAGCTGTATGACCCTGGGTAAGTCCTGCTACTTCTCTTGGACTCACTTTCCTCATCTGTCAAATGAGAATAAAAGCACTTCTCCCCTACAGAGCTGTGAGGATCAAGTGAGATCAAGGGCTTGGGAAACCTACATGCCCTATATAAATGTGAGGGAATATAAAAGATATGGAAAACTAAGTGTGTCATCAGACTTTTGAAAAGGGATCATCATAGTAAGGCAGGAGAAAACTAAATTGAAGATCCCAAATGTTAACATTTGAAATCTAAGCCTGACAACATTAATTTGATGTATTAAAAGAATGACTCTGAGAAGGGTCCATAGGTTTCACAAGACTATTATGAAAGGGATCCAGGATACACAAAAAGGATAAAACCCCTGATATAGATATAGAAGAGAGAGACAGAGACAGACACACAGAGAGAGAGAGATCTGGCTGACTGGCTAACTAGATAGATGATAAACGGATAGATGGATAGATAATAAGTAGATAGAAGGATGGATAGCTAGCTAGCTAGAGGGATGGATGGATAGATACTAGATGGTAACTGGATAGATGATGGATAGTAGCTGGATAGATAGATGATTAGCTAGATGGAGGAATGAATGGATAGGTGATAGATAGATAGATAGATAGATAGATAGATAGATAGATAGATAGATAGATAGAGATTATAACCCTCCTCTGCTCAAAAGCCTTTGGTGGCTCGCTTTTTCCTACTGAATAAAGTCCCAAGTCCTTAGCCTATCAGTCAAGGTTCTTGACCATCTGGTTCCTCTCTAGCTCATACTATTTTCTCTTCTATTTATAGACTTGCTCCCTCGGTCCCCAAAATCCATTTTCAGGCTTTGGTGCCTCCACACTTTTGGTCTTGGTCTTCGCTATATCTTGATTTCACTTCCTGTTCTCTCTGGCTATTAAAAATCTTCCCAAACTTTCAGACCCGCTTCAAACCCTATCCTCCTTCCAAGAAGCCATCTTAGACTCATCAGGCAGAAGGGACCTTTGCCACTCACTCACTGCGTGATTTCTCAGCTTCCTTCTTTGTGAAATGGAAGGATTGGAGGAGATGCCTTTGAGCATCATTTCCAACTTTAAATTATGACTCTGTGATCTTCAGAACCACCCCATCTGTGCCCTGCTGGGAAAGAACAAGTGACCATGGCGTCAGTAGAAAATAAAGTCACTCAAAAATAACAAGAACATGTGATGTTTCTATAATAGTTTAAAGTTGGCACAGCCTTTCATATACATATACACTGTGTCATCTGAACCTCACAACAACCTTTGACACAACTCCTAAAGGCATTTTATAGAGGCGGAGATGGAGGTGAAGGACAGGTAAAGGGACTTGTCCAGGGTCATACAGCCCAAAAAGTATCAGAAGCAATTTGTGAAGCCAGGGCTTCTCTGCAAGCCCAACACTACCCACCATTTCATGCTGCCCATTATTCAAATAATTTAATCATCCCAAACTTTTGGTAAAAAAGATGTCTCTTGAATCTCTCTTCTTTCAGTATCTGTTAAGGAATACATTATAGGTACTTCCTGAATTTGAGTGTCTTATTTATGTTTTCCTCGGAAAGGGCTGAAAGGTTCATCTGTACTCTCTTTTCCTTTTCCCAGTTCCTAAAATCAATATCAAGAATCCAGACAACGCCAACTTTGACAAACACTGAAGGGAGAATTAAAGAACCCTTTCTCCCCACTGTGAGACACTTGGCACCCAGGGAGTCCCCCAAACCCAAAAGCCAGAAGTCCGTTGGCCATTAGAGTTCTGGGAATGACATTTTTAGGTAATCAGCTGTCAGAGGAAAAAATGCAGAGAAATAACAGAGCAGCACAAAGTCCGTAGAGAAAAATGCACATGAGGGCATTTCCAAAATGAATTGTTTACAAAATAAACTTTAATTAGCAGAGGCTGTGATAATGAGCCCTGATTGACTAGAGTCAGCAGGCTTTTTTTCTACGCCAAAGTTAGGAGATGAGCCAGCCAACAAATGGAGAGGTCCCAGGGGCCAAGATGAGCCACCCCTTCATGGCCAATATCAACACAGGCAATTGGCCATGGGAGCAAAATTGGTGGGGAGCAAAGCCCTAGTGTGGGAAACAGACTCACAGCTCTAGAGCTGGAAGGGACCTCAGAGGCCACCTGAGTAAACCCCCTCATTTTACAGATGATGAAACTGAGGCAAAGAGAAATTCAACAACTTGTCTGGGGCCACACAATGAGTGTCTGATGCAAGGGGCAAACTCAGGCTGCCTCCTAAGTCATAGAATCATAGAAATAGAGATGACTGGGACTTTGGAAACCTTGGAGCCCAGCTCCCACATTTTACAGGGTCGGACACTCAGCCCCAGAGAAATCCTGTGTCACACAAGAAATAAATAGCTCAACCAGAATTTGAATCTCAGCTCTCGTTCCCCTCTATTACTTTAGCAGAGGGACACATCAATACACCTCAACTGCCAACCCCCATGTCAAAGAGCCATTGAGCCATTTGGGGGACCAGTGGGCAGAGGCAAAAACTGTCTAATCCCGATTTGATTGGATTCCCTCTAACATAAGTTTTCCTCAGGTTGATGCAGCTCTTTCTTCATGCTCCCTGGAACCTCTAGTCTGCTTCTGGGCTGATCTAGAGCGCAGAGGTCTTTGTCAGAAATGTCACAGCTCCACGCTGTTGCCTGGAGGATTGTCCTTTTGAGAACAGATGGTCACTCTTAATACAAGGCCCCGGAGAGAAGGGAGCTGGGGCAGGTCCTCAAGGCTTCCCCTGGAACTTACTTCACATACCCCTCCCCCCTCAACCCTTTAGTACTGGCCACATTCCCATAAGGCAGGGGGTGGGCATGTGGCCTCTATCAAGGTTTCTAGCTGGGAAACAAATGGATCGATGCCACTGAGGCTGGTTTGTTTAAAAAACCCAACTGCCGTCATCTCCGCTTGAGGCTGCAGCTGTTTCCACTTCAAGGGATGTCACAGATCTCAACCAATTAAAAGGCTTCTGAGAACCCGTTGGCTTGGAGCTGCTGGGCAGGCTGGCCTGATGCCTCCCACAAAAACTAGCAACCAGGTCTCTTTGGTTTTAATTTTTTTAAAATTTTATTTCATTTTCCCCAATTAACAAGGATTTATTTCCTCTTCCACCCCTTTCTCCCCAAAATTGGAAAAAAGAAAAAGCAAACTCCTAACAAATATGCAGAATCAAATAAAACAAATTCCCACACTGGTTGTTCCATGAAATGTGTCTCACTCTGGACCCTGGTGTCCCTCCCTGCCGCAGCCCCATCAGGAGGAGGGTGGCAGGCTTTGTGACCGGTCCTCTGGTGCCCTGCATTGCCTCGACCACACCTCTTCTTTGTCCTCACAATGCTGCTATTCCCTTAAGAATCTGTTTTTTAAATTTCATTTTAAAGCTGCCACCAATCACCCTGCCTGGATGCATTTTTGGAGCCCTCTGGTTGGCAGTGATTTCTTCTTCCCCCCCCACCACCCCAAACAACTGTGTTTTCTTATACCATTCCATCTATGTTTTCTGTGCTCATGTTGTTTCCCTGATGATAGAAGAGGAGTTCCCTGAGCCCAGGGACTGGTTTGTCTTTGCCACCTTAGAGCAGTGCTGACACATAGTAAGTACTCCATAAATGCTTGATGAGTTTACACTAGGTTATTCATTTGGATTCTGTTTTCAACTGGATGCAGAACCATATTCAAGACCCTTGAACCTGAATCTTGCAGCCCTGCTTTGGGAGTTTCTTAAATGCTAATTTGTCAAAAGTTTTCCTGAAATCCCCACCAGTGCTTGCCCCTCTCCGTTTTTGGTAGAGAAGATGATGGTAGAGGGTAGAAGATTGTCAGAGTGAGAGGCCTCAAGCTATTTCATTTAATTTCAACTCTGGCAAGGTACAATGAGCTCTAGGTCTGGATTCTTAGGACCTGGATTCAAAACCCACCCCTGATACTTCCTACTTGTATGGCCCTGAGTAAGCTTCTCTGAGCCTCAGTTTCCTACTCTATAAAATGAAGGAATTGAATGAGGTGATCTCTGAAGTTCTTGGTGGTCTAGATCTAAGGTTCTAGGTCATTTAGTTAAGCTGTTAAAAGGCAAAGTCTAGAGAGAGCTGAATTTAGGGGAAAGGCAGATAGAATGTTGTTCTTTGCTGCTCCTTTCCTGCCTTTCTCTTTTTCCCTGTCCTCTCAATGTCTTCTGCTCTCACATTTTTATTTCTCTCCCTGGGCCCCATTTTCTTTACTGGCACATAATCAAAGGCAAATAATGTGGATGGTCTTCGAGGCTTCAACTGTACAAAATTAAGGACAAAGACCTCTCACTCTTGGAGTTCAGAGTGACGAGGCGGTCAAAATCTCTCATTCCTTTCCCTAATACAGATCTCCAGTGGCATTAAAAAATGGAGAGAATCCAGAGCTGTCCTGCTGCTCTCTGTCCTGGTCATGCCACATGGAGAGAATTGTGTTGCCTTCCGCTTGTCCATCCCCATACTTCAGTTTGGGGTAACATCAATGTTCAGTTTGGGATGGACATTGGTAGGTTCAAGAATATCCAGAGGAAGGTGAACAGAAAGGACCTCAAGTTTCTGCCTTGAGTTGGGAGGAAGAGGCAAAATGGAGGGAACTGAGAATCTTTTTTAAACTTTAAACTTTTGGGGACCTGGCAATAAGCCAGGTTAACAAGCATTTCTTAAGAACGTGCTGTGGGCCAGGAACTTTGCTAAATTGAGATACAAAGAAAGGCAAAAACCAATCCCTACTTTCAAAGGGCTTATAGTCTATTATTGATTGGGGGAGATAATATATACGGTACTGTGTATAAATAAGCTATATCCAGAAAAAATTGGAGATAATCAGCAGAGTGGGGTATAGGGAAAGTCTTCTTGTAGAAGATGAGATTTTTAGCTGGGACTTGAAGGAAGCCAGAATCAACCAACCAACCAACCAATAAACATTTCTTAAGTGCCTACTATGTGCCGGGCATTATGCCAAACCAGAAGATGGAGCTAAGGAAGGAGGAAGAGAATTCCAGGCAAGGGCGCTGGCCAGTGAAAATGCTGCAGTTGGGAGATAAAGGAAAATGAGGCTGGACTTCTGTGATTGTTCAGTCATTTCCAGTTCTGTCTCACTTTCTGTGACCCCATTTAGGGTTGACTTGGCAAAGAAACTAGAGTGACTTACCATTTCCTTCTCCAGTTCATTTGCCAGATGAGGAAACTGAGGCAAACAGGGTTAAGTGACTTGCCCAGGGTCACATAGCTACCAAGTGTCTGAGGCTGGATTTGAATTCAGGTAAGGCTTTCTGGCTACCAGCCTGTGTGCTATGGCACCACCTAGCTGCTCAAGGTTGGTTGAGATGACCTCTAAAGTTGTTTCTTTCCGCTTATGATTTCATGATTGTATTCTCCTAAATTCTCCTTCTGGTTCACAGGTTTGACACCATCTTAGCAGCATTGGGAGACCAGCTGTATTTGCTGCTCAGCAATGACCTTGGTCCGTAGTGTCCTTAGAGTTCAAGAAGCATCCATGGGAAATGGAAAGCATGAGAGAAAGCTGAGACTCACAGACACCTGGGGTTTCCCCATTCGTTGCTGTAACTAGAATAGGAGGCATGTCTGTCCAAAATTCAGAAGAAATTGTCTTCTGCTAATTTAATTAGATTCAAACTGCCCTGCATCTGTAAACTACAGATTGTCTTAGTTTGCATTTATAATATTCCTCAAATCCTCTTCTGTGCTTTGAGGACAATGACACTTCCAAACAAGACTGTCTTCCTTACGGGTACCAACTGCACATTGCTGAGGCTGCCCAATATAGTTCCTTGGAATATTTTTAAATCCAGAAGCATTGAAATCTGGAAGCTACCACATTCCTAAGGGGAAAACCAAACTTCCCTCTTATCTATCCTGAATGATGGTACTACAAATAGCCATCCACACTTTGTTGGACTTAATCGAACATTGTGTATAGGGTCCTTTCCTCTGGTGGAATGGCTGGCAGTCTCGATCATGAGTGACATTGCTAGCTCTCATCTACACAGGAGAAAGCTATTGTTCTGATATGCACAAATGAAGAGTTCAGAATTCAAGTCCCAAATGGAAGAAGTGGCTGCCCCCTCCATCTCATGGGGTATAGAATAGTCCTGGGTTGTGGGTACACCTCCACCCACAGGGAGGAATTCCTTTGAGCTACAGCAACATTCTCCAAGTTGCCAGACACTCCCTCTTGCCCACCAAGAAATGCACACAAATAAAAGGCATGTGAAATAAAGATTTTTTTAAAAAAAGCTTCCTAGAAGAGTCAACACTTTAGTCTTAGATGAAATAGAGACATCAACTTATTTTCTTCTTTCTGTCTGAGGACTTCAAATCAATACTGAACTTCATATTTTTGTTTTGACTGATCTAGTAACAATGCGGACCTCAATGGTCTGAGTCTCCCTGGTATCTGCAGAACAGACCTCCCTGGCTGGGAATGTCGACCAAGACCTCTCAGCTGTTCAGGAATGAGAGCTCAGTGATTTGGGGGGAAAGGGCCCCATCTGAATATAGATGGTGTTAATAAGGTATGGAATTAATAATGTGCCTTTTAAAGCCTCTGTGGAGAGGAGCTAAGCCTTTGGGACCCCAAAGTAACAACTGTGTTTTAAAATAGCAGTTATGATGGTAAATGCTTTAATAGATTTCCTCCCCAAGTTAAGAGAAATGAAGATGTTAAAGTGAAAATGCTTTTGTTTGGGCAGAAAAATTATAATAAATAATTATGATAGTAGCTGAATTTATGTAAGGCTTTAAGATCTGTAAGGTGCTTTTCTTCTGACGGGAGACAAAGCATTATGGAAAAGAGCCAGGGCTTTTATTTTCGTTGTTGACAAACAGACATAATAGAGGCAGGAGGGAACATGTGGACCAGGAGGATGGCAGGGCATAAACTTTGTCTGAAACACTTAATTTTTTATTCTAGCTCAGTTCCATTTGCATGTCAATTAGGTGAGAGAGTCTTGGGATCAAGGGGGACTTCAAAGCCCTGGCATGCATGTTGCTTCCCTCCATCCCTGCAATGGGAGTGGTTAGAATCTCCAAAGTAGAGGTACACATTGGGGGTAAAACAGCAGCTGTTATTTTCTAACTGTGAGTCAAATAGTTGTCTGGGATCATGGCCTTTGAATCAATGCCAGACAAAAGCAATTAGAAGAACAGATAATCTGAGTTTGGAAGTATTCTGTCTGGTTTCTGTTGACTGCCCTTAGCTCGATATGCTTTCTCCTTGCCTTAGCCATTGATGAAAGGAGCTGCCTGCCTGTCCTTGTCAAAGAGAATCTTTGTAGTCATTGCACCTTGGCATATGAGAGAGAGCCAAGAATCCAACAGATATCCTTGAGGAACTGAAGAAAAACAGAAAGAAGTGTCTTGTTCAGTCATTTTCAGTCATGTCTGACTCTCTGTGACCCATTTGGGGAATGATTTGCCACTTCCTTCTCCAGCTCATTTTACAGATGAAGAAACTGAGGCAAATGGCATTAAATCATAGTTCAAAGGATCATTAATAGATTGAAGGAAATTTAGAGGTCATTTAGTATAATATTCTTATTTTTACAAATGAGAAAACTGAGGCCCAGAGAGGTTATTTACTTTGACTAAGGTCATCGCCAAATTTAAACTTAGGTCCTCTGATGCTAAATCCTTTGTTCTTTCTACAATGCTACAGTGGCTCCTTCTCAGTGATGATGCCCAGGCATGACAATGTAACTATAGGACTGTAGAACAGAATATCCCTTAGGGTTTCCAAGGAGATATGGATGTTAAAAATTGACATGCTTTGGACAGAATGGAATCCTCATCCCTTCTTTCTATCACCCCTCTCCACCTGCCCCTTCTCCAGCGTCTATAGCACCTTGGCATCTCTAAAGGGCTTTACTGAACATGGGTAAAGACAGTACACACCTGATATGCCCAGGAAAAAAAAGTGCACCCAGAAGAGAGAAGATGCCCAGAAAACAGCTGCAGAGGAGAGGAATGGTGACATTGATAGTAAGCACCAGCAGCCCCGCAGTGGTGGGGGTTCACATTGCTGGGGTCCAGCACGCACTCTGGACACAAGGACTTCACATATATTCCTGGCCATGTGTGTGCCCTAGCCTAATGGTGATGTGGTTCTTGTCTTTCTTTAATGTGGTATTTCAGGATATAAGAACCATTTAATTTAAGCATTAATGTTCTCTCGTTGAAGTGTCATAATTTTAATTTCAATTTACATAACAAAGGCTTGTCTTTTTTAATTCGATAATCATGGTACACTGCAGTCTACGTAGAATTAGAAATGAGTGGGTGATGGAAGGGCACCTGGTGGGTATGAGCAAGTTATAGCATTTTACAAACAAGGAATCACAAAGAAGATGTTGGATAAAGGAGGCCATTGATGAAAAGAAGATCAACTAGTCACATGGATAATGATGAAGGGTAACTGATGAACAGCTCTATTGGTGTCCTTGGGCTGTTAAAAGAAAGCAATTGTACTAGTGGATACCCTATGCAGAACTTATGAGTAGATATAGACAACGCTGCACAGGATGGACAGGTGTGGAAAGGTTGCAATCTGTGTTGTTGGAAGGAATCCCCACATTGGCAAGTTCATAGACCTACTGAGGGAAGCGGACAGAATCGACAATTTTACTGGTCATGGTTAAGAAAGATCCCCTGAAGCCTCTAACTGCTTCATTCTAAGGGACATCACTGGGACTCTTCATCTGCCCAACCCAGATCACAACCTTCCTACATCTTATTGAGTGATCTTGGGGAGGTGCTGGGGCCAGAAGAATTCTAGTGATGAGATTCTCTGCTTAGCCAGACTGGGCCTTGAGGGACAGACCAAGGTTGTGTCAGTATACCTGGGGAATATGTGTGGGGAAAAAATTCATTTTTACCCTGAGATTTCCTTCACTAAAGCCCCCCTCTGATACACCATCATAACACGGACAGCCCAGTGTTCTCCCAGGCTTTGCCAATGGTGTGCGTGTTCATCCTTCCTTACCGAAGAAGACCATTCCATTAGAGAAATAATGACATGACTTGCACTTAACTTTGTTTTCAGTGAAGGAGGGCTGCACAGGTCACCACCTTCACTTCTCCACAGCCAATGGTACTCGATCTCTGGCAGACCCTCCATGGTGGTATAGACTTCAAGGACAGGTCTGACAGTGGACAGCCCTTCTCTTCTCCAGGTCTAGCTGGGCTAAATCCAGGCAGATTCAAAATTCTCCTGGTCCAAAATCTCCAGTGGTTCCTTTATTGTTTCTAAGATTAAACTTAACATCCTCAGCCTGACTTTGAAAGCCCTCTACAATCTGGCTTGAACCTCCATTTCTCGAATTATTTCATCTTATTTGTCTTGATACACTTTACACTCCAGTCAAACTGACTTCCTCACATATGTAAAATCATAGAATGTGAGGGCAGGAAAGGCTCTTGGAGGCCATGTCATTCAACCCTTTAGAGAGGAGGAAAATGAGAACTTGGCTGAGCTAACCAAGGTCACATAGCTAGTGTCAGAGGTGGGGTTAGCATGAAGACCCTCTGACCCTAGAGACAGTGGGCTTTCCCCAAAACAAGTGCCTGGCATGGACTTGACCTTTACCTGTGTCTCTTAGAATCCCAACCTTCCTTCAAAGCTGGTTCAAGCTTAGCTCCTTCTTTTGGATAGCTTTCTCTGCTCCATCCCTCCCCCCAGCCTCCCTCTTCAAGCTGAGGCTCTTTCTCTTCAAATGACTATTTATTTACTAACTTGTGTACACAAATTAAATCCCACTCAGCAGGCAGAGGGGGTTTTGTTTTTGTATTTGTGTCCCTAGTATAGTTTGCACACGGCGCGTAGTAGGAAGCTTAATAAATGCTCCTAGAGTTGTTTGCTTGTGAGATGCCAGATTTGGGGCTACAGAAATAACTATACACTGACATACGACATATTCCTCATAAGAATGTCACCACTTTAAGAGTAGATGTGGTTTCATTTTTTCTATTAGTATCCTTAGTGCCTGGCCCATAGTACCTGCTTAATAGATGCCTATTGGGACAAATTACATAATTGCAGATATATAACCTATGTCAGGTTGCTTACTGTCTCAGGGAGGGGGGAAAAGAGAGAGGGAGAGAGTTTGGAACTCAAAACTTTTAAAAAATGTTTAAAAATTGTTTTTAACATGTAACTGGAGAAAATATGACATATATTTATGCATACATGCATATATGCATATATACATATACATATATACGTATATATGGAGAGAGTCATCCTGAATTACCAAAGTAATATTTCAAGCTAAAATACTGACCAAACTCCATACATTCACAGTACATTCAAGGACTTGTGTGATGTACACCCATTACTTAGATCTATTTTTAAAAATGCTACATGCTATAAAGGAAATCAAGCTGGATTTGGGTTCAGATCTTTCTAAGCTACTCTACTTTTTTATGTGCCCAGATTTTAAATGTTTCAGCTCAGCTTTTCTGCAAACCTATCATCATATTCTCTGGTTGTATTAGGAGGTCCTCAGCTGGAAATCCAATTTAAGCTAATATCAGGATCACTGTGACCTAAGGCAAGTTGTATAATCTCTCCAAGCCTCAGTTTCCTTACCTGAAAAATGAGGAGTAGTAATACCTGCGATGACTCCCTCAGGGAGGTTTGTAAGGCTGAAAAGAACTGTTATATATAGAAATGCCTCACCAGTCCTAAAACTCTATGGAAAGATTAGCTTTTATTATTATATTAGGCACGTGAATTTTTAAAGAAGTAGTGTCTAGTCTTATGGAAAAAATGTTGACATTTGAGCTCAGTAAGATGACGGCTAAATTTACTTAACGATGAAAAAATGGTGAACTTCTCTGACCCGCTAGAACTTAAAAATAGACCCAGCCATTTGCTTAGCCCCATCAGGTTAAGCAGATCCTGGAAACTCTTGAGCTCTAAAGGGTGTGTGGCAGAGCAGGGCTGTGGGGCCATTCCAGATGCATGCATGTGGCCTTGTTGGCTTTTCTTGTCCTGACAGATCCAGCTCCCTTTGTGTCCCTTCCTCTGATTGGTTAGGTCCTCCTGTGTTCCTCTCTGGGATCCCTCCTGCACTTTCTGGGCTTCTCCTTCCACCTTAGCCGCCCCTCCCCCTCTCTTACTTTCTTTTGTGTGTTGTGTTCTCTCATTATAAGTTAAACTCCACGAGGACAAGAAGTGTCATTCTGTTTGCTTGTGTTTACATCCTCAGCTTTTAGTACAGTGCTGGCCAATAGTAAGCAGTTAATAATTGCTTGTTGCCTTGACTGGAATGAGGGCACCCTGGTAAAAGTGGAGGCAAAATTATACTGCTGAAATAATAAACTCATGGCAATATTTCACAATACGCCATTCCTCTAGGAAGAGTTATGGGAGAGGCTTTAAGACTAGTTAGTATAGCCCTCTCATTTTACAGATGAGGCAGCAGAGCATAACTGAGGCCAGGGGAACTGTCTTCCCTTCAATCACCCTCCTGTGTGAAAATAATTGACATGGTCCCTGCCTTCGTGGAGATGATGATCCAGCAAAGGGGATGTAGCATATAAATATACAATAATAAACTACAAGTCCTTGGGAACTATTATGTAGAACAGAATAGAATAAAAGTATACTAAAGACACAAAGTGTTATATGAAAGGAAAGAAGGTTATGTATTTATTTTCAGTTGAGGGATCAGAGGAGACTTGATGATAGTCATGGAGAACAAGTTGGTTTGTAAACATCAGAGATGACAGGAAAGGTGAAGGAAGAAGTAAAGTGCCTTTCCATGCTCAGGGAATAGTGAGAACAGGCAATGAGGAATAAGGACATGTACAAGACATTGTGAGGAACTCAGTTTGGGTACAGCACAGCATTCAGGCAGCATGGTGGAGGCAGGGCACAGGTAACTTGTTGTAGGCAGAGCTTGGGATTTGGAGGCAGGAAGACCTGAGTTCAGATCCTGCTTCAGACACTTACTAGCTGTATGATACTAGGTGAGTCATTTAACCTCTGTCTGCCTCAGTTTCCTCATCAGTCAAATGGAGATAAGAATAACGCCTACCTTTGAGGGTGGTTGCAAGGAATAAGTGAAATAATATATGCTAAGAGTTTTGCAGAACTTAAAGTAATATATAAATGTTGACTATCATTGTTATAGAAGCAAGCAATGTGAGTTTAGTTGGCAACGTAAGGAGTCAGTGGGTCTAGGAGAGCCTTGAACTACAAAACCAAGAACTGTAGATTATATAGGGTAGGCAACGCAGTCAGTGAACATCACATGTGTACATGATGAAGACTGATTGGACAGGTGTACAAAAGAGGGATTGCAGGGGAGAAGTTGATGGAAGACTAGTTAAGGCTTTTGCAGTAGTCCTGGTAAGTTGTAAGGAAGAGCTGTTCTAGGGTGGTAGCAGTGGAAACAGAAAGGAGGGGCTAAGATTTGAGAGCATCAGCAAGATTGGATAACTGTTGGATGTTGGAAATGGGGAAATGGGAAGAATGACAGATGATGCTGGGGCTTCCAGCCTGTGTGCAAGAAGGAATGGTGGTTCCAATGACAGAAGTCAGTTTGTGGGGAAGGATGCAGATTGCTGAGGGCAATATCCTTTAGACAGGTTTCAGCTCCAGAATTCTTCTTTACCCTCAACTTCCAGAAGCTCAAGATCATACTTTTGGGCACTGGTGAAACGGAGTGCTCTCAGGATTTTAGAGGTCATCTTTTCAATGCCCTCATTACACAGGAGTGGAGACTGAGGTCCCAAGAAGTGACTTATCTAAGGTCCTACAGAGCAGAGGAAAGAGTTAAACCCAGGTCCTTTGCCTCTAAATCCAGTGCTCTTTACCATGTCATCATATGTGATGTGGCCAATGGCACATCCAACAATCCAAGGAGCTTCTGATCATAACCTTGGACCCTTTGGACTCCATGGGCAGGGGCAGTTCTCTTTCTTCATGCCCCAACGCTCCACTGACTAGATATACCATGAGCTTTGAAGAATCACAGAGTACCCTTGATGATCTGCTTAAGGGTGCCATGTTGGCAGGGCATAAACATGATCTAAAAATCAGCCTTTCTGTGGTGAAGAGAGGCTGGGGAGATGTTGCGTTTGACCTGTAGGTCCTGGGCTTCTATTCTGCTGTGCCCTTTTCAGAGGGCAAAGAGAAATAGAGGAAAATAAATAAGTGGGGAGAGAGGTACAAGGAAAGGAGGCAAAAAGAGCTAGTCTGAGACAAGGAGTCCATGGGGAAGGAGCCCAAGAAATCTCACAGCTGAAATAAGACCTTTCCCCCCATACCTGGAGGCCCTGGGCAATAAGCCTAAAGACAAACCAACACAAAGATACAGGGTCACAGGCCTTTGGGAAGCATCAGAAAGGGAGATTCTGCCTTGGAGGATCCCAGAGTTCCTGGCAGGAGGGATGACTGGGAAGAGAATATCACAGGATGCCTAATCAGGCCCAAAACCCCACTGAGGGAGGACAAGGAACCATTCTTTCTTGCTTTCAGTGACACAATACAAACAACAGAACCCCTTTGAGGAGATGGTGTGAAGGCCTGCTGTTAAATCCAGTGACAACAGGGAGCTCTCCACAAGACAGATTTACAAATACATCTTCTGGGCACGTAACTGCCATGTCTGCCAGTTTGCTTGTGCTAGTGAGCATTAGTGAGAGTATGATCACAGGATTAGAGACTGAGAGCTGTGAGGAACTTCAGGAGCCATGGGATTGAATCTCTTTGTATGACAGATAGACTTGAAAACTTAAGTCTAGAGAGAAGCAGGAATTTTGCTCCAGGTAGTATGCCTCAGAGCTGGGATTACAGGGAACAGAGCCAAAAAGAAAAGTCAGTGAGTGACAGAGGATCTTCCTGGTTACACTGGCCTTGTCTTTTCAGGTCTCCAACTAACTGGCTGACTAAGGATCAACTGTGTCAACACGCTAGGCCTTCCAACAACACCAGTTGCTGTTTGTCTGTAACTAGGTTTTAGAGAGTTACCTCGGACTCAAGAAAGGTGAATTGACTTGCCCATAGTCATTTAAAGCTGGAAGGGACCTTAGAGCCCATTAAGTTCACCCCCCCCCCCCCCATTTCACAGATAAAAAAACTGAGGCACCCAGAGGTTTATTGTCCTGCCCGGGGTCATACAGCAAATGTCAGAGGTGGATCTTCTCATCTCTAAATCCAGAACTCTAAACCACTGGGCAATACTCATTCTTTAACGTTTCTTTAGAGAATAAATTACATTGCTCTAATAAGCATAAGAGTTACAGATTTGAGGTAAACAAGATGGGAAATGTCCTGCTTCTTACTAAACTCAGTCCCATTGTGCACCGACTCTTTGACTTTGCCTGAGTTACTTGACTTCTCCTCAATCTGTCTGTAAGATGTGTGTGTATGTGTGTGTGTGTGAGAGAGAGAGGCAGACATAGAGAGAAAGAGACAGAGAGAGAGAGAGACAGAGAGACGGAGACAAAGAGAGAGACAGAGGGACAGAGAGAGAGAGACAGACAGAGAGAAGATGATCTCTGATCTCTGAGCTTTCTCTGGCTTGAGAATGATGTGATCCTATATTTACTTGCTGCAGCTGTTGGTTCAGAGCAGCTGCTGTGATATATACCCATAGATGAATAGCAATCCAGCTGTTCGGGACAATTATAAATTTTCTCAGTAAATTAAAGACTCAGTGATACCCTCAAAGGAACCCATATTTGGGTATCCCATCTCGAATCTTCCTTCTAAGCATTATTATTTAGCAAACATCCCACTATGGCGTCAGCTTTGGATGACAGAGAAGATCATTTGTGGTATTGTACAAGTTTGACTGTAGAAAGGAAAGAGGCTGTATTCCAGTTTCATTTGCCAGGTATGTAAGGGCACTGAGCTACTATAAGATAATGAGCCTAAATACTAATAAGTTTATAGTTCAGTTGAGTCTCAAAGTCTTCTACTTCCTCTGGCCCTTGGCCCTCTTGATCATATTCCTTCTTCCTTCATTTAATTTTCAGACTTTTCCCATCTACTGGCCCTTTATGTATTTCTTGCCAATGTCTGAGTTGCCTCCACCCTAAAACAAAACAAAACATCACTCTGCCTTACCATCCTCTCAAGCTATCATCTTTCATCTCTTCTCCCTTTCACAATCTCACTCCTAGAAAAAGCTGTTATGTTCATTGTCTCCACTTTCTCTCTTTTCATTCATATCCTTTCAATGTCTACTGCTCACATAGCTTAATTGAATCTTGTCTCTTCGATTTTCAAAGATCTCTTAATTGCCAAACCTGATGGCCTGTTCTCAGTCCTTATCCTTCTTGGCCTCTCTGCAGCTTGGACACTGTTGACTACAGCCTATTCCCGAAGTCTCTCTCCTCTCTGGGTTTTTGTGACACCAACCTCACATTATCCTCCTCCTGTCTGGCAAAGATCATCATTTTTGTCCCATCCTTTCCCTAATAATAGTCTGTCGGAGGCTTTGTTCCATTTTATCACTGTATCTTCCTTTTCAGTGACCTCTTCAACTGCCAAGATCATCACCAAGCTCATGAATCCAAAGCCTCTCTCCTAACTTCATAATCAACATCGCCAAGGTGCTTTTCAATATTTCCAAATGAATTTCCTGTCATTATCTCAAACTTAATATGTCTAACACAGAATTAAAATCTTTTCTCCAAAACCTATCCTGATTCCTAACTTGCCAATTTCTGTTGAGGGCACCACAATCCTTCCAATCACCTAGATCTGCAGCCTGAGGGTCATCTTTGACCCTTCCTTCTCTCCCGATCCCATTATTAATTATCCAACTACAACATCAGACCCCTTCTCCCCACTCCAACAGCTCTCATCCTTATTACCGCTCAACCCGACTATTACAGGAGCATCCTGATTAATTTCCTTGCTTCCAGCTTCTTCTCTTCCTAATCCACCCTCCACATAGCTGCCAAATTAATATTCTTTCTAAAACGCAGCTTTTACAGTGTCATTCAGCAAACCCCTCTCAGCACTCACACAGCTCTCTCCTAATCGGTTTCAAATCTCTCCACTCCATTATATCTGCCATATTTGCTGCTGAAGTGGTTTTCCTTAACCACAGATCTGACCGTGTCACTTACTCAATCACCACCAAGGGTTTAAGTTTCTTATACATAAAAAGTAAAATTTTTAGCTTTTAGAGTCCTATGCAACTTGGATCCAATCTTTCTTTGCTGCCTCAGTGGATCTTCTTCCACTCTTGGGATCCATTCAGATCATATTCCTCTCTGCTTCTCATACTCTCTCCCATTATGTACATAATATATATATATATATATATATATATATGTACACACATATCATACACACACACATATACACACATATATTTGATTCATTAGAGAGAGCTGAGTTATACAATTCATTACAGTCAACGGATCACACCTCTGACTTCTGAGGAATCCAATGAGAAATGAGCACCCTAGTGTTAACACAGGAAAAAGCCTCCCCTGCCCAATTCTGCTTTCCTCTCCCAATTCTTTCTAATGTTACCTTCCTGATAGGAATTAAAATACTAAATAAAGAGGCAGGACACCCAAGATCAATGACCTGGAAACAAATAGCAAGTAATTAGCTCACATTGCTATCTTTTCAGCAAGGGTATCAGGCCATAGACAATGGGCTGAAGGATGAGGAAACCCAACTGGCCTTTTGGTCAGCAATCATTAGCTGACATTTATACAATCCTTTAAGGATTACAAAATGCTTTACATTTATTATCTTATTTAACCATCACAATAGCCCTTTGAGTAGGGATGTGCTATTATTATCTCCTTTTTACAGATGAGGAAACTGGGGCTGAGAGATAAACACTCCCACCCTCTTTTAAGCTCTCTGCAGAGGTGGAAGGCAGCAGTACAAGAGGGTGACCATTTTAAACACTTTTATTGGTTTCAAAGGTTGTGGTGGCCAAAGAATTCATCACCAAGTGACACCAGTCCACTAGTGCCACACAATTGGCCTAGGATGAAAGGGCACAGATAAATTACTGTGTGCATCTTTGGAAGGATTCTCATGTTAGGCAGAACACAAATCCACTGAAACATTCAAGTCAGGAAACCTGAATTGATTCAAGAGATTTGTCCATCATATGCCCCCCAAACCCACAAATCTGTATTGGAAAAATAAAGCAAATAGATTGTTTACTTGGATTTCAATCTCCTATTTTGGAATGACCCATTTAATGTATTCCTGGTATGGAGCAGCACCATGGCTGGAGCAGAAGGAAAGCTGAGAGGCAAGGAGTAAACATTATGGCAAGGGTCACAGGATCATAGATTTGGAGTTGAAAAGGGCCTTAGGGGCCACTGAATCCAACCCCTTCAATTTAAAGGTGAGGAAACTGAGTCACGAAGAGGTAACTGACTTGTCTAGGATCACATAGCTAATAAACGTTGGTGGTAGGATCGAATTAAGGTTTTCCTGACTCCAAGTCCAATGTGCCACCCGTCTGCTTAGGTGATCAGTTACAGCTGAGGTAGGTTGTAGGGTCAGGTGTTGTGGATCGAACACTGGCTTTGAAGTTAGGAAGACCTAAATTCAAATCCTGTTCAGATGTTTATTAGGTTTGTGACTTGGGGCAATTCACTTAACCTCAATCAGCCTCAGTTTTCTCATCTACAAAGAGGGAACAATGATAGCACTTAACTCACAGAGCTGTTGTGAAGAGCAGATGATACAATATTTGTAAAGTACTTTGCAAACTATCAAGTGATATATGTATATTGATGGTGCTGATGGTGATGGTGGTGGTAGTGGTGAGATAGATGTACAGAATCAGTGAGTAGTGAGAGATTTAGAGAGGAAGACAAGCTGGTCTTACTGCTGGAAGTATGACTGGCTATAGTGGAATTTTGTAGCAGCTATTCGAGTTGTCTTGAAATAGCAATTCTGACCCAGTTGAGCTTCCAAGTGTTTAGAAAGGGTATGGATATAATGGTACAATTCCTAGCAATCTACTCTGATATGGGCATATCTTTTTGGATGCCTGTCCTCAGGAAGGTGGCTAAGGATCTGTGTGTCTCTATCTGTTTTGTATCTCGCTGCTCAACTTTACCTAGCCATTTGGGTGCCTTGGGCAAGTGGCACAAATCAGGCCCAAAGAAACTGGCATGGAGCAGGCCCTTAAATCAACTTTGTGATTCACATTGAGAAAACTATTCAAGAAGGAATTAAAATAAATTCACTTGAGCAGGAAAGGAGAATTTGTTACTAATGTAGTTTCAACGCTACTAAAAGAGTTATTTGTGTTAAATTTTTGTGCTCTGGAGCAAAAGTTCATTTGCCCTACTCTAGTTACGCCTCTGGAGTTTTCCCAGAGTCTTGAGTGCTGTGGCTATCCTTGGTTGTTCAACCCATTGGTTTGGGATCTAACCTTCTTGAAGTGTGTGATGACAAGTCTTTCCCGAGATAGGGTGTGTTAAATTCAAAAGTGCTACAAAGCTACATAATAGTGACTTGCCTGTTATTATCTGCATTGAAGCCTGTTATTCCTTGCCCTTGAATCAAAGACGATCCAATGCCCCTGTATATGCACAGTGGTAGCCCATTATGGCTAACTTGTGAGGTCTTTGGTGCTGTCCTTTACCATAGTACTGAATCAGCACAGCATTCAGAGTCTACCCTAAATGGCTTACCTAGGACTTTGGCCATAGGTGAGGGGCAGTAACTCAGTTTCAGTATTTCTTAGGGATCATTAGTTTCTGGGTGATTTTTAGAGCACCCTGCAGCCTAAGTGGGTGATATCACTAGATTGTAGGCTTTCTCTAATCCATACCCTCAAACTCCCCAGCCTGGAATCCAAGACTTTCCATAATCTACAAGCATTTGACCTTTCCTATTTCATCTCACACTTTTCTAATCACCATGACCTCTATAATGTAGTCAAGCTAGACTACTTGCTATCTTCCATGTGCATCTCCTGCTTTCCTACCTCCATGCCTTTGACTATGCTATTCCTTCTTCTGTCTGTTGAAATTCTGTCCACCTTTCAAGACCCACCATCCTGTGATGCTTATTAAGAAATTATCTTTCTTCCCCCTCTCCCCCAGATCTATCACAGTAAATTGACTGCTACTCTTCTAGACACTCTTTTCCTGT
Source organism: Bettongia penicillata ogilbyi (assembly GCA_023548195.1). Lineage (NCBI taxonomy): Eukaryota > Metazoa > Chordata > Mammalia > Diprotodontia > Potoroidae > Bettongia > Bettongia penicillata. The sequence goes on from JAJHZJ010000453.1 coordinate 2,996,621, forward strand.
CATTGGTGTTTGTGCCATATCTCCCCTACCAGAGTGTAAGTTCCTTCAAAGCATAGATTGCATTTTATTATTTTTTCTTTTTGTTTGTCTTTTTTTTTTGCAAGGCAGTTGGAGTTAAGTGACTTGTCTAGGGTCACACAGCTAGCTTTTTAGGATTTTTTAGTATTATTTTATATCTCCTTCAATGCTCAGCACAAAATAGGCACTTAATGTTTGCTGGATTGAAATAAATCTGGAGTTTCTAGCAGTGTGGTTCTTTTCAGAGTTTTAACAAGGATCAGGCAAGTGAAGCATTTGCCTTAGATGCACATGGAGAAAAGGGGGACAAAAAATAGAAAATATACAAAATCGTGACTATGAAATTACAGGGGGTACAGTTTTTACTCCGTGCCTTGTTTGCCACATTGGCTGGTTAGAGTCTGCCTTCCTGTCCACCCACTTCCTATGAAAGCCTTTGTGCTTTGGATTGTGCCCCTAGCAGTCAGCTAGGACCACCCTCTGGAAGGCTTCCAATGACCTACTTAGTGTGAGATCAAATAGTCTTTTCTCAGTCTTGATTCTCTCCATTCCCTCTGTAGCATTTGACACTAATGAGCAGCCCTTCCTTCTTGAATCTCCTGTCCCCTTTGACTTTTATTACATGGCATTAGCCTGAGTCTCCTCCTCCTTGGGGCTCTTTCTGCCCCCCCCAATTCAGCTCTCTCCTACATTCCATTCTGCATCTTCTCTTTTCCTTTCTTCTGAGATCTCAAAGCACCCTAAGATCACAGCTCAAGCTAGAAGGGGTCTAAGAGGCTATTCTGTGCAATCTCATTTTGCAGATGAAGAAACTGAGTCCCATAGAGATAAAGTGACTTAGCTAAGATAAGAAGTGAAAGACTTAGGATTTAACTCAGGTCCTGTGACTTTAAACCAATTCCTTCTCTCTCATGCAAACCTGATGACTCTTTATTATTATTTCATTGCAGATGACTCACCCAAACAGTATCTTTAGTCCTGAGTTTGAATTCTGACTCTACCTTTTAATGTCTGTGAGTCCTTGGGCAAGTCTAGTCAAGTCAGCAAGCATTTATTAAGCTCCTACTATGTGTCAGGGCCTGTGGCAATCAGAGATATAAAAAAAGGTGCAAACACAGTCCCTGCCTTGAATTAACTTACAGTCTAATGGGGGAGAAAAACTACAATTCTGTATATTCAGGAGAGATATGGGCTGAGTTGGTAATGTCAGAGTAAAGGGACCAGCATGGAAGAGGGCAGAAGGAGAGGTTTTATTAGGGACTTAAAGGAAGCCACAAGGCAAAGATGATGAGGGAGAGCATCCCAGGAATGGGGGTGGGGCAGCTAGAGAAAGGGCACAACAGTTCATTCACTACTTGAGTCATCGGCCTCCTCATCTTCAAAATGGGGAGGATTTGACTGGATGACTCTGGAGGACTGTCATAGCTCTTCTGTGATTCCTACTGGTGTCCCTTGTGGCAGAGAAAGAGACAGAGAAAAGCAGAGAAAGACAGGAAGACACAGAGAGACAGAGATAGGGAGACAGAGAGAAAGAGACAGACACACAGAGAGAAAAAGACAGGAGAGAGTGAGAGATGGATACAGAGAGAGAGACAAGAAGGCAGGCAAACAGAGAGAAAGAGAGGGAGATAGGCAGAAAGAGACAGAGAAAGGCAGAGAAAGATGGACAGACACAGAGAGATAGAGATAGGGAGACAGAAAGAGACACACACACACAGATAGAGACAAGGACAGAGGAACAGACAGAAAAAAAGAGAGAGTGACAGAGACAGACATAGAAAGAAAAAGACAGGGGAAAAGGGGTGAGAAGAGAGAGAGAGAGAGAGAGAGAGAGAGAGAGAGAGAGAGAGAGAGAGAGAGAGAGAGAGAGAGAGAGGAAGGGAGGGAGGGAGAAAGGGAGGCAGAGGGAGAAAGGCCAGGATACTTCCTGGTTGCTGTGTGGGCTGTTTTATGAAATGTGATTCCCAGAGAGGGTATCAGGTTTATTCTATGTTTTGTACAGCACAAAATACACCATGGGAGCTCAATAAATATTAATATAACAGCTGACACCACCACTGAGTCGCTGCTATTTATTACAGCTGCATCTCGCTCTGAGCTTTAGGCCTACATGAAATGAGTTTTGTCAGAGAGCTGCATCTGAGTGAGAAGGGTGTGTCAACACAAAGGCAGGGCAGCAGGCCCTGTAGATTCTAGCTTCTGGATTCTAGTTCTAGGCAGGCCACTGGATCCCTCTGAGCCTCAGTTTCCTCATCTGTAAGCAGCTGACCTAGATAATCTCCAAAGCCAATTTCAGCACTAACAGACTTTCCATTCCAGTGTAAATGGCCATTTTAATACATGATTTTTCACAATTGGAATAAAAATACTCCTCTGTGGATGTATCTCAGTTTTCTCTTCTGTAAAGAACTCAGAGTTCTTGGGGGAAGGGAGCCTCCCACTGGTCTCCATGTTGGAATGTTCAGAGTCCTATCTGAGAATTCGGAAGCTTTTTATTTTTTATTTTATTTTATTTTTTAACTGGAAGGGTCCTTAGAGGTAATAGACTCTTAGGAGCACAAAGAGGTAGAAAGGAACTCAGAGGTCATCTGGTCCACACCTCTCCTTCTATAGGAGGAGAAACTGAGGCTTAGACATGGAAAGTCAGTCACACAAGTAGCAGGTGGTAGAGCTGGAATTTGAACCCAGGAGCTTGGACACCAGATCTAGGACTTTCCCATTTAGCCACATTCATTTCTCACCTCTGAGATGCTTCCCTCAGAGAAGTCAGTTTTATTCGAAATTCTAATATTTAGACTGCCATTTCATGGAGAAGTCTTGGTGTGCTTGATAGGTTAAAGGTTCAAAGTCTATACTCAATCAAAACAACCCATGTTTTTTAGCTGCTCAATCTAGCATAGGTTCAGGAAAAGCACCACTATTATTATTGCTGTTATAACAATAATTATTTTTATCAGTACTGATCATGGGAAACAAATGAGAGATAACAGATGGCCAGTCTAAATGGGAAACTTAAGACCCTGACTATGACTTAGTGGAAGGGGTCAAAAGTCAGTCATATTCAATTCTTCATGACTCCATTTGAGGTTATCTTGGCAGAGATTGTCATTTCTTTCTCCAACTCATTTTACAGATGAGGAAACTGAGGAAAATAGGGTTAAAGGACTTGTCCAGGGTCACGCAGCTTGTCTATATCTGAGGCTAGAAGATGTCTGACTCAGATCTGGCACTCTCTCCACTGCACCAACCAGTAACAACATTTAGTGCAAATGATCAAAATACCCGGATGCAAATCCCAGTTCTAAGACTTATTGTCATTTCACTTAGTCAAGCATCAATGTCCTCTCCTCATGGGGTATTCATAATGAGGACATTCCAATGTACACTTTAAAGCATTTTAATAATGACCTGACATTTCTATAGCATATCAAGGTTGAAAAGGGGCTTTATTTTCATCATCTCTTTGGATTCTCAAAAAAAACCTGTGAAGTATTATTATTCCTATTTTTACAAATGAGGAAACTGAGGACCAGAAAAGTAAGGTGCCTTGCCCAGACAACTGGATGGCTGGGATGGGATTTGAACCCAGGTTTTTGGGATTTGAAGTCCAGAGTATTTTCCATTGCACCAGACTGGTTCTCTAATAGTAACACTGACACTCAAATGCACAGATGGCTTTGGAATCCCATCAGTGTTTCTGCTCCTTCAGCGATGTAGATCCTAAGTCACTTAGTTTCTCGGTTCTCCAGACAGCTGAGGCTCTAAGCTACAGAGCAGGTGTCCACTTGCATCTAGAGGAATTCCTTATACTAATGAAATCTTATCACTAATGCCTATTCCTAGTGCCTAGCATAGTATCTAGTACACAATAGATGCCTAATGCTTGTTGTTTTTTGTCAACATTGAAGTACTGTGGAAATGCAAGTTTGTTTTTTTTTTATCAGAGAAAAATGGTCTGCATTAGTTTGGTTAGGTAATGTCTTGATGCTTTTTGGGAAATACAGACAAGAGTAGACCAAGATGACATAGCATGAGAGCTATAATCTGTAACACACACAGCATGTTACCCTAACTTCATCAATGCCATCCCAAGAGGCAGTACAGGGCAATGGGTAGTATGCTGAAGTTGAGTTCAGGGAATCTAAAGATGAATCCCAGTTCTGCTACTTGGTACTTGAGTGGCTCTTCTCAGTTTTAAGTTAATGATCCTATGATCTGGAACAACAGCTTCCAGAGTCCTTTCAGTTCCAAATTTGTGATGCTATGATCCCCATACTCTAATAGTCACTCTTCGCTACACAGATGTAACAGCTAACATATACTTGTGTACCAGGCATTGAGCCAAGTGCCAGGGACACAGATATAAGCAAGCAACCCAGTCCCTATCCTCAGGGAACTTCCATTCTATTAGGAGAAGAAAACATAGAAAGGACCTGGATAGGAGGAGATGCCCCTGACTCATTTGCCAGAGAAATCCTAAATATCTGCAGAGCTCATTTACAGTTTATAGATCCAAAGAATTCCTAAAATATAAAATGCATCCTTATTCCCCAAGTTTCCTCATGTACCCAGCATGGGTTGGGGCTTTTCTAAAAATTCAACCCTGCATCCTTGAGACCCCTCTTTATTTGATGAAGCAGGAGACATTCTTTGTTTTGATTTCTGGTTGGCCAGATGGTTAGAGATTCTTTCAGGCTCTTCCCTCCAGCCATGTTGCTTTGGAAAGACCTCTTGCTTACATATCTGTTCCAGGACTATTTCTGCCAAGGCCCTTCTTGGTAGATAGGAATCAGGAGCCAGCTCAGCTGGTGCAATTCAGATTGTATATATGATCACAGTTTTATCGCCATTCCCTTATTTGGTACACATATTCTGTGTATGAGCAGAGAAAAAAAGCAGGAGCCATCCCTAAGGGAAGAAATGGCAATGATGAATATGCCTAAAAACATCACAGTGACCACACAGATGGCTATCCAAGCTCAAGTCCTGTGAATCTATCCCACATTTTAATCTCCACTGACCACTTCCAATGGAAGCATTCCTCCACCCCCAAGTCTCCATCTATTCTATATCCCAAATAATGGCTAGTCTCTATCTCCACCAAACCTTATTAACAGAAGCCTTTCAAAATTTAATTTAATTTAATCCATCAAGTATTATTAAGCTCTTACCATGCGCAAAGTACCATGCTAGACTATGGAGATATAAAGACAAAAATAAAGTCCCTGTTAGGAGATACAGAGTCATGTAAAGGGGAAAGAAGTGGAGTCAGAAGACCAGGGTCTTTCATCACTTACTAGCAGTGTGATGCTAACTAATACTTAACTTCTCTGGATCTCAGTTTCCTCATCTATAACACGAAGGGATTGGACTTGATGACCTCTAAGGTCTTCCCAGCTACAATCTTAGGACTCTGTCCGTAAGAAGCTTGTTGTCTGTCTTTCATTCTTGAAGAGGACCATGATATCAGGAAGGTGATATAGGAACTTCATGGAAAGGATACAACATGTAGAGAAATATGATAAGTATTTTGCTGAGTGCTGTACCAGAAATTACAGACAACTATATCTTTAAGATCCAAATGGAATGATGCAGAACAGTTGCTACACAAAAACAAAAGTATATATAAAGTGATACAAAGTTATTTCAAGACAGCAAGAGAAAATGAATTAGGGTGACCAGAAAAGGCCGACTACTTGAGGTATAAAGCTGTGTTTTAAAGGAAGTTATACCATAGAAAAATGGTGTCACATTCAATTTAGGGTCACTAAACTGTACAAGGACAGCTAGGTGGCACAGTGGGTAGAATGCCAGGCATGGGGTCAAGAACACTCATCTTCCTGAGTTAAAATCTGGCCTCAGACACTTCCTAGATGTGTGACCCTGGGCAAGTCACTTAACCCTGTTTGCCTCAGTTTCCTCATCTGTAAAATGAACTGGAGAAGGAAATGGCAAACCATTCCAGAATCTTTGCCAAGAAAATGGGGGTCATGAAAAGTTGGATACCACTGAAACCATTGAACAGCAACACAATCTGTATATATGGATCCTTGTGTGTTACGTAGTGATGTAGAAAAACACTAACCCTCGATTCTACCTATGTCTTATCCTATTTTATTTTGTTAAATATTTCCCAATTTAATCTGGTTTGGGCCACACTCAAGAATGTTGTGGGCTGTGAAAATATTTAATATCTCTGCTCTAGAAAGAAACCCTAAGTAATACTTTAGTAAATTTGTGATCTCTTCAACGTGGGTATTTCTTTCAATGATGCAAATAGCAACACATCCCATACCTGCCCATCTTATGGGACTCTTATCCATGCCCTCCTAGTCAAGGCCTTCCTTGACTTCACTTAATGTGAAAAGGGCAGCAGTAGAGTACCTAAGCTGAAAACGATTTCTCCCTCACTGTCCCATGGCCATATCATTTTTCTTTTCCTTTTTTTTGCATCATCCTTTTCTGATGAATCCTTGCACCACTTCTTCTGCATAATTCATTGTCTGGGTTGTGCTGCAGCCTGCTCATGCCCACTGTACACTTCTCCATTGTTCCTTGGGACATCCTTCACTTGAATTCTTTGGCGACATTAGTGTTTCATGACTTGAAGTCCTAAGTAGTCTTGCAGAAATGTCAGAATAATTAGTGATCTCTTCTGGCAGCCGAGATTAAATAGGGAGTTTTCCCTTGGGGCTATTAGTGACAGCTGCTGGATACCTCTTGATCTGGAATTAGAGGTTTAAAGCTGGATATTAAAGGCCAGTATGTTCAACATGCTCATTTTATTAAAAGAAATTGAGACATGGAGAGGCAAAATCACTTGCCCATGGTCGCATAGCTGGATGTGTCTGAAGGAGGATGTCAAATCAGGTCTTCTGGACTGTATTTCCCGAGCTCTCTCCTCTGTACCACACAGCCTCTAAACCACAGCTTCCAGACCCATGAAATTTCCATCTCCTTTATGTTCCTCTCTTTTCTTTAGCTCCTTTTGGTTCTAGGGTCATCTTCCTACCAACTCATTTCTCTGTGTCAGAGGTTGAGAAACCAAAGTCTGGTGAGGTGGGAAAATGAAAAAGGGGTAAAATTCAGGATTCCAGATTTCCCATCTGATGTGATCAACCCTTTCCCCTCAAACTAAAATCACATATCACTGACTTCATATGGAATCAAGGTGAATTGCTCGGAAAAAAAATGCTGGTTACTCCATTCCCTGATAATTCAGAATCCATTCAATATTTACTAAGTGCCAACTAAATGCCAGGCACTGTAAGTGCTTGAGATTCAGAGGTGAAAATGGAATTAACCCTGGCCTCAAGGTGCTTACATTCTATTAGTACATGTTGGTCACTCAATATAGATGGCTCAGGAGGAGAAAGTGAGGCTGGTGACCTTGCACAGTCCTCTTTCACTCAAAACAAAGTCAAGTGCAAGTCATGTCATCATTTCTCTGGTGTCATGGTCTTCTTTGAAAATGAAGGATGAGCACAAACTGTGAGTAGACCAAGCTGCCTGAGTGGGGACCCAGTTAGCTGGGTAACCCAGCTCATCCTCTCCCTTCTGTCTCCCTTTCCCTTTCCTTTGTGGCTTTGGGGTTTACTGGCTAGATGTCCTTCCTCCCTCCCTCCCTTCCTCTCTTCCTCCCTTCCTCCCCTCCTTCCTTCCTGCCTTCCTTCTCATTCCCAAAACCTTAAACCCAATGCACTTTGAAGCCCATGGGTACGATAACAATAGGTCCCTGCCCCAAATTCAACTTAATGGCTGGTTTAGAGAGTGAACATCACTAGTAACAGTTTCTGTAGATTTAGCTATTTTTTATTTTGTTCATTAAAAAGGACCATTCCCTGACTACTTCTTAAAGATGCCTATTCACTCAATGGGCATTACCTTCCTCTAAGTGAGTACCCGAAAAGGCCACCCTAAAAAGGCCAAAGTCTCCCATTGCATCCTGGGCCATCTCCAGTCATCCTGATGACTACTGGACCCAGATGACTCAGGAGGAGAAAGTGAGGCTGATCACCTTGCAGAGATCTCTCTCCCTCAAAACAAAGTCAAGCGCAAGTCATGTCATCATTTCTCTGATGTCATGGTCTTCTTCGAACATGAAGAACAAATACAGACAGACCACCCACTGGCCCTGTTTGCCTCTCCACAGTAGAGAGGGTTTTGATGAAACCAAGATTCCACTGGTATGGATACTTCTGGAACTATTGCAGATCGCAGCCTCTCTGGGCCTCCTTGTCCTATTCTTGTCCATATTTTTTCAGAGTTCATTATATAGATGAGAAAATTGAGGCCTGGAAAGAGAAGTATCTCCCTTGATAAGATAAAACTCAAGGGCAAAGACTTATCTTTTTTGCCTTTGTGTTTCCAGTGTCTACCATGGAATCTGGCACATAACTGGTTTAGTATGGGCTTGTTAAATAGACTTGATGCTGAACTATCAATAAATATCCTTTGATTGTCCATGGTGGCCCAGGTAAGAAATGATGCAAGTGAGATCTGAATACAGGTCCTGGGGCTACAAATCTTGTATTTTTTCTACCTTCTTAGCCACACCAGTTTTACAGGGGCAAGTACACTACTGACATCTGTGCGTGTGAAGAAGGGGAGGGGGTAATAGAGTGACCCCTTTCTGATGCCTGAGTCCCATTCCACAGGATTCTGAGAGGCAGAGATGAGGAGGGGCTGCTTCCTAGGCAAGAAAGAAAGAAGACCTGTGGAATATCAGTTTCAGGAAATAGCTAGCCATCTAAGTCTGACTGCAACAAAGAGATCAGAGAAAGGAAATGAGTCTGAAAAAGGAAATTGGAGCCAGGTTAAAGGCCCCAGCGAAGGGCCTTTCAGGCCAAACTGAGATGTCTATATTTTATCATACAGACAACAAGGACCCCTTAAGGTGTTTGAACAGGGAAACAACATGGCCAGACTCTGGTACTTTTAAGTTTCAATCGTTAGATACCATAGTGTCAGAATCATATCTTGTCCTCAAGGCTATACTTTAATTTGGCTTAGAAAAGAGTTCTCACCATTTGGGTTGTCAAAACATTTGCCCACACCTGTATGGTTGTTACACAATGTCTCATGATGTCAATCAACCTCAGCCATAGGTTGAGAAGTATTTACATAGTATTGAGTATACATAAAAAAACATGGTCTTTCTTTTCCAGAACAAAGAAGTTCAATTTTGCCCCTCACAAAAAGTTGTGTAAATAAGAAGGCTTTTTACTGAAAATCTCCAGAAGCCAACAGATGGAGGATCCTTTAGTCACCTGATCTGCTTGATGAAAATCAAGTGACCACAGAGACACACATTTGATCAAAGGGAGAAGGTGACTCACTCTCCCTTCTCCCTTTCACAAACGCACAAAGAGACCTTCTCCAAGTTTGCTGAGAAAGCCAGAGAATACAATGGCCCATGTCTCTCCTTCATATCATGGATGACCCTGTGGGACCCCAACGGCCACTTGGCTGCCAAGACCAGGACTGGAAGAATCTGAGGAGATGATCCAAGGAGGGCAATTTCATCTGTATTACTGTACCCAGGCATGTGCCGGCTAGTGTTAATTACAATCCTTTGTGGAGGACACAGTGGACAGCGAGGCCAATCGGGATGCCATTGGAATAGACCAGGACTGATGTGACAAGGGTCTGTGTAGAGAGATGGGGGACTCTGTGAGAGAGGGGCTTCACTTTACTGGAAATCTTCAAGCAAAGTATGGATGGCCAGTTATGAAGGTTACTATACTGGATATTCCTGTTTAGGTACTGACTAAATGGCTGAAGATAGAGCCAGAAGGAATTGTAGAACCACTTCTTTCATTTTACAGATGAGGAAACCGAGGCACAGAAAGACATGACTTGCCCAAGGCCACACAGCTAATAAATGGCCTGGGCAGGATTTGAACATGTTTTCCAGCTCTCCAGTCCAGCCACAACACCATGCTGACATACCTTCTCATTCTGATGTTCTACAATTCTGTGATGATAGCAAGGAATTTGCTGTGGAGGTTCTTGGCTGAATGGAATACCTGGATCTGCCCCAAAGTGGACTCAAGCTTTTTTCCTTTGTTCCAGATCCTAACCCACCTCTCAGGGCTCCCTGCTACATGTGAGATTCCATGGGAGTTTCTAAGCCAAACTAGATTCTCTGAATCTGTTCAGATGACTACTTGTGTGTTCACTTTGTGCATGTGTGTGTGTGTGTGTGTGTGTGTGTGTGAATGGGAGTTGGTACAGCCTATAGTGTGTAAGATCTGTGTTGAAGCATTTGTCTGTTTGCCAAGTATTTGTCAACGTTCTCTTAGTGAGCTGACCCCTGGGGCTCCTGACCAAGGCAGCTTTTATATTTGGGTGTGTGCAAATGTTTTCCTCTATCCATAAGTGACTTTTACACAGGGAGCAGGTGACAGGACCACAGAATCACAGATGTAGGTTTGGACCTGAGAACATCCAGTCTATCCCCTCCATTTTACAGATAAGAAAACTGAGGCAATTTGCTAATGATAACCCATTTAGTGTTAGAAATCTCCACCTTGTCTCAATTATCAAAGTCCCGGGGGTGGATAACTTCTAGAAGCCAATGAGTCTAGCTCTCTCATTTTACAGATGAGGAAACTGAGGCCCAGGAAGAAGCCTTAGTGACATGTCCATAATCTCAGAGTTAGTAAGCATCAGAGAGAGAATCTGAGCCCAGGTCCTCTGACTTGACACAGGAGATGGGGAATGGGGCTGTATGTTGTGTGCAGATGGATTCTCTTCTTATCTGTATGATTCCAAAGAGTCCTCCTATCTAAATGATCTAGAAGCAGAGTCTCCAACACAGCTGGAGGAGGTTTCCCAAAGGGTGGAGAAGCCGTCTGGGTACCACTCTGACAATTGATTGCCTGTGAAGTGGCTATTTAGCTTGTTGAAAGTAAAACGATCCCTTCTCTTGTTGCTTTCATTGTGTGAATTAGTAGAAGATACAGATGGGAGAGGGGTATGACATCTCTCATGTCAGCCATGTTGTACAAGCAGATGTGGTCTAATAACTTCAGGGAGAAATGTGATTTTCGACATTTCCTTTCATTAATGACCAGCATTATTCTGGGAAGAATTCTGAGGCTTTCTTGTGGGTCTCTCAGGCCAGTTAGGATCCAGCATCAACCCTGCTGAGTACATGACATGTGACAAAATCGAAGTCTGAGAGGGCAGGGCAACCCACTTATTGAAAGGTCAACCTGCTCTTCCTAAAGGGGGAATTTCATATTCAGTAGCAGAGAGCTCAGCTGCAGTGAGGCAGGCTCAGGTTTCAAAGTGGGATTGGACTTTTAGGGCTCCCTAAGTGGGCATTTTCACGTTCTGTTTTTTAAGGATTCTTAATGTATAAACACCAATCTATTCAAACTTCCCTCCCCCTTGTCCGTCCCTCCCCTTTCATCCTTTTCTCCAGCCCTCCCTTCCCTTCTATCCAGCCATCCCTTCTTCATCTATCCTTCCATCCTTTCTTCTTCCTTCATCCATCCCTTCTTCTCTCTGCCCACCCATCCATCCGTCCTTGTAAACTTCTACCCAATGTAACTTATTCCAGGTGACAATTTGGATTTGACAATGCTGGGCTGTGGACCCAGGATTCCTGGCTCTGGATTCTGTGCTCTTTTTACTCCACCGCACTGGGGTCTCCAAGATGGAGTTGGGTAACACAAACTTCTCCAGCTCCTCAACCTTTCCAGGCTCTCACTTAGCTCCAACAGAGGTCTTTCTGCCCAACCCCAGTTGTTTGCCTACAATGGCCCAAGCACCTGCCCCCAGGCTTTCTGATCTCTGCTCTATACATTAAAGACTAATCCACCATCTTCCCTTTATTTGTGCCCAGGGGATCTGGAGGGTGGGGCTACTGGAAGGGTGAAGTCACAGCAATAACTGTGGGATAAAACTGGGTCATACTCACCATCCCTAACCTCATTCTCTCACAACCCAGACCTCTACTCCTGAGATTGTCAAGTGAATCATAAATGTTTACAGAAGAGCCTTTTTGTTCCTCATATTAAATTTGCCAATTTATGGGCTCCAAGGGAAGGCAGTTATCTATGTTTCTAATTTTGGGGATAAATTCTAAGCTATTTCAGGCTGAATTCTTTTAGTTTCTAAATCAGTAATGTAAAAAAAAATAGACTCGATTACTTTGAAAATTCTGGGGTTCACTGAGATCAACACTGAGGAGAGTAGAAAGCCCTGGACAAGTGTCAGGGGAGAGAAGATGTCAACAAATCTTGGAAAACTGCTGCCCTTTCCCTGGTCATCCACATTACCTCCTTGTCTGGTACCTTTTGGTCCAAGTGATATAGATGTGAAGGGGGTGGGAGAGGGCTGGAAAAGGGGGAAAGAATGAAGTGTTGCCTGTTGTTATGAACTCATGTACCTGAGACAGAAATGCCAACAAGAGAATAGAGGCTTGTTCTGGGATGGTTGGGGAGAATGAGTGTGGGTAGGGAGAGAGATAGAAAGGATGCATGTGAATAATGAAGTCTGATGGAAAGAGTGGGCTGTCTCACATGGAAAAGAGAAGGCGTAAAGGGCATGGGGTGATGGTCTTCCAAGAACCTGATGGCATCGCCCATGAAAATGAGAGGAAGCTTGTTCTCTTTGTCCGTAGAGGGCACTACTAGGAATGTGGAGTACCAAGCAGATTTTGTAGCAGCTTGATGGAAGGGACACACACACTCAGGAGGAGGAGAAGGGGCACTGTCTTCTTTGCTAGAAGTTTTCAAAATGACGATGGGTGTAGAGACTGGTGGAAGGGATTTTCGGGGCATATGCTTATATACATATGTATGTGTATGTACACTTGTGTATGTATATATGTACATTTTTGAGTGTGTTTTACACACACACATACACACATATATGTGTGTGTGTATATATATATATATATATATATATATATATATACACATATATACATATAGTACATAGAATGCTAGACCTGGAGTCAGGAAGACCTGAGTTCAAATGTAACCTCAGACACACACTGGGCAAATCACAACCTCTGTCTGCCTCAGTTTCCTCAACTATAAAATGAGGATAAGATGATAATATCAACACCTATTTTCCAGGATGGCAGTGAGAGTCAAATGAGATGTTTGGAAAGTGCTGTGCAAAACTTAAAGAGCTATATAAATACTAGCTATTATTATATACGTGTGTGTTAAATATGCGCATACTTGTGTATATAATGTATACTGTGTATATATGCGTGTACATGCGTATATGATATATATTGTGTTTATATACATGTGTATATAATGTATATACACATGTATATATGTACATATGTCTATGTGTGTATGTACACACACATGCCTATATCCATATGCCCAGTGATGGGACTGATCAAGGACTCATCATTAAAATAAAATTTAAAAAAAAACCCATAGATTTGAACTTCAGTCCTCTTATGTCTAGTATGGTAGCAGACTATGTTTGCCCTGTAAGAACCAGGCTATCTACCCATCTATCTATCTATCTATCTATCTATCTATCTATCTATCTATCTATCTATCTATCTATCTATCTACCTTCCAAGGCCACACATATTAAAAGTGGCAAAGTCAGAACTCAAATCCAGGACTTCTAGCTCCAAATTTCTACTTATATACAAACATACATATACACATGTTAACAAATATATTTACATACACACCCAGGGAATATATGTACTTTATATATTAAAGCATATAGATACTTATTTAATGTAACTATACATACGTGCATATATGAAATCAACTACATGTGTCAATTAGTCTACTATTTAATTAATATATTTTTAAACTGGAGAATACAAACTGGTGAAGCTTTGGAAGAGTTAGTTTAGAGAAGGGAAAATTTGTAAGGGGCATGGGGCGGGACTGACATCATGACAGTTTTCTTCAAGTATCTGAAAGACTGTCCCATGGAACTTGATCTGTTCTTGAGACTAGACAAGGAGCAGTGGGCAGAAGTTTCCAAGAAGCAGCCTTGGGTCTTGATGCTAGGAGAATCTTTCTAACAATTTGAGTCATTCCAAAGTGGGCCAGGCTGGCTGGGGAGAAGGAGGTGGGAGAGCTCCTTCTCACTGGGAATCTTTAGTCAGAGACTGGATAACCATTTGTCTGGTATGTTATAGGGGGAATTCTTGTACAAGGTGGCCTCTGAAGTCCAACTCTGAAATGCTGTGATTCCAGGTCTATAAGGGCTGGTGTGTTGGACTGTATAAACTGTATAAAAGAGCAGGGCATGGGGAAGCAGAAAATAATTTGAATTGGCAAGATCTCTACTTCCTGGGGGCACTTACTTCAACAAGAAAGGACCGACCATTACTCACTCCTCTCGGTGCCTGGAGGAAATCATCCCTAAATTTAAGTAGAGTGATTCCTTCTGCACAAAACTTCAAGTGATAGGTGTGTTTTTATTGAAAATGCTTTCAAGCTCCAAAGAGTCACTCTCCAAGCCATGAGTCTGTGAAGGTTATTGTGGAAGGTTGCAGGTAAAGTGGGAAATTCCTTAAGGAAACATTAGAGATGATAAAATAACTCTGCACAGCCTGGCGCCTCCCTTTTTAGCTTTGAAGAACGATTTCCCCTAAACCAATCACTAGCACATCATAGCCAGCAGCAGATACTAAAAACTAGGCAGAGGAAATGCCAGCATTTTTTTTTTTTTTTGGCTAGATGGCCTTTGGGAAACCGTGGTTCTCTTAAAGATGTCAAGCATTTCCCTAAAACAAAGGCCTGTCTTTGTCCATGTCACTATTTTTCTGTGGATTTTGTAAGACTATGAGACTGAAATTACAGAATTAAAATTACAAAATTAAAGTGACTACAAAACTCAAGTTTAGTATCCCCCAAAAGCATGTAGGAGAGAGATATTTTCTGGCAGTAAGAATGTCTACAGCATATACTGAACAATGAATTATACAGTGGAAGGTCAACAAGCATTTATTAAGTTCTTTTTGCCAGACATTGCCCCTATGGCTAGGCATACAAAAACAAAAATGAGTGAGCCCCTGCCCTTAAGGACTTTACATTCTAAATAGAGGAAATAACACACATGTTTATCTATATTATCCACGAAATGAGTACAAGGTTGTTCAAGGAGGGAGGGCACCAGCGATTGGCAAATGCTCTATGTTGAAAGTGGTGCTTGAGCTGTCTTGAAGGAAATCAGGATTTCTAAGAGGTAGAGTAGGGGACGAAGAACATTTCAGACATGGAGGACACAGCCAATGCAAATGATATCACTGAAGTAGCATAAGAGATGTCATCAAAGAAATGTACTATCTAAGAGGGACTGATCACCCAGTGGGGGATGTGAGGGGTGACCAGTGGGCACCCATACGAACATTGGTATCTTAATGCTATCCATAGAGATGATGTGAGGTTCCTAGAATGTTGAGTGCTTGTGGCAGATGTAGTGTGGAAGGCATGGAAAAGAAGCACAGTAGCCATGGATGAATTATGGTCCACATTGTTGAAATCATGGTCTTGGACCAGATGATATCAAAGGTCTCTGGAACTCTAACTCTATGATCTTTGATTCCAGGTCAATTTCACAGCTTTATCAGATCATAGGTCTAAAGCTGGAAAGAAGTAGATGAGTCACTGAATCCAACTACCTCATTTTATAGAAGAAGAGACTGAGTCTCAAAGAGGTGAAATTATTTCCCTAAGATATATATATATATATATATATATACATATATATACATATATATATATGTAAAGATATATTTACACACTTATATCTTAGGGACATCACTTTATCTATCTATCTATGCATCTATATATTTGAACATACTTAAAATGTGTCTATGTATTTATATATGTGTATACACTTAAAATGTGTATGTCTTGCTTCCCCTAATAAAATGTAAACACTTTGTAAGCAGGGATTGTTTTATTTTTACTATTGAAATCCCCAGCACCTAGAACAATGTCTGACACATAGTACTTGCTTAATATTTAATGACTGGCTAAATGATAATTGGCACAACTGGGATTAGAACTTAGGTCTTTTGACTATATATCCAGTTTGCTTTCCAATGCAACAAGCTTTCAATTGCTTCTAATAATTTTTACTTCTTTCGCAAACAATTGTCAATGATTTCTTCCAAGGTATAATTTTTATAATTATTCAAAGCCAGTTAATACGTATAATTTTACATGGTTTTTCCAAAAAATCCTCTTTTGCTTAACATACTAGCAAATACAGGAGAAGATGACCTTTGAAGATAGAAGGTAGAGTGATCTCAACATATGAAGCTAGAGATTAGATGTTGATTATATGGGAAAAATCTCCAGCAATGATTTCAAAAACCCTGTCACACTAAGTATGTCCTATAAACCTCCAAGAGTTTTTACCTCTTCTGAATTCAGTTTACTGAAATGAACTTACTCTCTTTATATGTGCATATGAAGACCTTTGGGTCTTCAATTCTAGGGCCTCAGAATTTAATCTTAGAAATTCCTGTAGGCTTCTAGTGATCTGTCTAAAAACCAGCACCCTCAATGTGCCAAAGTGAACAGATTACATTAGATGAGAGAATCATAGACTTATTGCTATTTCAGAGACCATCAAGTATAACATTTTCATTTTACAGATGAGGAAACTGAGACCCAGAGGTTAAGTAACTTGTCCCCTGATGTTTTTAACACATCAGGTCTTTTAAAGAACAGATATGAATATTTGTAAGAGAAACTAGTCCATTTTTTTCCCAGGACAGCAGCAGAATTTCCATAGTGAGTTAGGATGCAGATCCAACCCGATAGCCCTCAAGCTTACAGAGACAAGGGATTCTGCTCCCGAAACAGACTTTAGCTTAAATCAGCCATCTGCTTTCCTCAAATCTTCTAAGTCTTCCTTTCGGTCCCTTTAGAAATAAAAGATCAAAGTATTGCTTGTTCTCCCAACGACTCTATTTTCTTTTAATCAAGCCGGGAGAAAGATGAGAAAGCAGGCACACACAAAACATCCCCCCAATCCACTGTCTCCGGTTTGATCATCCCATGGGCCAGCTTTGCCTGTGATCGCTGACACCTGGTTACTGTAGAAGGGTATTAATATCTTCCTTCTCATACATTTGCATACTGATGTACCTACATATATACATATGTATTTACAGAGAGCTAATTCCCTCAGGCTTTCTCTCAAATGAAGATTTTTCAAATCATCCCTGGATTCCTTAAGAAATACACAAACTAATTTGGCAAACTGTAGCCCTCATGAAGTAAGGATGCTCCCAGGGAAAGAGGACAGGAAATAGGCATTTATTAAGGATGCGTTAGGTAAGAGGCACGTAGTAAACACTATAAATATTGTCTCATTCGATCCTTACAGCAATCCTGGGAGATAAGTGCTGTTATCATCCTCATTGTACAGAGGAGGAGACTGAGGCAGATGGCGGTGAAGTGTCTTGCCCAGGGTCATGTTGCTGGCGTCTGAGGCCTGATCTGACTTCGTCTTCCTGATTCTATGTCCGACTTACATGCCTCGGGGAAGGGATCCTAGAACCTCAGAGCTGGAAGAGGCCACCTATTCCAAACCATCCATGACCAGGAGTATCCTCTATATTATCTCAAACAAGTGAGTCACCCAGCCTTTGCCACCAGCTGCCTCCCCAGGCAGTCCCGGTCACTCTGGAATTGAGCTTAATTATCAGGAAGATTTTAAGGCGTTAATAAATGTCAATTGATGAATCTGGTTCTCTGTAACTTTTCCCCATTCTGTCATCTGAAGTCAAACAGAATGATGATGATATTTACATAGCACTTACTTCAAGCTGCCATGTCATCATATTAAGGACTTTGTAGGATCACCTTCAATCAGGAGAAACTGTGGGTCAAAAGACTGGAAAGGGCTGAATTAGCATCTCCCAGGCCAGAAGAGCAATCCAATTAGCTCTATTGTCTGATGGGATGATGGGCCCTGGGGGAGAGCACGAGTCACTGAAATCCAAAGCTTTTAGCCAACAGCTTCAACTTTCTCCACCCATAAAACCCTAATACCACAAACACTCAACTTTCACTTCCTTCCTCTGCCCACACTCAGTGAAATTCCTCAGAGGCAGTAAAATGGCCCCTGGGGAGGAAGGGAAAGCAAAATGGCCAAGCTGGACAATCAGCACTTGAATAATTCATTGGGGGCTAAACTCTGTCCGGCCTCCCAGCATTTTCCACAAGAGCCCCACAATGGGTCCATGGATAGGCTGGCCAGACTCTAACCTCAGCCATCACCTGAGAACAAAAACCATGATATTAGCAAGGGAAAGGTTCTCAATTTCAGGCTTGTGGGTAGGAGGAGGGGAGTTCCAGAAAACTTCTTAGCACTTATGACACACTCAAAGTGAGCATTTTTTTTTTTTTTTTTGATCTGGGTAGAGAACTAGTTAGTAATAAGAAAAAAACAAAAAACAAAAAACCTTCCAGGTACTTTTCATAGGACAATCGATTAAGCACCATATAGAACCACAGGGACCAACCAATCCAACTTCTCATTTTACAGAAGAGGAAGACCTAAGTAGGAAGTTTTTGCCTCAGTTTCCTTATCTGTAAAATGAGGATAATAGTAGTGCTTATCTCTCAGGGTTGTAGTGAAGATAAAACAAGATATTTGTAAACAGTGTTTTGCAAACTTTAAAGCCCAGTATAGATGCTATCTATTATTAGCTGGGTGATGAGCTCAGACCAGGAGTTAGGAAGACCTCAGTTCAAATTTGGCCTCGGACACTTACTAGTTGTGTGACCCTGGGCAAGTCACTTAACCCAGTTTGCCTCAGTTTCCTCATCTGTAAGATGAACTGGAGAAGGAAATGGCAAGCCACGTCAGTGTCTCTGCCAAGAAAACCCCAAATGAGGTCATAAAGAGCCTGACATGCCTGAAGTGACTGAACAGTCATTATCAGTTGTGGGTAATACCTAAGAGACCCCCTGACTCCTAGTCCTGTCTTTCCCACTGTGCCAAACTTTTACTGAACTTTGGTTGCTTCCTGAAAGACCTTTTTGAACATCTGTATTATTCTGGGGACAAGATAGGGCTGTGAATCATGGAATGACAGTCTCCCAAAGACAAAAGTATTGGATTGCCCCAGAGGACAATAGAGGGGCGCATTATCAGAGTTGTATGGCTGGAAAAGATGTGCTGGTCCATTGGAAATGACTGAGAGTACATCATGGCAGGGTATCCAGGGGAAGCTGCTTCCTCCCCGACCCAGCACATTGGTGTGATCCCCTTTGTAATGAACTCAAGGGAGAACATGGGACAGGGTGGGCAGTGTAGATGGGTAGGACTCAGCATCTTTGGAGGGAATCCCCACATGGATGACACCTCCCAAATCTATGGGGGGCAATCCATACAAAACAACAACATTAACAAAAAGCTACAAAAACAATGCTTTCCACAAGAACTTAATACAACTATGGCTGGTGTCAGTTCCTGGAAACTTTAAGGAAAATCTGCCACCTAGTGTCAAAACCATATGGTTGCATGGATGTCATCCCAGAAGAAGCTTGGAGAGGGGATTTGCAGACTTGGGGTAAAAGATCAGAGGCAGAAAGAACCTCAGAGGCTGTTTGCTCTAACTCACCTATCTCCTCTTTACAGATGAAGGACCTGAGAGCAGGAGAGATTGAGCCATTTGCTCCAAGGCACATGACACCAGTAAGCATCATACCTATTGTTAGGACATCATAAAGCCCAGCCACATGCTGCTGGTGTAGACATCTTCATTTCCTTCAGCTGCTTCTCTTATGACAGAGAGTCTAGGTCCTTCATTCTGGCCACCCTCCTCTGAGTACTCTCCTGCTCATTAATGTCCTTTCAGGGATGAACACATTGTCCAGGTGTGGCTCGTCCAAGGTGGCACACAGCAGAACCAGCAGACAGACAACGTCCCATGAGGGTCCCTGGCTCCCCTATCACAATGCGGACTCCTGTTGCTTTTGCAGTCCACTAAACTCCCTGGATCTTTTTCAGAAGCACTAACCAGCTTAGCTTTCTTATGACTACAGACTGTAGTAGAGCAAACAGAAGCTGGACAATCTGTTGGAGGTCGTAATATAATGTTAGAAGGGTTCCTTCTCACTCCATTCCGGGAAAATATCTTTTGCAGCCAAATGTAGTAAGAGGGGAGAGAGAATGGCTACACAAGAGAGCAGGTGTCAATCAATACATGAATGGCTGACACTCCCATAGAGGGACAGAGGACTAGACTTGGATCTGGGTTCAAAACCTGGCTCCAACACTTACTAGCTGTACATGTTCCTCTGAAACAAGACAAACCAAGTCAAACACTTGGTCTGCGCTGGTCCCTGTGCTAAGGTCTGGGACCTCTCCCCACAAACAGTCCCTGCTCCCCAGGAGTCTCATGGGGAAGGCATGTGAGCAACTATGTACAGTCAACTGCAGACAAGCTCAAATGGGCAGTTGCTGAGGGAAGTCTTCCTGGAGAAGGTGGGATTTTAACTGAGAGTTGAAGGACACCAGAGAAGTCAGGAGGCAGAGATGAGGAACGACAGAATCATAGGCATGGCAGACAAGTGAGGGAAAGTGCTTGGAGTGGGAAGTGAAGGAGGCTGGTGTCACTGCTGGCAGAGAATATGGGAGCAAGAGAGGTGTGAACAGACCAGAAGATGTCTTCGCCTATCACATGGGAATAAGAGTGTAACCTTCTTCACTGGGTTGCACCAACGCCCACCATTTTGAAATCTTAAAGAAGTCTATAAAACACTTTCTTCACACAAACTGGAGCAGGCTTGTAATCCTGAAGAATAATACACATGGTGAGCTTCCCTTATTTATAGCTTTCTAGGACTACACATTTCAAGGCTATGAAAAGAGGTGAAATGGATGGTAGACAACCTCCTAACGATTTATACGGCCAAATGTGGCACCAATTTCAATTCATCCTAATTTATTTTTCCTACATACTAGAAAGGAGTGAGGTGAAAGCTCGATGCCAAAGCTCTTGCTGCTTTGGGGTTTAGTGAAACATATTGATCAGTTACTGTCAACCCTTTGGAAATGCATCCTTCTCATGACTGAGGACTCACATGGGAATTTTCAAGCCACTGAAGGGACTTGGTTTGTCTGTGATGAGCACTTCTCCTTCTGAGGTATGTACCCAGAGAGATGCCCTTCATTATAAAATCAATTCAGCCCAAAGCTGGAAGTAGGTAAGCCTGTGCCACAGGGTGATTGGACCTGGGTATTCTTAGAGGGAAATAATAGATGTGGGAAATTATTCTGGAGTATAATGTCCTGTTTAGACATTTCAGGTTAATGAAGGGGATGGTGGCCTTTTCCTTATGCCTTGATTTCAGGAAAAATTAAAGAATATTTCATAGGAAGCTTATTAAAATATGATCTAGAATCAGGTCTGGCCTTGGTCCTGTGGTATCACCCCAGGAGAACTATATACAGTAAAGGTTTTCTAGGAGACATTAGGATTGGATAGCCAGGTCTTCTTCCTGATGTGCAATACTTCAAAGCACAGTGATTTTGCTTGTGCGGGTGGTCCCTCCACTGATGCAGAACCCAACCCCTTCATGACTCAGCCAGTGGAGTTTGAGGGATGCTGCAGCCGAAGAAGCCATCACCCAGACTCCTAGGTAAAAATGACCCTCTCTTAACTTAGGTTGGACAAATGAAGACCATCCCTAGAGCCTTTCCATGTCTGCTGGTAGACCCTTCTAGAAACTGTAGCTACACCTGCACCATGATGAGACAATGGAAGAATCCTTTCATGACTCTCAATAGCAAAGTACCTGGGACATACTCAGGTAGGGAGTGGGAGAAGAGCTTGCCTATCTCTTCTCCTGATCCAGATCTCCTTAAAAATTATAATTAATAATAATAAATTAATTTTATATACATTTATTATTTCTCTCTCAATGCCCCTCCTCCAAATTGAACAATGTAGATAAAAAAAATCCCTCATAACAAATATGTACAGGCCAGCCAAAAAGGTTCCCTCATTGACCATGTCCAAAAATATGTGCCTTCCTCTGCTTTTTAAAATACACTAGATCTCTGGCAGAAGGTTCTCCTGAATCATTGTTTATCATTGCATGGGTCATAGTTCTAAAATCTTTCAAGTTATTTTTCTCAATAATATTGTTGTCTTTGTATAAATTGATCTCCTAGTTCTGCTCACTCCTTTATACATCAGATTATAGAGGCTTTCTGTTTCCTTTGAAATTGTTCAGTTGGTTTAGTAATTTCCATTCCATTCATATGCTCTGCCATTTTATCCATTCTCCAATAGCTCAACATCCTTTTGGTTTCTAGTTCTGGGCTAGTATGAAAAGGGGTCTTGTAAATATATATATATATATACATATAAAATTACATATATGTATATATTTGTACACAAAGATCCCTCTCCTTTTCCTTTGATCTCTTGAAAATACAGTCCTTGTAGGGGTGTCTTGGGGTCTGTCTCAGGACCCTCTCCAAGTTCCCTCTTGACCTAAAAGGTACTTCTCAAGTCTGTGCCTAATTTCCTAACTGTCCTTCCTTAGCTACTACTCTCCTCAGTGCTAGTGTTTCAGGCTATCTATAAAAGTGAGTCACAGATTAGAAGGCATGACATTTGACTTCTTAATAATTAAAACAAGTTGAAAGAAAAAAAGGGAAGAAGGAGATGACATAAAGAAACCCACAGGAAAGTGATAAAATTTTATTTCCTGCCTATTGTTACCTCTAAGTTCTCCTGATTACTGAACTTCATCAAGTTTGTAAATGGAAGAGAGGCAGAAAGTGAAATATTAACTGGGGAAATTCTTCAATGATTAAGCATAAGAAGAGACAAAGCCAGCAGAGACATTTATAAACAACCACCATAAAACAGCCAGATATTTCATTATTAAGAAATGAGTACTCTCTGTTTTATAAACTGCCCCAGAAATAACAGAAACAAACAATCTACCACAGAGCTGTGATGCTTGAATTTCCATTGGTGTCAATGCAAATCATCTGGTAAATCATGGCTGGCTCCTGCCTGCTTCAAACCGGGGTCAGGAAGAACATTAGACATGAGGAACACCTTCTGCCCCAGGCTTGAGAAGATCTCGTATTCCTTGGCAGTGGAGGGCCAGGAAACCCTGAGTTTCTGCTCCACTGGGAGCTAGTCTTTTCCAGGGAAAGACCAAAACACTGAAGTAACTCATAGGGTTGATTCACAGCTGGACGAAATCAGGGAGATGATGACCTAGCCCAAAACGCTCATTTTCTATATGAAGAAACGAGGAGAAAGTAAATGACGACCCATCTGCTTCCCAGTGGCTTCTCCAAGGCGACCTTCTCATTTCTCAGGATACAGCTTGTATGTGCATTCTTCTAGTAGGATGTAAGCTACTTGAGGCCAGGGACTATTTCATTTCTCTTTGAATTCTCAGCGCCTAGCACAGTTCCCAGCATAAGTTATTGTTCAGTCGTGTCCGATTCCTCGCAACCCCAAATGGGATTTTCTTAGCAAAGATCCTGGAGGGGTTTGCCATTTTCTTCTCCCAGTGGATTAAGGTAAACAGAGGTTAAGTGACTTTCCCAGGATCATGCAGCTAAGTGAGTATCTGAGGCCTTCCTGACTCCAGGCGAGTGCTCTATCCACTGAGTCACCTAGGAGCTGCTTAATAAATGCTTGCTGTTGATTGATTGAAAATAATATATCTATATCTATCTATCTATCTATCTATCTATCTATCTATCTATCTATCTATCTATCTATCTATCTATCTATCTATCTATATCATTCAAGCCTCTCACTGATGATGTAAAAGTAGTATTTCTTCTGACAAGGATCTGGAGTTTCCTCTGTTTATGGCTGATGAATTAAAAGCCTGCAGATCCACCCGCTTCTACCTTCCCTGATCCTGTAAGGACATTACCTATCTAGTTTTGTTGAACCTGGTGCAGTAGCTGCCACAGACTAGGTTCTTAATAAATGCCTGTTGATTTGTTGATTAAGGAATAATAGCCAGCTTAATCGATCTTCTCTACAACCCTGGGGGACAGGTGCTATTTTCACCCTGATTCTGCACTTGAGAAAACTGAGGCTTAAAAAGTTAGGTCATTTCCCCTGGTCACCTACAGCTAGGAAGGGTCTGAAGGAGTATTTGACTCCAAGTCTAGCCTTCTACCCACCTTGGTGCCATCATCTCCATTTGCTTGTTTAAGACCATCTTTTTTTTACCTGCTCCTAAGATAAAGTCAGCTCTTTGGGAGCCTCACCTAGTTGGTATGCCTCCAGTGGGCACAAGATGGCACTGTTCCTGCAGAGATCCCTCCCAGTGGCATCCTTTTGCTTGGGGCAGACAGATACTTTGGGAGAGGGATGCCCTGCCTGTAGACTCAGGCTACTTATGATAATGTTGCTGATGGTCTGGGCTCAGCCCTTCATTTGGTGTCTTTGAGCACTCAGGTAGCCTGGGGACCATCTGGGGACTCGTCCAAGGATGCACTTTCAAGGAAGGGAAATACAAAGAAACGGTGGTTGAATCTTGGCAGCTTATGTTCAGAGACATGTGCACCCTTTCCTCTAAGCCCCAGTGGATTAGTGTGCCTGGGCTGGACAGACAGACCTCAGGAATATTGGAGATGATGGCTCCCAAGTCCCTCCCCCATCACTTTTAGCATCAAGTCTCCCCTCACTGAGAAGACTCACCCCACTCCAGAACCTGTGATCATCAGAGGAGAAATCTGGAAAAGCAGCAGGTGTTGACGCTTCCAACACTCTGCCCAGAGCCAAGCAGTCTCTCCAAACTTTTTTTAAACCTTAGCTCCACTGTGAAATTGCCTTTGATTAAGTGCAAAGGATTTTATCACTTTTCCTTCTTTCTTGTAATCCCAAGAACACATGGTCCTTTATTAAATAATATTCAATGTTCTTGTGGAGATGCTATTGTGGTAAGTATGGGGAACATTTAAGGAAGAGACAAGGGAGCCGGAGACTGATCAGAGCTCCCAGAGCCCCGTAAATACTTGTGGTTATTTACTTAATGTCATTTGGCAAAGTCTTATTTGGAGATGACTGACTTCTCTGTGAGCCAATAGCCAAGTGAGGGTGGGGGTAGAAGTGAAATTAGGACTTAGGTAAGAGTAGCGTCTTTACTTAAGGGTCTGCATTTTAAATGTGCGGGGCTGCCAGGTGAGACTATGGACCAGTAGTGAAACTAAAATGTAGATTTCCGATGTCTGATTCTGAGTAGCAGGGAACTGAGCTATTATTTGAAGCTGGGGTGGTTCATCTAGTCCTAACTAACTTACTAACTAACATTTAGTAAGGGCCCTGTGCATGAAGGATATGCCACAGGCTAGGGAAGAGAAAAAGTTTAGGTCACATAAGGCTCCTACCCTCATAGAGTCTGTCACCTAGCAGGGAGATACATCACACAGCTAACTCCGAAAGCCACATTTAATTTAGTGATGAACTTAGGAGTCATAGGATCAGAGTTCGAATCCTGACTCAGTGGGAGTTGTGGCACAGTCACGTAATTTGTCAGTGTCTATTTCCTCATCCATAAAATGAAGACATTAGCTATCTACAGGCAGCTGGGTATGAAGTAGATAGACTGCTGGAGTCAGGAAGACCTGAGCTCAAACCCCTTTTTAAATAACTTATACATATACCTATACCTACCTACCTACATATATATATATATATATATATATATATATATATATATATATATATATGTGTGTGTGTGTGTGTGTGTGTGTGTGTGTGTGTGTGTATGTATATGTGTATATATATATATATATATGTATATATATATGCAAGCAGGTGTTATGAGGACTAAGTCAGAGAGAGTGTGATCTGTACCAGCACATTTAGGGTTAGGTTTTCACATTACTTGTCGTATACTTTATCTTTATTTAACTGTGAACATGTTGTTTCACCCTAGTGGAATGTATGTTTCCTGAGCGCAAGGCTATTTCATTTTTCATCTCCAGTACTTAATAATTGCTTAATAAGTGAATTAATGAATGCATATATCCTTAGACTTTTTTTTTTGTAAAGAAAAGAAAAACTACCAGAAAACCACTCAAAATTAGAGGGACCAGTTGTTTCTTTTTATCACAAACACTGTCAGTTTACCCTGATCTAAATGTAATACGTTCTCTCTGGGTTATTCTAGAAATAATCAATAAAACAAATGGACAAACGAATAAAATGGAAGTAACTTGGCACATGAATCACTTCTTTGCTTGTAAGGAAGGACTATTCAGAAACTGAACCATTTCACTCATTAAAACCTTCGTGATTTGCTATTATCGAAGCCAACAGGCACCCCAGGCAGTTCTAAGTCATTCGATTCGTTTGTGCTTTCTCTTTTCTACTTACTGCTGCCATGGCAACCTCCCATTGACCTGCCCATCGGGGAAATAGAATCTCTGCAAAGACCAAAACGTTTCATAAATTCGCTTGTCAATGCAGATCAGGAAGGAACAGCCAGATTTTTACTGAATGACTTACAAAGCCCACTAATGGAGCAAGCAGCCACCAACATCTCACTCCAGCTTTGGGGGGTTCCCCCAGTAAGGACCAAACTGTCTTTAGAGTCTGAGGGGATGACTTGTTTCTCTCCTAGTTAAGTATCTCTCTAAGCCTGCTTCCATACTTCAGAATTTCTGTTCTACTTTACCTCTTTCTGTTGTTCAGTTGTGTCTGACTCTTCACGATCCCCTTTGGGGTTTTCTTGGCAAAGATACTAGAGTGGTTTTCCAATTTCTTCTCCTAGTACCTTTAACAGATGAGGAAACTGAGGTAAATAGGGTGAAGTGACTTGCCCAAAGTCACACAACTACTAAGTGTCTGAGGCTGGATTTGAACTCAGGAAGATGAATCTTCCTGACTTCAAGCCTGGTACTCTGTCCACTGCACCACCTAGCTGTTTTGAAAGGGTCAAAATGAAGTGGGCACCCCTTTCAAAGTGAGCTTATATTAGAGTAATACCTTTTAACTTTATTTTGATCAGCAAAGAATGAATACCATAGAAGAATACTGCCAGGGAGAATATGCATTTTGAGGCTTTGCTTTTCTCTCACTGAAAGGTATGATTCTTTCCTCAACTTTTTGGGGGCTGAAGACGAGGAGTCAAAAATATGAAATCTAACCAGGATCTAAATTACTTTGCCAAGTGACACTTCCTCTTACTAGAGAAGATGAATTTGACTCAACTTCTCACTTGCTGGTTGGTTGTACGTCATCCTGTAGTGGGACTCATTGCCCTTGGGTTGGAAAACACAAGCAAACAGTTCTCTTGGTTCAAGATTTGCTTCACAGTTTCATTCTGTCCCTTCACCGCTGTTAAGGGTGGCTCCCTTGTTTTCTCTTCACAATTACTTTAAAATTCGTATTAACCACAAGGGTAATCAGAATGGGTTGAATGAGCTACACAATGACAAATAAAAAAAAAAAGAATAGGAAGAAATAATGCCCAGAGGCTATTGAACCCAGACTGATTATGGAGACTAAGCTTGGTCACAAAGAATGCCCTTTGTGTCCTCTTGGGGAGAGAGATAAAGGACCATGGGTGTAGAATGTTGCATTTACCATTAGACACAGACATTTGGCCAGTCAGCTTTGTTTAATAGGTTTTTATATTTAGGGTCACAGCTCTAGAGCTGGGAGACACCTTGGAGACTTCTGAGTCATGGGGTTCCTAACTTTTTTTGAGTCATGAACCCTTTCTGCAGCCTGGGGCAGCTTCTGGACCTTCTTCTCAGAATTATGTTTTTTAATTCATAAATTTCAGTTAGAGGCTAGTGAAAATAAAGATGTCATTTTTTTCCCATCCAAAGTGGCAGGTCTCCGAAATCGATATCCATTGACCACTTGGAGGTTTGTGGACCTCAAATTAAGAACCTCTGATGTAGTCCAGTATCTTTAGATTATTACAGATGAGCAAACACAGGCCCATGGAAATTATTAGCAACCTCATTAAAGTCAAGACAACTTGGAATATTCAATGATAGGATTTGAATCCAGGCCCTTTGACTCCAGAGGCAGGGCTCCCTCCACTTACAAAATAGCGTTCTAGTTTGTGTGTGTGTGTGTCTGTCTGTGTGTGTGTCTGTGTGCGTGTGTACCTGTATAGCACAGAATAACTTTAGTGTAAAAACAAAAGGCATCCATAGACATACACAGACACAGACACACACAGACACACATGTGCAAGGAGAGAAAATCACTATTCAAGAAAATAACTGGAACAGATTCGATAAATAGACATTAAAAATTGCTCTAGAATGAAAAATAAAGAAATTGTGAATCCAAAATATGTTTTTTTTTCTCAAATCAAATGGCCAGAAACCTGACCAATTCCCCAGTGATTGATTTCAAAAGGAAGCAACAGTTTCTCTGGAGACACGGAAGCTCTGAGAAAGGGGAAGAGATGACAAATCATTTTTTTCATGCAACAGCTGCTGGCCGGATGGAAACTCATTCTCCTGGACTAGAGAGTTGAATTAGAAAATCAATTAACACCATCTTCCTTTTCTGCCAACATGGAAGTAACCACTCTTTCTCCTCCCAGTTTTGGATCTGATTCCTTGTAACCCCACTGGAAAACTGTTGGAAACTCCTTGGTCTCGGTGCTGATAATATCTAATAAAGACCGGAGGGGTGGGGAGGGGAACATTCTACTTTAATAACAGACTAGCCACCAACAGAAGGAACAATTTCTGCCCTGCCCTGCCTCCGGATATCTGTCCTCATCTTCACTTGCTTTGGAAGATCAGCCCAGCATGGGCTCCCTCACTTCAGAATCATCTGGCCGGCTGTCACTTTGTTTCAGGGGAACATGGTTGGGGCTGAGCAAAGCAGATGGTTTGTAAAGGGGCCACGTCCAGAAAAAAATTCTGTGAGCAAATTGTGGTGTTGTCTTTCAAAACTATGAAAACACAGGGAAGGATGAAATCAGCTCTTGGGCATCCTCTCCCTCTGTCACAGGGGATCCTTCCTTTTTATATCATGGACCTCCTTGTTTTTCTGGTAAAGCTTATAGTATCTTCAAAGAACAACATTTTTCAATGATTATAACAAAAACCTGGGATTACAGAGGAAACCAATTATATTGAAATACAATTATCAAAATAGGTTTTTAAAAAAAAGTTTATACAGGTTAAGAATCCTTGCATCAGGGGCAGCTAGGTGGTGCAGTGAATAGAGCACTGATCTTGGAGTCCAGAGACCGAGTTTAAATCTTGCCTCTGACACTTACTAGCTGTGTGACCTGGGAAAGTCACAATCCCAATTGCCTCACCAAAAAAAGAAAAGAAAATCCTTGCATCATATATCCATCTTCCCTCTGGACATTACACACTCTCAGCCAGTAACTTTCCAATCCCCTCAAAGGCAAGGCTATGCAGAAGGTTATGATTATTGTCTTCTTATCTTCCAAGGCAGAACACTGATCACAACCATCATCCTGACATTCCCAAGAAAACCTTACCAATGAATAAATCAATAAACATTTATTAAGTACCTATTATGTGCCAGGCACTGTGCTAAACCCAGAAGATACAAAGGAAGGTAAAAGACAGTCGCTACTTTCAAGGAGCTCAAAGTCTAATGGGAGAGACTACATGAAAGTAACTACAAACAAGACAAAGACAGGACTAATTGGAAATAAGCAACAAAGGGAAGCCATGGTATCAAGCAGCATCAGGGAGAATTTCCTGTAGAGGGTGGAACATTAGGTAGGACTTAAAGAAAGAAAGGAAGTAGAGATGAGGAGAAAGAGAGTTCCAGATTGGGGGACAGTCCATGAAAATGCCTGGACACCCTGGAGAAGAACATTTGTAAACAATGACATTTCCGTGCAATTAGCAGTGGTCTCCACTTTGAAAAGTAATTGCATCAGATGGCAAGCCTTCCAAATTCTGATCAAGGTGCAACCGAACTTGATTGATTGTAGAGACCTGATGGAGAAACATCTCTCTCTTCTTCTGACTGAGGGCGGGTAGATTCGAGGTGTGGCGTGAGGCAGACAATTTCAGACACTGATATTGATTTATTAGAAGGATGCTAATTTAGGTATAGATTGTCTCCTTGAAATAATATAAACTCCTCAAAGGTGGGTACTGTTTCATTTTTCCCAAAGTAAGGCATAATGCCTGATAGCTAGTAGCTACTCAGTAAATGTGGGTTGATTGGTTGAGTCTGTTGTAGTGGGAGGAGAGTAATTAAGAAGTGGTATTGATAAAAAAGAAAGGACATCAACACAACATTAAAAACAAGAAAAACTAAGATTTGTGCCCCAAATACACACTAGTTCATCTCGTGCATGCGTGGATCTGTAGGGAGTTGAAAGTACTTCTCACTGTGTGGGAAATAGGGTTGATAATCACAGGATACCCAGATCTCAGAGCCTGACGGTACTTAGGAAGCTACTAAGGCTAATTTGTATCTGGATAGGAATCTTTTCTCCAAGTCTTTAAGTGCTTACTGAACTTCTTGAGGATTTCCAGTAGGTGGGGCAACCCACTACTTCCAGCCCATTCCCCTCATGGATTAGTCTGTTAATAAATGCTCATGGGTTAATTAACTAGAGAGATTTTGCCTTATTTTGAGGTTAAATCTGCCACTTTGCAACTTCCACGTACTGCTCCTTGGGCAATGCAGATTAATGCTGCTCCATCCTCCATTTGACAGCCTTTCAAATACTAACACATTGAGTCAAATGCTGGGTTCATATCCTAGAGTTATTACCTATTCCCTGCTAAAGGCAGAGATACCCTCAAATAGCAGTTAAAGGAAAAGAACTCTTTGCCATGGTCATTGGTTAATTTCATTGCTCCAAAACATATTTTCTATGTCTGAATAATAAACAGTGAGTTGAAGTGATTCTCCCCTCAATAGGATCATTGGGGATTTTCAAAACACTTTACAACATTAAAAAAAAATCAGCCAATTCTTAAACGAGGAATAAAAACCATAAAGGTCATTTTCTTTCTACAGATGGAGCTTTACCTTTTCCACTGCTGGCCGCTCTTCACTGGTTACACTCGTTTTTCTCGACTCATGTTTTGACCTGCTCAGTCTCCTGGACACCTTCTCTCTTAGCAAAGTGGCATAGCCAATGTGTTCGTAGATAGGGTTTGTTG
This sequence comes from Bettongia penicillata ogilbyi, assembly GCA_023548195.1. NCBI lineage: Eukaryota > Metazoa > Chordata > Mammalia > Diprotodontia > Potoroidae > Bettongia > Bettongia penicillata. Next base: position 3,027,758 of record JAJHZJ010000453.1, read on the forward strand.
TCATTTTGGAAATGTATTCGGAGGCTTTTGTTTCTATGTACAGTGTGATCAAGCCATCTGTCACCAAGTCATGGATGGATTCAAACCTTTTCTCTCCCACAAAATGTTTCCCATCGTAGAAAAGCCGGTAGTTAAGGGTCTGGTTTCCAAACCTGCATATTTGAGAACAGGAGAATTCATTAGCAGCTGTGATGAGAAATGTATTATTAAGAACCATCAGCCAGGCAGACATGCCTAGCTTTGCCATTCATCTCATCTTCCAAGAGGAGCCACAGTATAGGCCAGTTCCAACCTACAAACAACCTGAGGTAGTACCATATCGAATAACAGTGGTGATAATGGACATCCTTGTTTCACCCTCTATTTTAATGGAAATGCTTCTACCTTATCCCCATTACATATAATGCTTTCTGATGGTTTTAGGTAGATGCTACTTATCATTTTAAGGAAGATTCCATTTATTCCAAGCTCTCTTGTATTCTTAATAGGAATGAGTGTTGTATTTTGTCATTGAGGATTGGTCTAGAAACAACTGGGGATAGGGAGGGGACAGTGGCTTGTTGCCATCACTGTGGGCTACCCTGATATGCTTCTAGAGTAGTAGAATCCCTGTGCCCCTCTGCCTGCATGGCACATCCATGCTCCTGCCTCTAGACCTGGGTTTCTCAATCAGTATGGTCCATGGAGTTATCACCAAGGGTCTGTGACTGTCATTTTATCTTTGCTTAGCTCCAATACAATATGCAGCATGAATGCCAGCAAAATAAATAAGCAAATATCCCTTCTGTGGACTGAATAAATGATATGTCACACATATATATGTCAGACTATTTTTTGAAGACTATTTTGTGAAGACGCTGTTGAGATAAATGGAACACACATTCATTTAAAAGCAGAAATTGGTGCAGCAAATAGAGGTGGCCTCAGAGTCAGGAATACCTGGGTCTGAGTCCTGCTAATGACTGAGAGGAGCTCAGCTGGCCTAGCTCCTCAACCACATATTCCAGCTTCTGCCCTGGGGCCATGCTAGCTGGTAAACCCTAACTGGTAAAGAACTAGCCCCCTCTCTCTACCATCCAACTATGCCCCTCCCTTTTCTACCACTTGGCTTTGGGGCCAACATTTGGGTCAACAGAACCATTGCTTATCTAATTGCTCTATGGTCCTTCTCATCATCTCTATGCTTTTACCCTTTCTTAGTCACAATTCTCTTAAACATATTGTTTCTCACTATTAGCATATAAGCTCCTTTTTTTTTCCAAATGACAAAAAGTATTTTTATTTTGACATCTGAATAAGTGTTGACTCCTCAGGACACTGCCTTTGGCATCTTTCTCAACTTATTCATTAGCTTATTGCACTGTGCCTTTCTCAGAAACATAGATGCCATCCAAAAATTTTCTGATATATTTGTTTTTGACTGTGGTAGCTTGTTAGATCAGGGCAGCTGAGTTTGAAACAAGTTCAATATCATTTCCTTCAAGAATTAACTCATCTTTTTGGGCTTGAGAAACAGCACAAGCAACACCTGGTCTCATGAGCACTCTTCAGATATATTTTTCACCCAAGAAATTTCTGATTTCAACAAGTGAGCCATTCTCTTGAATAACAACATTGATGGGGAAGTGAGCATACACAGACCTCATCTTGTAACGAAAACCCAGGGTAACACCTTTGATCATGTTTTGTACATGACTACAGATTGTACGCATGGTTGCAAGTTCTTTTCGATTTCCCCACCACTTGTCCACCCGGAGCCTTTTTTTTCTTCTTTCCAAGGAGGCTGAGCTCAACATTGATATGATTGAAATCCCTACACAGGATTCCTCTGGGCCCCTTCACAATAACTGTCCGACCCTTAAGAGAACTGTCAACATTTTCTGGGATGTCGATGGTCTGGTTGCTGAGAATGGTCTTCATTCTGGTGCTGGATGGGCCAAAGAGCCATATAAGCTCCTTGAGAGCAGGGATGGCCTCACTTTTGTATTTGTATCTGCATATGCTCAGCATCCTGTCTAGCACATGCTAGGCTCTTAGTAGGTGCTTTTTCAATTTTTTTCATTCATTCATTCATATTACTTATATGACCCTTGGGCAAGTCACTTGATCTCTCAATGTCAGCTAGGAATTCTCTCAATACTCTTAAGTTATACAAGAGTTGCTGACCTACATTGGTGGAGGGAGTCCCCACTCTGGGAATTTCTATCTTGATGTGATCATAGGTCTGGATATTACAGAAATGCACCAGTATGTGAAATCTCTGTACTCAGTACAAGAAAAACACAGAGTGCTATGTGCACTCCACCATGAGGAGCATAACTTGTCTATGACTTTGTAGATAAGTTCTAGGGAATTAATTAATTATCTTCATAGGGAATCTGAGTGACTTGTCTAACATCACACAACTAAGTTGTCAAAATTCAGTGGAATTTGAATCCAGGTCTTATTTACTCCAAGCCCAGAAATCTATCCTCTACACTGAGATGCCTCATTGACAATTCATAGTGACTTAAGAAAAAGAGTAACAAAAGCGGTAAATGATCCTCATTTCATTGTTGCAAGTATCGCAAAATTTACCTTAGTGCCAACGTGTAGCAGCCGGGCTGGCGCTGACTTTCTCTGAGAATATAGGCTCCCTCTACACCTCCCAGAAGCTCATCAGCTTGCTCGCGAGAGATGATCCCATGAAACCTATAAAAAAGAAGAACATCACAACTCAAGCCACCCTGGTCAGAACTGAGCACAACAGAGAGGGCTCATTTATGCATTAAGACCAATCAGAGCCAGGGGAGATGATGCTCTGGGGGATAATGCTCTCAAGTAGGGGGAAATGACTATGAAGCTGAGTTTCACCCCATACGAACTCTCCCCTGCTAATGATGACAGAGATGGGGAAGGGTAGTCAATCCTGATCAATCGGGGCATTGGCTTCTTATTAGAGCAAGAGACAGATGTTCCAGAGGTTCAGCTATGCTTCCTCCTATGGCTGACAACCGGAGTCCCTCAAGCACAGGGCTTTTTACTCTGCCTCTTGGACAATTCCCTTACCTGCTCTGAACCCCACTTCTCTCATCTTCCCCTTCCTCGAGGGAAGAGACTGACTCTCTGATGTTCTATGCCCAGAGCTAAGCACATAGCACTTAATAAATGCTTCTTGATGAATGGACTAGCCAAATGGGCTAACAAAATCAGCTGAATGGGACAGAATGAGGTATCCTGACTCTGTAGGGGTGGGCAAGTAATTTAACTTCTCAATAGACACCCCCACCCCAGCCCCCAAATCTCTAAGGCTTTCCAGTGGCAGAATGGTTGCTCCTCTGCATTGGCAGAGGGATATTCCTCACTGGGAGTTCCCTACAACCTTAAAATGGACACCTATCCATGCCCAAGAAAGAAGACTCTGTCTGTATCCTCTTGGGAAATCACTGATGAAGAAATAAGAATCCATTCTCCCTGCAGGGAGGCATTTGCTATTTTCTTCCTTGACCTCAAATTGAAACCAGCACCAAAGGGCCAGACCGCAGTCTTTTTTCCACTTCTGTTAAGCTACCAAAGGCATACACAGGCTACTCATTGGCCACTCCTCACTCTTCAAGCACAGCCAGCCCAGTGTCTTTTTCAATCTTTGGGGACATCCTGTCCCTTGGGGCCTCTTGGGCAGTTGGTCATTTGTAATGGGCTGCAGCCTGCTTCAACCCATCATGTACCTCTCTACTGCCCTTTGGGTGAGCCTCAACTTTAATCCTTCTCAGGCTATGGTTTGCATGGGTCACATGCCTCCCCATCTCACAGGAAGGATGTTAGTGTTAAAAACAAAGGAGAAGTTTGGGGCTCATTAAATGTGTGATACACTTTCCCAAAGGCACTCACTTTGCTTGCCTTCTGTTGCTCCACTCTGACCCCTGATCATTTGTTTTTTCCCCTGTGTCGTGCCTGCCTAGATCTCTGCAAGTTATCCCTGTAACTGCACACATGGTCTGGACAGCAAGCAAACAGTACGATCCCATTAACACAGCCCAGGATCCCACCAGGTCCTCTGAGTGGTCACGTCCCATGGTTGGCCCCTGTGAGTTTGTATTAAGTTGAAACCCCTTAGCTGTTTGATGTTTAATTACAGTCCCGAGGTCTTTTTGTGGTTTACTCAAACACCAAGGTCTTTTTTCACATCAACAGTTGTGCTGAATCTCCTTCATCTGCACTGTTCAATTAATGTTTTGGAATCTAAATTCAGACGTATTTAGCCCTGGTCAATTCAGTGCTAGTTGTTCCAAACCATTGTTTCAACTGGTTAATTTTTTTTCCTAAATTCTGTAGTTTCAAATGGTCAAATTTTTAAAAAGTAAGACTGTCTATCTAGGATAAATGAAAGTAATTTTCCCTAAGAATTTGTTTCTTGATCGAAAGTCCATAGGGAGCTTGGTGGAACAAAAGGTATCACCCTGGATCAGGTCAGGAAGACCTGAGTTAAATCCTCCACTAGATACTTACTAATTGAGTGACCTTGGGCAAGTCACTGACCCTCTCTCAGCCTCAGTTTCTTTATCTATAAAATGGGGATAGCACCTATTTCATAAGACCGAGGGTCTTATGAGGACAAAATGAGATCATATTTGTAAAACGCTTTACAAACTTTAAAGATTTATACAAATGCTAGCTGCTGTTATTATCATTATTTCAAAGTGTGGGAAAGCATTCTATACTCTACTTGCTTCCATCATTGCATTTTTTGCATGCTTAGTCAAATCTGCCCAGAAACTACTAAAGTCAGAATTTAGTCTGAGGACATCAATAAGTTATGTGGAATCTTCAGAGTAGACTCCACCCATTCAAATTGTCTTGGATTCTCTTCTATACTGTTAGCTCCATACTCCAATGTGTCTGTGATCTCATCGGTTCAGGAGTTCCCTCCAATGATGCAGAGTATGGCCCATTCAACCCCTGTTCTCCCACAGGTTTCCCACAGATGGTCCTTCCAGTGTGTTGGAGACCTTCTTTGCTCTCTGTCTGCCCAACTGTCAACCTTCACTGCTGCCACATGACTTGTGCTCAGCCGTATCTTTTATACCTAAAGAATTGGCCATCCCCCTAAATGCATATTATCTAAGATTTTGATGTGGGAACCTTTGATATTCATTCAGGTTGTTCAGAGATATGAGAGAACTCAGAACCTCACTATTAGGGCTCATCATAGGAATGACAGACGTCTTGGAGGATTTGCGGGGCTGCCACATGACTGAGGGTAGACATGCTTTACCTGATCAGAAAGAGGGGAATGAGGAGCTGGGGTGGAGGGAGGAGGAAGTTACAGGAAGGCAAATTTAGGTTTGATGTTAGAAAAGCTCCTGATAATGGAGCTGTCAGAAGGAGGATGGCCCGAAGTGGGAGACAACTAGCTTCCTCTTCACCAGATGTCTCTAAAAAAGGGAGGAGCAATTAGGAAAATGTCCACCATTGCTGACCCACTGGGTTACTTTCCAATTGCTACAACATCTGTCTGAGATAATCCAAACATGGATTGAGGATAGCATGAGTGAAGGAAATGGCAAAAAGCAGTGGAAAGAGACTTGGACAAGGAGGCGGAGAGAGCCCTGCCTCAGTTCTGCCCCTTACTTGGGAACATCACTTGAAGCCTCTTGGTTCTCTATTTCATTGTTTAAAATGAAAGGTAACCTAGAACCTCAGCTCTGGAGTAAAAGCATGTGGGGGCAGATCCAACCTCTGATACTACCTGTGTGATAACCTCAGGCAAGCCAATCTCTTGGAGCCTCAGTTTCCTCAACTTTATAATGACTTTCACACTTTCAGGGGTGGGGAACCTGCAGCCTCAAGGCCACATGGGGTCCTCTAGGTCTTCAAGGACACCCTTTGACTGAATCTAAATTTCATAGAACAAATCCCCTTAATGAAAGGATTCAGTCTTGAATTGGATTCAGTCAAAAGACCATAGGACCTAGAAAGCCACATGTGTGCAGGTTCCCCACCCCTGCCTACACCCATGATTGTAGGATCGCCAGGCAGGGGCATTGTAGAAACAGGTTGGGGCTGGAAGAGGTAAGAGCTCTCTTTCCTAGAGTCCCTCAGGGTTGGCAAAGAAACTTGGCCGCTCTCTGGATTTCTGCCTTCTTCATACTGTCTTTGTACCCCAACATAGTGATGATTATCGTTATAAAATTTTCACTTATTTTGTATTTTAAAGTTTACATGAAGCTAAGTGGCACAGTGGAGAGAGCAGCAGACCTGAAGACACAAAGACTGAAGTTCAGAGCTTGCCTCAGATATGTACTAGCTGTGTGAGCCTGGGAAATTTACTTAATCTCTGTCTGCCTCAGTTTCCTCAACTGTGAAAAAGTAAACAACCTCCTAGGGTTTTGTAGGGAATAACTGAAATCATACCATAAAGCACCTAGCACAGTAGCTAACACATAACAGAGCCTTAATAAATGCTTGTTTCTTTTAAGTACATTCAGTCCTCACAATCTGTATGGCTGCTGCTCTTAGTATGATAGGTAATAAAAGGTAGAATTCATATGGAACTTTAAGTTTTGAAAAGTGTCTTACAAATATTGTCTCACTTTATTTTCACAACAAACCTAAGAAGTGGGAGATATCATAACCATTTTACAAATGAGGAAACTGAGACAATCGGAGGTTAAGAGACTCACCTAGTGTTACACAGATAGTAAATGTCTGAGGATGAATTTGAAATCAGGCAATTCTGACTCTGGGCCCAGCATTCTATCTACCGAACCACGTGACTGTCTTCACACTTGATGGTCTCTGAATTTTTAGATTTGGTGGTAGCTACCTTTAGATAAATAACCAAATCTCAGATGAAGTTCAAATGGAGAAATTCTGGTGATTTATAGCTGCCAGATCTCATGATTCAGCAGCATCTCCCTGGATGTGGGTGCAGGAGTGGGGTCCCTGTGCTCCTCTCCCACCTTCCGGCCTCCTAAAGACACTAACGGTATCATGGGCACTTCTGATTAGACCGCAGGGTTAGTTAAGAACAAGTGACAACATAAAGATGAAAGTCATGGAGGGCAGGTCTCTTTCACATGAGAACAAATCTTCCTGAGAAGAGGGTGGGTCTTTACCTTGGTGTGCCGGGTGAATGGCCTTGCAGATTAAACCTTAATGGAGGTAAACACCCTAGTAATGTTCCAGGCTAGAAGTCAGGAGGCTTCATGACCCAGGGGTCTCAGAGCTCAAGGCCAGCTTTCAAACTCAAGCCATTTAAGGCTGTGGCTGAATTCTACAGGGCCACATGAGTGAGGTTAGAAAAATCTAAGTGCTCTAATTAGAGAGAGGCTGCTGGCTTAGGACAGGTAAGTGGGCTATTAATCATGAAGGCCTGACTGACTGGGAGAAGGGAGAAAAAGAAGCCCAGGGTTCAGTCCGGAAGATAGACTTCAAGAGAAATTCCCCCATTAATTCTCCAAAGGTGGAGCTCAGAGGGCAAGTGATGCAGGATGCTCTTGACTCCTTGGTGGAGTCTGGGACTGGCTCTGTAGTGCTAGCATCCCAATGTGATTGAGAGGGCCACCAAATAATAAGGGCAACCACTGACATTTATTCAGTATTTTAAGATTTGCAGAAAGCCTTACATGTCTGATCTTACAAGGCAGCTGAGTAGTAGAGTGGACAGCGACAAAACCTGAACACAGGAGAGACACGAGTTCAAATCTTGCCTCGGACTATTCACTGCATGTCTGTGGCCAAGTCACTTAAGATCTTGGGAACAACTTCTTTATCCTTAAAAAGGGTGCCAGTCCTAACATTCCCTGAGGTCCCATTCTAAATCTATGATTTAATGCTCATTCCATTCTCACAAAAACCTAGTGATGGAGATGGCATTATTTTCCACTACTTATAATTATTATCGTTGATATCACCGTCACCATTATTAATGATAATAGTTAGAATTCAATTAGTGTTATTGAAAATAGCTAGCATTTTTATAGCTCTTTAAGGTTTGCAAAATGCTTTACATAAATTATCTCACTTTATCCTCACTATTGTGCAAAGTGAGGGCTACTATTACACCTGTGTCATAGCTGAGGAAACAAAGGATCAGAAATTAAGTGACTTGCTCAAGGTCACAGCCAATAAGTGTCTGAGGAGGAGAACTGAACCCAGGCGTCTCTGATTCCAAGTCGCTGTCCAGTGAGTCACACTGGGGCAACACAGAGGCAGATAACATGAAACCAGAAAACTCCTGCACAAAGTTAATGCACCTAGGAAGAAGGGAAGGGATTGAAGGGAAAAGAGTAATTTTTATATCACATTTCTCTGATAAGAGTTTGGTATTCAAGAGATAGAAACAAAGAAGTGATTTCATATATATGTGTATATAGAGGAGACAGTTCATATCTATGTAAGTGTATGTATCCATATATACATACATACACATACATTCTGTGAAGTGGTTGCTTCATTTGAATATGCACTACATACCCACTGGATTGGTACTATATAATTATAACTTCAAATAATGCAAATTTAAATACATTTGACCACTTTGTGGGATTCCCTCTTCATGGGGACCAACTGGACCAATTTGTCCCAAATTGGACCAAATTTGGACCAAAGCTATATGTAATGTGTGCATGTGTATGTGTGTGTATGAAATAAAAAGTTATTCTCCAAGAAATATTTAAAGAATATGAACAAACAGGCCTCAAAAGAAGAGTTGCAAACTGTTCACAATCATGTGGAAGAATGAGCCAAATCACCAAGAGAGAAATGCAAACCAGATGAGTCCTAAGAGTTCACTCTGTATCCTGCAAATTGGCAAAGTTGACAAAAGATAGGGCTGGTCAGTGTTGGAAGGGTTGCGGGATGAGAGGCACACCAGTGTATTGTTGGTGGAGAGGTGAATCAGTATGGCCATTTTGGAAAGCAATTTGGAATTATGCAAATAAAGTGATGAAAATGTTCATATCCTTTGACCCAGAGACTCCATTACTGGCCGTTTCATGGAGGCCATGGATAAGAAGGAAGTTCCCATATATAGCAATATATAGCAGCTCTAATTAGAGCACTTACATTTTTTTAACCTCATTCCTGTGGCCTTGGAAAATTCAACTAGAGCTTCAAATGGCTTGGGTTTGAAAGCTGGCCTTGAGCCCTGAGCCTTGGATCATGAAGACTCCTGACTTCTATTTGATTTCCTCTGTTTTTGTAAGAGGAGAGAATCAGAAACGAAGTAGATGCCTATTGATTTAGTAATGGTTAAGTACATGAATACATGAATGCAATATTATTGTGCTATAGGAAATGATAAAGGGGATGAATACAGAGAAATGTGGAAAGATCTACATGAAAGGGTGCCTAGCAAAGTCAGTGGAACTAAGAAAACAATATACACAGTGATTGTGACAATGTAAACAGAGAGAACAGCACCACATAAAAACAAAAGAGAAAGCTGAAAAATTATGAAGATTTATAAACATGGTTTGAAAGAGGAGATATGAGGAGAAACCTCTATCCCTTCCCTTTACAGAAATGAGGGTCCATAAGTATTGTACATCGTACATATTTTTAGACTTTTTCAGTATATTGATCAGTTATACTGATTTTTTCCTCCTCCTTTTCCTTTTCCTCCTTTTCCTTCTCCTTCCTTTTCTCCTTTTTCTTCTCCTTCTCCTTTTTCTTCTTTTCCTCCTCCTCCTCCTTCTCCCTTTTCTCCTGCTCCTTCTCATTCTTTTCCTCCTCCTTCTTCTCCTCCTCCTTCTTCTCTTTTTCTGTCTGTCTGTCTCTCTCTGTCTCTGTCTCTCTGTCTCTGTCTGTTTCTCCCTCTCTCTTTCTCATATTTAGAAAGGTAGTATTTGTTATATGGCATACCAGGGGGTGGGGAAGAAAGAACAAGGATACCAGGGTAAATTATGGTAACCAGGTAAAAAAAAATAAAAGACTTCATTTCAAAACAAAACAAAAAACCATAAAGTCAAATAGCCAGTGTCTATTTTAGCAGGTACCAGCTGAAATGTCAGGAAACAACTTCCTAGCAGCCAGAGCCACACAAAAGGGAAGGAGTTTTTCTGGAAGGGATGGACTTGCCCCTCCTTAATTTTAAAGCACAAGCTGCAAGATTTTGCACCTACAGGCTGCAGTTGCTGGGGAAGCAAATGGAGATGCTGAATGGAAAAGGGAAGGGAGAGAAAGGGAAATGAATATTATTAAGGCAAGCCAAAGGAAACCTTGATTTGAGTCTTATACAATGAAATGGTAATGACAAGGCTTTTTCTGATTTTCATCTACTCTTCCATTGACTGAATAGATCATGGGATCATAGATTCAGGGCTAGAAGGGATCTCAGATGCCATCTTTTTCTATATTCTCATTTTACAGAAGAGGAAATCGAAGGTATGGGAGATTACATTTCCTTCCTAAGATCACCCAGGTCCTACACAAGTGTAGAGAAAGGTTTTGAACCTGGTCGTGGGACTCCAAAGTCAGGGCACTTTCCTCCCATATCAGGTAGATTCCCATTGTTCTCCTGACTCTGCATCCCTTTGTACAAGTCTCCTTCATGCCTCCCCCCAAGAGGAAACTGAGGCTCAAGTTGGTGTAGTGATCTGCCCAAGGTCATATGAACATAGCAAGTGTGAGAGGTAGAATCTCCATCAATTTAGCTGCACTCAGAATGTTAGACAATCCAGAGTTTTACATTAAATTTGAGTGAAAATGAAATAAAGGATTGCTATTAGTCCTCAGTTATGGTACAGGGGCCATATTAAAGTCCAGATGGCAACAACACTCAGTCACTAGCATTAGACATTTCCCCTTCAAACATTAATGGAAAGAAAACCAGCACCTGCATGCCATAAAGAAAATTTAGTACAAAGAAGTCTGATTACATTATTAGATTCTTATAGTACAGCCATTTTGAAAAGAACCTATAAATTCTAGATTATTTTAATATTTAAGAACATATGGTATGACATACCAACTGATTACATTTTAAATTATTAAAATAAAGACCAGTATAATACATACTCTCTTCCATAATATTTTGGTCTGTTCTCCACCTATATCGAGAGAGAGAGAGAGAGAGAGAGAGAGAGAGAGAGAGAGAGAGAGAGAGAGAGAGAGAGAGAGAGAGAGAGAGATTCATTAAATACACATTGGAATTCAAATCATGGAAATTAAAATACCATTGAAATAAACAGGGGAAGAATTCTGATGGCAACTTGATCACATTAAGAATCTGTTGACTTTTTGTACAGCTGACTGTAGAAATAATGAGAAACAGAACCTAAGTAGCTTTGTTGCTGAGTCATTTTTCAGTTGTATCTGACACTTTGTGACCCTATTTGGAGTTTTCTTGACAGAGATACTGGAGTGGTTTGCCATTTTCTTCTCCAGCTCATTTACAGATGAGGAAGCTAAGGTGAACAAGGTTAGGTGACTTGCCCAGAGTCACACAGGTAGTAAGAGTTTGAGGCCAGATTTGAACTCACAAAAAGAAGGTATTGCTAACTCCAGGCCCTGAAATGTATCCATTGTTTTCACTTAGCTGCCAACCTGAATAGCTTACAGATGCAGAATCAGGATCCTGGGAAGTTGCCTAGGGATCTAAGGAGCCCCATTGTCCTGCCTCTGAACAGGGCTGATTAAAGTCACCCCTACCTCAAAAAAGTTATCTGACTTTTAAAAATTAGAATCATTTCAAGGAAAATGAAGCCCACAAAAATCTCCCCTTCATTTCAACAGTAAAAAAGGGCCATTACATTCAATTGTTAATTTGATTTTGTAGAATAAAACCCAAATTATTCAAGCATAAGTAAAACTTAAGAATTTATTTCATTTTTTAATCTGACAAATTTATAACAAAACATGGCAATAATATCTTTGTTCATATTAATACCAGTGTTTCACTCATTTTATTTTACCTTATTTTTCATTGTAGTATTTTATTTTATTTTTGTAATTCTTTTCATTATTGCTACCTTTTGTTTTAGACCATGGTCCTTCTCTTTAATCCACACCTACAATGAAAAGCCTTTCTAGCAACAAATAAAAAGCATCTAAACCAAGCCATTTGACCCAGGGAGCCCATTTGATTCTGTATCTTGTATTCCACACACCTCCCCACAGTTGAGAGGAAGAAGGCGTGTTTCCTTACGAATTTTCCAGGACCAAGAGTGTTGGTTATAATTCATCAGAGCACAACCACTTTTTAGGGTTCGGATTTACATGATTGCCATCATTGCCCAGATTGACATGGCATCATAAGATCTCAGGTTTAGGGCTGGAGGGACCTGCCTTATTCAACCTTCTTATTTTATAAAAGAGGAAATTGAAGCCACAAGAGGTTACATTCCTTTCTTAAGGTCCCACATGTCCTACAGAGGTGTAGAGAGGTCTTGGGACTCCAGAGTCAGGGCGTTCTCTGCCCCCCATATCACGTGGATTCCATTGCTCCTCATCCCTTTTGACAAGTCTCCCCACATTTCCCTGCATTCCAGAGTACTCATCTTTTCTTATAGCACAGTCTTTCAATTGTGCTACAGGAGCAGAGATTTAGACTTGGAAGGCCTTTTGCAATCATCAAGCCCAAAGCCCTTTCTTTATAGCCAAGGAAACTGAGATTCAGAGTGGTTAAGTTATTAGCCCAAGGTGACAGATAGACCAAAGATGTGGAATGTCAGATATGGTCACAATGGGAAGGACGGAATTTGAACCCAGGTCAACTGATTTGAAATCCACAGTACTCTCCCCTGATTTTGCTAGAAATGCCTCTACTACTAATGCCTGACCACCAGAAAATGGGGTGAGGATTGCCCTGGTAGAAGGAAACCACAGCAGAAAGAGGGGGCTGAAGGCTCCAAAGATGAATGTCTCAACTTTACAAAATCAAATCATGAAGGGAAACCCTGTTTCCCAGAGACAGTCAACATACACTCATCATCTGGGCATTTGCAAATATGTGCTCATTTCCCTATGCATATTATAGGGAAAAACTACTGAGCCACAAGAGGGATTTATGACCCTGCGTATCCAAAATTCTAATGCTTGTTTGCTCTGCATCATTTGGAGAAGGAGTGAGATCTAAATAGCATCATGGACAGATAGATGTAGCAATCTCTAAAGAGGCATTTATTTCATCATCTGATTTCTCCCCCTGCCAGGAATGTCCTACTAAAGCATGGGGGAGGGGTGTGTGTGGAGCAGTGGTGGTGAGGGAGCCTTTGAATGGGGAACTCTTTTTCATTTGAAACTCTTTTTCAAACTTTTTTTTTCATTTCAACCTCTTTCATTTGAATCATCCAATTGATTTTTAAGATTCTGTCATCCTCTGATGAACCTGTCATTTTTCATTCCCCACTAAAAGAGATGTCTGTGACAACAAGGTATCGTTGAAATTCAGAGAAAAGCCAACAGCTGCAGATATTTGCACATATCTTCCAGAAGTTAAGGAGGTAAGTGGCTTGGTCAGTGTTTTTAGAAGGTTAGTCCCTGTTTTGCTTTCCAGTGTGGTACCTCAAACATAAAACTATCAATATGTAATTGTTGAATTTAATCAAGCGACTTCTTTTTTTGACTGCCCCTCCTCAAATGAGCATAACTCCCTCTCCCAGCGAATTTATGGAAAAGATAACCCATTTTCTTATGGTCAATACTTGAAATCTCAAGTCATTTGAACTAAAGGAATATCAGCACTATCCTTCTAAATTTAAAACCCTTCCTTTATCAACTGGCTCCAGTCTGCCTTTTCTGACTTATTACATGTGCAAACTCTCCCCTCCCCAACACTGGTCCAATCAAACTGACCTTCATCATATTCAATCTCCCATCTCCATGCCTTTGCCCAGGCTCTCACCTATATCTGGAATGCACTCCCTCCTTACCTCTGCCTCATCGAATCCCTAGTTACCTTCAAAAAGACTACCTCTTCCATAAGGCTTTGACTAATTCCTTAAGGGTACTAGTGCCCCTTCCCCAATTACAGTACATTTTCTTTGTATGTATTTGTTATGAACCTACTAGGCTCAAGATGCCATACTAGGTGCTATTCATGAGCCAAGAGGAGGTCTGTGGGGGGCAGAGACAAGGTTAACAGAACACTGTTATTTTTTTACATGAGGAAAGATTTTAAGAGGTTTTTTTTGAGTGGGAGGCCAGGAGTCAAAGGGAAAGCAGATGATTTTGAGGTGTATGTCATACTGTTGAATCATATTGAGCTGCTTGATCATAAAAACCCTGAGTCTTTTCTCACAAGAATTGCTGGCTCTCCACCAGAGAGTATTTGTAAAATTGACTTTCTGAACCCAAGTGGAAAGACCCTGTCTTAATGCTGTACTTGTTGTCCCTCACAGACAACACTCCATTTTAAAAAATGCTTGTCAGCTATTAATGTTCATTTTATTAGATTCATCCCATATAACCATACACATGTAAACATGTAAATACATACGCACATTTCACACATATTTTTTTCTTTGTATCCCAGTGCTTAGGACAGTGCTGGAAATAGAGTAGACACTTAATAGATGCTGCTTAAATGAATGAATGAATGAATATCTGACATTGGCCTGAAATTCCATTAAAAGATGAAAACAAATTGAAGAGCTCACAAAAAAAAATGGTAAATGATATTTTGTTACAGGAAATCATTTAAGAAAAATGTGAGAAGGCAGATAAAGTTCTGGGGGAACTGAGGAAAGAGAAAGATCAGTGTGGCTGGGGTTGAGTGATCTGGTGTGTTGATAATATAATGAAGAGTTGATAATATAATGGAAAAAAACCTCGGAGAGTATCTGCCTTCAAGGAGCTTGTTCTGTGCGTGTGTGTGGGTGTGTGTAGGTATAGATAGTTATCTGAGGATAAAAAAGATACAAATAACTGGAACTAACAAAAAATGCTTGCCAAGGGAAGTAAACCTGAGCTGATGTTTGAAGAATTCTAAGAGGCGAGCAAAAGTGCATTCTGGGCATGGGGAGCAGGGATGGGCTGTCATTGTAGCAGATGGGTTTGGCTGGAACATGGAACAAGTGAAGGGGAATGACATGAAGTGGGTCTGAAAAGATCGATTACAGTCAGATTGTAGAGAGCCTTAAATGGCAAGTTGAAGAGGTTGTATTTAGTCTTGGGGGGCCACAGTCACTGAAGATTTTTTAGTAGGCAAGGGACATGGTCAGTCTTGCACCTTAAGGTTATTTTGGCTGCTGTGTGGAAGATGGATTAGAGAGGAAATGGGTGAAAAGGTAGAGATCAATCAGGAAGAAAAGGAGGCGAAAAATCATTTATACAGTGCTTTAAAGTTTGCAAAGTAATTTAGAAATGTTATCTCATTTGGTTCTCACAACAACTCTGGAAAGTGCTATTTTTTTCTCATTTTACAGATGAGGAAACTGAGGTAGTCAGAGGGATTTGCCCAGGGCTACCCTGCTAGTAAATGTCAGGGCAGATTTGAACTTAGGTCTTCTTGATTCGAGAGTCAGTGCTATATTTACTTTGTCATCCAGCTGCTTCTGCTGTTAAATGAAAGCTATATTTAGAGAGAAGAGAAGATTAATCTGTAAATGAGGTTTTTTTTTGTGAGTAAGATTATTCCCATAAAGGTAAATGCAGACTCTTTCATGTTCAACGAAAGGTAATTTAATGAAGATTGCTGAGTCCTCTGTAAACAAAGTTTCCTATTATTGAAAAAGAAAGCTTTTCTAATCTCTCAGCAGCTGGTAAATGTTAAGTTTTCTTCTACTAGAATTCATTAAATAGGAAAAAAACAGGAATTTTAAAGCCTTTTACACACACCAGCTAGAGTACTGATTTTCCCTCAGAATTCATTAAGCAGAGTGGGGATGCTTTTGATTGGAGCTTAGACTTGTGAATGTTGAGTCAATTTAATTCTGAGGGAAGATATAAGGATTTCACTTCAAATTAAAAATTCTGGTTCCATCTTGAGGATGAGAGAAAAGGAAATGACAGAATCAGGAATTCAAAATGGAATGAAAACTTGCAAAACCTAAAAATTATCGTTTGTTTTTCACCCAGAATCTGTTTCTTGTTTTCTTTAGACCTTTCCTTTGAAACTTTCTGGGTCTCACCACAGTGATGAGGGGACAGTTTGCTCACTGTCTCCATTGGAACATACCTTAATAATATAATGGAATGTTATTATGCCATGAGAAATGACAAAGGGGAATGGTTTCAGAGAAACCTGTGATGACTCCCATGAACTGATGCAGAGTAATGTGGGCAAGAGCAGCAGAATTATTTACACAAAGACTGCAATCTTGTAAAATAAAAAGTTACTCACTCTGATCAATGCAATGACCAATTGCAATGCTAGAAGATTGATAATGATATGCTAGATGCTTCTCCCACTGGACTGCAGAATGAGACATGCATTTTCAGATGTTGTCAAAGTATAGGTTGATGATACTGATTTGTTACAAGAGGGATAAGGTTTGAAATTTTTTTTATTATGAGTAATGAGTGGGAGTGGTGAGGTGATTAAATATAAAGAAAAAAGCATCAATGAAACATTCAAACAATATTTTTTAAAAAGAGAGCAGAAGGAAATTCAGAAGGGAAAATAAGCAGGGAGGTATCAAGTTAATAATTAAATTTAATATAAACTTTAAAAACTATAAAATAATATACTTGAAAAGCACTTGATATACCTTAAAGTATTATGGAATCCTAGCTATTGCTGTTGTTAATAATAGTAACAATAATGATTAGAAACCAAGCTGTACTAAAGGATATTAACAAAAGTCTAGTTCAACAGATATGAATGGGTGGCAATCTACACTTTTGGAGAGGTTGTTTTTGCCACTGTGATCACAGATCTATGAGGTTAGTCATGGTATCATTCACAATTCCTTTTCTTACTTTTCTTTGTGTATGGAAATGTTCCTGTTTGCTGATATTTTTTAAGTCACAATAATAAAAAAATATGCCCATGAATGTGCCTATGAATCTGGGATCTTATGGCTTTGGATACCCTCTCTAATGTTACAGATTGAGGCAGCTAGCTGGATAGAATGGATAGAGTGTAGGGCTTGAAGTCAGGAAGACAACTTTCTGAGTTCAAATCCAGCTTCAGACACTTATCTACTTGACCCTAGGCAAGTTACTTAAGTCTGTTTGCCTCAGTTTCCTCATCTGTAAAATGAATTGAAGAGGCAAGTGGCAAATCACTCCATCATTTTCTCAAATAGTGTCATGAAGAGTTGGATATAACTGAAATGGCTCAACAGCAACGATATTACAGATCAAAGCTGAGTTCTTCCCATCTCATATAACTGAACCTTTGTTCATATTCTTCAGTAAGTTTCCTATTGGGGGTCCACTGAAGGGCTGGGGGCATTCTTTCTTCCCCTTCCCACCAAAATTATCTTGAATTTTTTGTGCATATATTCCTCTAAGCATACATGTTGTTTCTCCTAATAGAACGTGAGATCCCAAAAGGCAAGGATCCTTTCATGTTGTCTCTTTTTCCAGCTCTTGGTGCGGTTGGCACTTGATAAATACTGAGTGATTGACTGATGGCCCTGACACTGAGTCTAGCAGCGGCACAGAAGTACTGGCCATTACTCAACCCTCTCTTGAGCCACCATTGAGGGGTAACTGACCCATCTTTCTTTTGCTTCCCTAGTCAGACATTTCTCTGCCAACGTCCTTTATGCTGCTTTTCTTGTGTAGCTACTTGTTTATAATGTGTCCCAACTTTTCCACCCCACCATGTGCTTCTCTCTTGGCCTCTGGGTGACTGTCAATGTTTCACAGACTGTGGCGCTCCGTGACTTGCAGACATAGCCCACCACAGGAAGAACACTGGCCTTCAAAGATAGGCCTTTTCATATATGCAAACATATTTATAGCATTCTTTTTGGCTGGTTGTTAATTGGGGAATGGCTAAACAGATTAGGACATGTGAATGCAATGGAATAATATTGTACCACAAGAAATGATCACAGAGATGATTCCAGTGAAACCTAAAATGACTTTACATGAATTGGGGCAAAGTAAGCAGACCCAGAACCACTGACACAATAACAAAGATATTGAAAAGAGAAATGACTTTGGAAACCGTGAGAACTCTGATCAAAATAGTGACAAGTCATCATTGCAGGGGATGGATGACCTGCTACCCTTCTCAGGACAGACAGTGATGGACATGAGAAATTTTCTTGGTCGTGGTCAATATGGGAATTTGTTTAGATTGACTCTACACATGTTATGAGGATTTTGTTTTTCTTTATTTTCCCCCAATGGATGAGAAAAGAGAGAAAGAAAATAAATTCTTGTTTACATATATATACACACACACACACACACACATATATACATATGTGTGTGTGTGTGTGTGTATGTTCAAGGAAAGCTTGGCATCATTAACCATATGCCCTCTATGCTGCTGTCCTCCTCGTCAATGACGGACCAGCTTTTGCTCCATTTGTACTGTCTGACTAAGGTATACACAACAATGGGCACTCTCTCTGTGGGCTTACCATAGACTGAACAATGGGCAGTCATCTGGACCCTGTAATTCCATTAATGTAGCCTAACATGAGATGTTCCCCTTGGAAGTCTTTCTGAAGGAAGTCATTAAAATAAAACAAATTTTACTAACTCAAAACTAGTAACTAAAAGAACGCAATAAATGCACTAATATAATAGGAGGTAGGGAGAAGGAAATGTCTGTCACTTTTACCTGATAAGCCTGACTCTGCTTTGAAAATGGAAAAGAGCACTTCACACCTTTATGGAAGCAGCTAAATGCAAAAGCAGCTCTCACAGGATGGGTGAACACAGATCCAACCACAGGAAAACCTCAAGAAGTCTCATAGGTAGGACAAACTTCCCTTTGACTTTAGAAGAAGCTAAAGTTCATTTTTTTAAAAGTGCTTTCATTACTTAGAAGGGTCATGTCCCTACTCCTCAGATAGACAGCAGAGAGGAGGGGAGCAGCTTGTACTAAAGAGTCAGGTGTGATCAAGAGGAGGGGAGCGTGTGTACCAGCCCAGCAGGTGGTATACACTTTGAGACTCAGAAGGGAACTTTGAGCTCAACATTATCTTATCCTGTGAATTCAATAGAGTAATTAAAAGTAACAACCGATATTTGTATAGTGCATTAATGCTTGCCAAATCTCATTTGAACCTCAAAAAAATCTTATGAGGTAAATATGTTCGATATTATTCTCCTGGTTTACTAATAAAGAGCCCAGAGAAGCTGGGACTTGACCATGGTAACATATCTAGTGGAAGAGACTGGATTCTAGCCTAGGTCTTCCTGACTTGAATGGTCATTTTGCCACACTAGCTATCCCTCCTTCCATGGTCCCAGGGCCGAACTATAACCTATAACTTATTCTCAAACCAAAGCCCTAAGTCTATAAATCTATCTAGAGGGCAAGGGAGGAAAATAAGATTTGAATTCAAGAGTCAAGTATCCAAAGAACAAAGAGAAGGTAGAGTGAGTCCAGAAAAAATCCCACAGAGGGTGAAGTGCAAGGCATTGATTTTCATCACATGAAGAATTCATCTATGGGAGCATCATTCTTGAGTCACAGTGTATTAGCAACTGCCAACCTCCCCATCCCCAAAGCAGCTGAGTGATAAGGCAATAAAGCTGGGGGCTGGGACATTCTCCCTCCTTCTAGAAGTTTATGTGGAGCTTAAGGCTCTGGGTTAATGCATTATTACTGGAGGAAGTCTTTCTCTCACTTCAGGGCACATAGATTATGCTCGGGTTTCCATGTTTTTCTCAGGTCCATAGCCCTTCCAGCCTATCATGTCAGTGAGGTGCCCTGTTGCCTTTGTGAATCCAAGTTCTATCAGCAAATACACTCCTGTGCATGATTAGTGAACACAGGCCTCAAAGGCCAAGTGGATACAATTCTGACTGAGGTGGGTCCGATGCAAAAAACTTCCAAGGAAATACTGTAGATGACAGTGAGACAGAGAATCTTGAAGCCAAATCATGATGCTCACTACTTGCATGCCTTGAAAAGATCTTATTGACCAAGCTGCCAATTTCCTGAGTGGTTTCAGGCAGTCAGCCAAACCTGATGCCACATGAAGGCTTCCCAGGGGTGATGGTGTCAATCAACTTTCTTAATTATTGGAACTGTCCAAGAATTAAAAGAGCTACCTCAAGAAGTGGTAGATTTCCCCACATTTAAGGCCTTTGAGGAAAGGGTTAATAAAACTTTGTTGGGATTGTTGTAGGGGGAGGAATGGGTTGGACTACATGGCCTCTAGGGCCTCTTACAACTCTGAATTCTGTGGTTTTGTGACATCTTCTAAGAGACCATGTAGCACCAGAAATACTGCTCAAGGGCATCCTATTATCCTGTCTACATAGACAGGCATCCCTCTGTCCATCCAATTGAGGGCAATATGATGTGGAGAAGGGAATTTTTACCTAAAGGGCAGTGAGATAAACTGGTGTCTCTGACTAAAGATAAGAGGAAGATAAAAGTTAGGAAATGTCTTTAAGGAATAAGTACCTGGCCTTAGGGCAGAGGGTGTGCAGCTTAGGTCAGGAAATGAACCATCATCACAGCGTTCACAGCCGCCAGGGTGATGTCAGACACTAGAGTTGGGAAGGCCCACAGCGGAATACTAACCAAGGATGATGGGAAGGGACTCAGAGGTGTCATAGTAATCTTGGCTTCCCAATGATATATGCAAGGTCTGAGTATATGCCTTCTAGGACAAGAAGAGACTGGATACACCAGAAGATTCCATAAAACATGCATGACCACCAAAATTCCTGAGTAATGACATATAACGTTTTCAACAGGTCCACATTTAGCAAAGAACTGGGAACAAAGGAGATGGCCATCAAGTGGGGAATGGTTGACCCAACTGTGGTAATAGATTATTGCTGTTCTACCAGAAACAATGACTGTGAGGAATACAGAGAAGCACTGGAAGAGTGATTTGAACCAGTGATAGGGGAAGTCAACAGTACTAGGGAAATGATATATACAATAGCTAAATAATGTTAATGGAGAGGACAAAAAAATAAAATTAGTTCCTGTGCTATTATCATAACCAAATTTACCATCCCCCACACTCCCACCCCCTCCAAAGATAACAGAAAATGAACCTTCCTCCCTTCTTTACAGAAGCAGGTGATTATGGGTGTATGCTATCAGAACCAGTTGTTGAATTGACTAGCTTTGTTGAACTGCCCAGGTCAGAAACAGAGAAGGTCAAAGTTCCTATGTCAATCAGCACAGGGATAAGGCCATGAGTGACCCCAGTACTTCCAACCTGGGTCAGATAGGGAGAACCAGGCTTTTAAAAAATGAAGCTATGATGATAATGATGGATGATGGCGGTAAGACTGAGGAGGAGGTATGCTACCCCCTCCAAGAGAAGGGAAGGACTCAAGGTACACTAAAAGATATTCATTTATCAATATAACCAACGAGTGGATTTGCTTTTGATGACTACATTCATTTATTGCAAGAAGAGCTCTTATTTTTATTTTTGGTGGAGGGAAAGCTGGCAGATATGGGAAATCACAATAGTGATATTCAAGAAGAAAAGAAAGAAAAAACCATCAATGAATCACTAAAAATATACTGGAGAGAGAAGAGGGAAGTTCATCAGAGGACACAGACAAGCAAGGTGGTGTTGAATTGGAAATATTCTTGTAAAGAGTAATCTATTCATGGTAGAGGGTCACAATGTCATGCATAGCCCTATTTTCCTGTTATTTACATAGAAGAATGTTCAGATTTGTTGATGTTTGTCAAGTTAATAAAAGCACAGTGATTTTTTTTTTAAAGAAAGGGCTGTTATATTACTAAGTCAAAGCTTCTTTTCAGGGATGCCTTTAATTCACTGTTGCTCAGGACACAGTCCTAGTCCTCCCTCACATAAGCTCTTTGCCATTGCTTAGAGGTCTTTTTGTTTAGTTGTGGTTCCCATCATCCAATTTCTGTGCTTATATTTCCTAGACTATCTTTCGATTCTTTTGGGGGCCGTGAATAATGCTAATTTTAAAAAGCATGCAATATTGATGGCAACGGGAAGGAAAAAGGCACCATGAGTTAGGGGAAAGAATTGTAAGGATATTTTATTCAACTCAACAAACACATGGTAACCCCCTCCTCTCTCCCCTTTATTCTGGGTATTGGGAATACAAAACACAAAATGAAACAGTCGTGCCCTAAAGGAGCTTATACTCTACTGGAAAGACACTGATAATGGGGGAAGGTAGGCTTGGGCTGAAAGTCGGGAAGAGCTCTTAGTTCAAATCCCACTTTGAAACTTCCCAATGGTGTGACCCTATGCAAATCACTGAGCCTCAGTTTCCACATCAGTAAAATGGAGGAGCTGGAATACATGGGCTGCACGTGTGTGACCTGCAGCCTTCACTTGGCAGCATTTTGTAAGGATCAAATGAGATGCTGTAATGATAACAGTAGTTAGCATTAATATAGGGCTCTAAAGTGTGCTAAGTGCTTTATAAATATAATTTCATTTGATACCCACAGAATCCACAGGAAATGTGTTATTACTATCCCCATTTGACAGGTGACAAAGGTAAAGTGACTTGTCTAGGGTCACATAGCTAGTAAGTATCTGAGGTTGGAGTCAAACACTCTGTCCCCCATACCACTTGACTGCCTTATGTATGTAAAGTACTTTGTAAACCTTACATCTCTATATAATTGTGTACAGAGGTAAGTATAAAACAAGATTTTTAGAGGTGGAGGAGGGTATTAGCACCTGGGGGAATCTGAGAATCCTCCCTGGAGGAGGTGGTGGTTGAGCTCAGCCCTGAAGATATTTAAAGTAATCACAACCCCCCCACTAGGGCCCATGACACGCCAAGGGCTCAGCAGAAATGGAAGTTCTTACCATAGTTATTAGCTATAGTTCAGAGAAATCCTAGGTCCCAAAGGCAAAGCTGTTGCTTGTCCCAGAAAAGGCTGAACTAGGCTATACATCTCTAAACCAGGCAGTTAGATGCAGAAATCAATTGTCCAGGATCAGTCTGTACCAAGTACACCCATATGCCTTTGTACCTCCTAGAAGGCTTCTCTTCCTTCTAGGAGAGAGAGTGAGAGAGAGAGAGAGAGAGAGAGAGAGAGAGAGAGAGAGAGAGAGAGAGAGAGAGAGAGAGAAAGGAGAGAGAGTGAGAGAGAGAGAGAGAGAAAGGAGAGAGAGAGAGAGAGAGAGAGAGAGAGAGATGCCATCTTTGGGGTAACAGGATGTTCTCTTCCACGAGCCATGAGGGTATAGTGTGCATGCCCTGGTTCTACCTCCTGCTAGGTGGAGGGGGAACAACCAGCTGGACTGGTTGAAAGGCAGCCCCCTCTAGGGACATGGAGAGCAGGACTCCTTCAATTTAGTGGTTAATCACCTTGTGGAATTGAGGAGAGCCTTCTTAAGTCTGTAAGTAAGATTTTCACTCAAGGAAAGGATTAGGATTTAGGAAAATCCCTGATGTGTTACAGAATCATATTTTTAGGGCCAAGGTCAGCTGGTATAGAGATTCTTAACCCCAGGTCCATGAGCTTTTCTAAGCTCATTATTTTTTAAAAAATAATTTGACAACTGTATTTCTATAGAATTGGTTTCCTTTGTCCTCCTGCATTTCATTTGCTATCTCATTTGTGTGTAATTGCTGGCACATTGCCTCCCCCATTGAACTGTGATCTCCGGGGCATGGGGGGGAGCAGGGATTGTTTTGGCCTTTCTCTGTATCCCCAGTGCTTAGCACAGGGCCTGGCACATAATAGGGGCTTAATGAGAGGTTCTTGACTTGCTGTGATTTTAATACGTTTGTATGATATCAGGGAATATAACCAGGAAAACAACACAAGAGACATGGGGAATACTCCTTCCTCTAAGTTGGCATAACCCAGGCCCTTGTGGGAAGGCCATTTCCATTCAGGGCCTTTGTAATAGAAGAGAATGTAGAAAAACTAGTAAGGGCCAAGGAAAGAATGAAGGTTCTTTATGGGGAAGGGAAAAGTTTTATGAAGAAAAGACTTGGATTTCCATCCTCCCATTCTTCAAAAATCTGATTTTATGAACTCCATCCCTGAGGCAGAGTCACTCCCCTGTGCCTTAGTCATTCAAGTTCTGGGATTGTAGACTTAGAGTCAGATGAGACCTCAGAGATCATCCCACCCAACCCACCAACTCCATGGCTGGGGGTGGGAATGCAGATCAGAGAGATTAAGTGATGTGTCTAGGGTCACACAGTGAGTGAGTTAATTAACATTTACTAAAAGCACTTACTATGTGCCAGGCACTGTGCTGAGAATCCAAAAGGAAAAAAAGAGTCCCTGCCTTCAAGGTATTTACAATCTGATGGGGAAAACAGCACATAAGAGGAAGCTGAAAAGTGAAGGAAGGGGTGGAAACAGAAGGAGGGAAGATACTGCGGGAGGAGAAGCCCAGGGGAGGGCAGCAAATAAATGTCTGGGGCAGTTCTGCCTCGTTCCATCATAACCCAGGGCTGCAAACACTACACAAAACTTCCAGTCAATTCATGTGAAGCCAGTCAGCATTTCTGGGGGCCCCATGATGAGGGAAAGCAGGAGACACAGAGAACTGTGAATGGAGAGCTGAGTGAGAATTCTCACTCTGATATATCCGGACTAGAGGCCTCTGGCCAAACATTTAATTTCTCTGTGCTCCAGGCAACTCTCCAGGCTGTCTTATGATGGCTCATCTGCTTTGGTCAAAACAATGGTCCCAATCCCAACCACTGAGGATATTATGTAGCAAAATATGAAAATGATGCCTGCTCTCAAGGAACTTACATTTTTCTATCTTGGCAGATGGCCTTCATCTACCACTAAGCTGCGATGGCTGACCCCGTTCAAGTCTTTCAGGGCTCTAGCGTCAGGGCTCTAGGCAACTCTCCAGGACTAAGGATCAGACTTGCCACCCAAGAGCCTCTGTCCTCAATGGGAGTTCCTCTAACCAATGAAATCAGAGATTCGGACATATCCCAAACCAAACCAAACCAATAGTTATAACCCTAAAACAAGGAAGTGCTTGTAGGTCAAATCATTCTTCCAGAGCAAGCACACGTCTCTTCATTGCAACATCTTCTAGGCTGGTCCTTAAACAAAGAGATGTACAATTCACCCACTGCCAGGCTTGTACTGGGCTTTGTCAGTCAAAAGTAAAGGAAGGCTAAGAGGTTTTAAATGTTCCAATCCCTGGTAGCTGCTTTGGAGAGACCTTTGCAAAAGAAGTAAACCAGCTACCAAAGGTGAAGACAGTTCTTTTTTCCTTCCTTCCTTCCTTCCTTCCTTCCTTCCTTCCTTCCTTCCTTCCTTCCTTCCTTCCTTCCTTCCTTCCTTCCTTCCTTCCTTCCTTCCTTCCTTCCTTCCATTATTATTTTTTTAATATAAATTTATTTAGCTTTTTACATTCATTTTCACAAAATTTTGGGTTGAAAATTTTCTCCACATTTGTCTGCTACGCACACCCCAATACACTGAGCATTCTAATTTTCCCTATCACCAATCTGCCCTCTCTTCCATCATCCCTCCCTTCTCTTGTCCCCATCTTCTCTTTTGTCCTGTAGGGCCAGATGACTTTCTATTCCCCATTAACTGTATTTCTTATTTCCTAGTAGCAAGAACAATACTAAACAGTTGTTTCTAAAACTTTGAGTTCTACATTCTCCCCATTCCTCCCTCCCCACCCATTCCCTTTGGGAAGGCAGGCAATTCAATATAGGCCATATCTGTGTAGTTTTACAAATGACTTCTATAATAGTCGTGTTGTGTAAGACTAACTCTATTTCCCTCCATCCTATCCTGGCCCCCATTGTTTCTATTCTGTCTGTTGATACTGTCCCTCCCCAAGAGTGCTGACTTCAAATTGCTCCCTCCTCCCTTCCATCATCCCCCCCACCCTGCTTATCTCCTTCTCCCCCACTTTCCTGTATTGTAAGATAGGTTTTCATACCAAAATGAGTGTGCATTTTATTCCTTCCTTTAGTTGAATGTGATGAGGGTAAACTTCATGTTTATTTCTCAGCTCTCCTCTTTTTCCCTCCACTAAAAAGTCTCCTGCTTGCCTCTTGAATGAGATATAATTTACCCCATTCCATTTCACCCTCTCTCCTCCCACTACATTTCTCTGTCACCGTTTACCTTAATTTCTTTTAAGATATGGTCCCATCCTATTCAATTCACTCTGTGCTCTCTGTCTCTGTCTGTGCGTGCATGTGTGTATGTGTGTGTGCGCGCACACATGTACGTGTGTGTGTGTATGTGTGTGTGTGGTCCCACCAACTACCCAGATACTGAAAAGTTTTAAGAGTTACAAATATTATCTTTCCATGTAGGAATGTAAACAGTTCACTTATGGTAAGTCCCTTAAGACTTCTCTTTGCTGTTTACTTTTTCATGCTTCTTCTCATTCTTGTGTTTGAAAGTCAAATTTTCTTTTCAGCTCTGGTCTTTTCATCAAGAATGCTTGAAAGTCCTCTATTTCATTGAAAGACCATATTTTCCCCTGAAGTATTATACTCAGTTTTACTGGGTAGGTGATTCTTGGTTTGAGTCCTAGTTCCTTTGACTTCTGGAATATCCTATTCCACGCCCTTCAATCCCTTAATGTAGAAGCTGCTAGATCTTGTGTTATCCTGATTGTATTTCCACAATACTGGAATTGTTTCTTTCTAGCTGCTTGCAAGATTTTC
The DNA here is from genome assembly GCA_023548195.1 of Bettongia penicillata ogilbyi. Taxonomy (NCBI): domain Eukaryota; kingdom Metazoa; phylum Chordata; class Mammalia; order Diprotodontia; family Potoroidae; genus Bettongia; species Bettongia penicillata. Next base: position 3,054,416 of record JAJHZJ010000453.1, read on the forward strand.
TCCTTGACCTGGGAATTCTGGAATTTGGCCACAACTGTTCCTAGGAGTTTCTCTTTTTGGATCTCTTTTAGGTGGTGATCCAGGGATTCCTTCAATACTTATTTTGCTCTCTGGTTCTAGAATATCAGGGCAGTTTTCCTTGATAATTTCATGAAAGATGATGTCTAGGCTCTTTTTTTGATCATGAGTTTCAGGTAGTCCCATAATTTTTAAATTGTCTGTCCTGGATCTATTTTCCAGGTCAGTTGTTTTTCCCATGAGATATTTCACATTCTCTTCCATTTTTTCGTTCTTTTGGTTTTGTTTAGTGATTTCTTGGTTTCTTGTAAAGTCATTAGACTCCATCTGTTCCATTCTAATTTTGAGAGAACTATTAAATTCAGTGAGCTTTTGAGCTTCTTTTTCCATTTGGCTCATTCTGCTTTTGAAAGCATTCTTCTCCTCATTGGCTTTTTGAACCTCTTTTGCCAATTGAGTGAGCCTATTTTTCAAGGTGTTATTTTCTTCAGCATTTTTTGGGTCCCCTTTAGCAAGGTATTGACCCGTTTTTCATGCTTTTCTTGCATCTCTCTCATTTCTCTTCCCAGTTTTTCCTCCACCTGTCCAACTTGATTTTCAAAATCCTTTTTGAGCTCTTCCATGGCCTGAGCCCATTGGATATCTATTTCCATTGTTTGGGATACAGAGACCTTGGCTTCTATGTCTTTCCCTGATGGTAAGCATTGTTCTTCCTCAGCAGAAAGGAAAGGAGGAAACATCTGTTCACCAAGAAAGTAACCTTCTATGGTCTTATTTTTTTCCCCTTTTCTGGGCATTTTCCCAGCCAGTTACTTCTGGGATTCCTCTCCACCCCCACCTAGATCCGCCCAGCTAGTGCTTGGGGTCTGAGATTCAAATGCTGCTTCCCAGCCTCAGGGCTTTCAGTGGGGGACGGGGCTGCTATTCAATGTGAGCTTAAGTTCTGGTGCACAGGTTGGGGTAGGGCCGCTTCCCAGGCTCAGTTCCCTCAGGGGGTTTATGTGGGACCTTCAGTAATGGAGCGGAGCTCCTGTCTGCTTGGGGAGCCTGGGTCTGCTGCTGTCCCTGTCTCCGCCACTGCCTCCCGACGGGGCCTGAGTTATGGAGATACCCCTCTCCCCTCTTGGCCAGCCCAGAAGTCTCTCTCACTGACCTGTAGCACCTGTGGGCGGAGGGACCTTCACGGCCCCCGGAGATTCAATCCCTGAAGCCTGCTCGGATATGCTCCTCTCAGTGCCACATGACCAAGGCACAGCTGGGCTCTGCTCTGGGCTCGGTGCACAATGGACCTTTGGTGCCAGTTTTTCAGGGCTCTCTGGAACGGAAATCTCCTCCACTCCGTTGTTGTGCAGCTTCCCCTGCTCCAGAATTTGTTGGGAATTCTTTTTACAGGAAATTTATGGACTGTGTGTTCAGAGCTAGCATATGTGAGTCTTTCTACTCCACCATCTTGGCTCCTCTTAGTACTTTATTTATTTATTTTAAAGCTCTTCATCATTCATTCATTCATTCATTCATTTATTTATTTATTTTTTAATGTTCTACAATCACTTCCTTAAAATTAAGATTTATCCCCCCCACCCCTTCCCCCACTACCCCCCTCCCTCCCCGTGACAGCATACAATTCTGTATAGGTTCTACATATACTTTCCTATTGAGAACATTTTCACTATAGTCATGCTATGTAGTTGAACTAAAATAAATGGAAGAAATCATATAACAAATCAAAACATAATACACTGAAACCCACCCACACACAAACATGATCTGCTACATTCTGCGAATGACTTTCTCCAAGTGTGGAAGGCATTTTGCCTTAGAAGACCGACATTGGGATTTTTTTTTTCTCAGTAAGTTCTTGTGTTATTACAAAGTTCCAAGTCTACCAGAAAAAACTCTCGCACACTGTGGTCATTGCTGTGCACAAAGTTCTCCTGGTTCTACTCCTTTTGCTCAGTATCAGATCATATAAGTCCTTCCAGGCCTCCCTGAAGTCTCCTTGCTCATCATTTCTTATGGCACAATAGTACTCTATTACATTCATATACCATAATTTATTCAGCCATTCCCCAATTGATGGGCATCCCCTTGACTTCCAGTTTTTGGCTACCACAAAGAGTGCTGCTATAAATATTTTTGTACACGTGGGACCCTTTCCCATTTTTATAATCTCTTGGGGATACAGTCCTAGTAGCAATATTGCTGGGTCAAAGGGTATGCACATTTTTGTAGCCCTTTGGGCATAGTTACAAACCGTTCTCCAGAAGGGTTGGATGATCTCACAGCTCCACCAACAATGAATTAGTGTTCCAACTCTCCCACATCCTCTCCAGCATTTATCATTTTCTGGTTCTGTCATGTTTGCCAATCTTATAGGTGTGATGTGGTACCTCAGAGTTGTTTTGATTTGCATCTCTCTAATCAATAGTGATTTAGAGCACTTTTCCATATGATTATAGACATGTTTAATTTCTTCCCCTGAAAATTGCTTGTTCATATCCTTTGACCATTTATCAATTGGGGAATGACTTGTATGGTTATATATTTGAGTCAGTTCTTTATATATTTTAGAAATGAGGCCTTTATCCCCGAGCTTAGCTGTAAAAATTTTTTCCCAATTTACTACATCCCTCCGAATTTTAGTTGCATTGGGTTTGGGTGTGCAAAAACTTTTCAGTTTAAAGTAATCAAAATTATTCACCTTGCATTTCATAATGCTTTCTATCATTTCTTTAGAAAAAATTCTTCCCCTCTCCATAAATCTGATAAGTACACTCTTCCCTGCTTCTCCAGTTTATTCATGATATCAATCTTTATACCTAAATCATGTACCCATTTGGACTTTATTCTTGTGTACAGTGTCAGGCATGGGTCTATGCCTAATTTCCACCACACAGTTAACCAGTTTTCCCAGCAATTTTTGTCGAACAGTGAGTTCTTATCCCAGAAGCTGGGATCTTTGGGTTTATCAAACAGGAGGTTGCTATATTCCTTGACTACTGTGTCTTGAGTGCCAAGTCTATTCCATTTGTCTGCCCCTCTGTTTCTTAGCCAATACCAAGTGGTTTTCACAGTATTTTATTACTGGTGCATTTTACAATACACAAGAAGGTGCTTAACTCAAAGGATAGAATTTGGGAGAGGGAGTATGCGAAAAATGGGCAGGGATTCATGGGGATCATAGTCATCTGAGAGATAAGGTTATAACTGGATGTCCCAAAGGACACAGAAGGCAAAGGATACAGGAGGCATCACAATATAGGGAAGAGAATCCTGGTTCTGGGCCTGGAGGATCTGAATTCAAATCCTGTTTATGATATGTATCACCTAGGTGGCCTCAGAGTCTTTGGGGGCATCAGTTTCCTCATCTGTAAAATAGGCAGATTGAAATAGATGTCCTAAGAGGGCCCTTTTAGCACTAGGTCTGTGATTCTAGGATATGTTGCCCATTTTGCCCCAGGAATCTGGTCCTTGAGTGAGAGGCACTGACGAGAGGTGGCCCCTGACCTAAAGCCAGTTTTCATCACCTCAGCATTTCTTCTCAGTGCGTTGTGGGGTGGTGTCAGAGCCACAAAACACAACCATTTGGCAAGATTGCCAGAAGGCCTGATCTTTATAAAGGTGTAACATCTCCCTTTGTGAAGCACTTTCATCTTTAACTCTGATGTTACAGAAGCCAAATAGTCAGTATGCTAGAAGTGTCCAGTGAAAAAGAATCTATATTTGGGGGAAGGGGCAGAGCAGGGTAGCAGGTGGAAAGGGGAGCCTTTCCAGAGAAGTGATAGTCTGTGACAAGATGAGGAGACTTCCTGCAAACTAAAGATTTCTTTTTAAGGTAACCAGACTCAGATCCTATTTTCACAGATACGATGTTGCTAGGCCAGTGTGAGATCTACACCCACCGCATACCTCAAACAACTTCTGCCTTAATGAATGAAGCATGACTTCTTAACTTGGGGGCTGTGAACTTTCAAGAAGAATTATTTTGGATACTGTATTTCAATATAATTGATTCCCTTGGTAATCCTATGTATTTTATTTTAATGCATTTAAAACCATGATTCTGAGAAGGACTCAGTAGGCTTCATCCATCTCCTGCCAGAGGAGTCCAGAACACAAATAAAGGTTAAGAAACCTTAATCCTGCATGAAAGCATCTCTCCAAGGAAGATGCTGACCACCTGCTTCATAGTTTCAGGTAAAGCAAAAGGATGACTGAATAGTGAATGAATGAAAATAAGCAAAGAGGGAAAAATTCAGAAATAACCTTCAGGGAAGCAATCATCAATTATTAATTAGAAACTGTTTGAGATTTCACCGCCTCTTTCAGCTGGAAAAATAGAGCTATAGGATAAAATAACCGGCAGAGCCACAACCTAGTGCTGCAACCCAGTGCTAGGCCACAAGACACCCAGGAAGCAGACTTTTCTGGGCCCCAAAGGGCAGTTCAGTTCACACCTTCATCAGCTCTGGGCCTCGGGCCTAAGTTTTATCAGATTTTACAGATCTTACTGGTGCTCTCTGACTTGCATCTTGACCCAATAATGGCGATTCCTCTGTCTTGGGATTCCCATGGATACTCTAATCTCTTTCTGAGCTCGGGCTGGGGGGTTAGCTCTCATTTCCTCCCAATTAGACTCCAATTTATACTGTGGCCACCAGTGTGTTCACTGCTGCTGGGAGGTCAGTCATTTCCAAAGCTTGGATAACTGAGCACAAATTCAAAGATCCATTTGCTGCACACATATAACTTAAGAATCACAATTATTAAAAATAATGTTACAATCATGAACTCTATCAGTGATTACTAACATGAGACATCTGATAGAGTAGTGGTTAGAGAGCAAGTACTGGAGCCTAGATGACCTGAGTTCAAATTCTGCCTCTGACACATAGTAGGTTGAGTGATTGTGGGCAAGTCCATGCCCTAAGAAACTCTGACAGTCTAAATCATATAGAAGATGCCAAGCTGCATGGGCAGATGGACTTCTTAGACCAACGAAATCCCAGCTTTGTCTTGTCCTTACTCTAACAGTAAAAACAATAGAAAGAAATCCAAAGATGGAAGTATAAATGAAGTAACTAAGCTTCACTGGTTACTCATTAGGCACTGCTCCAAAGAACCATCACTTTGCATAAAGGGACACACTTACACTTTTCCTGACATATGCTTCCCATATTCAGAAGTCTCTCCACAACTCAGCAAGCAGTAGCTCTGCCTGACCTGATGATGTTTGTCTGCTTCATTTTGGGACTTAGGGGCTGAAGGGTAGCTGGACGTAAAAAGGCCCCATCTCTCAGAGGCACAGAATCTTGGAACTATGATGGAAGAAGCCACAAAGGTTATGAAATTCAACTGTCCTTGAAGCAGCATTGCCCTGTCATTGTTCCAGGGGCCTGTACTCCAGGAGCCACTTGAAGATGTCCCCAAAAGGGAGACTTCTTTCTTGGCAAGCATCCTCTTGCCTTTCAGGTAGCTAGATGTCTTAGGAAGCTTTTCTTTACCATGAACCTACTTAGTCTCTTTATAATTTCTATCAGTGGTTCCTTGTCACTTAGCCCCTTTGGGGCTAAGCTAAATCTGTTTTCCCTTCTATATCTGTATGACATCATCCCAAATACTTGAAGATAATTACAGTTCTTTTTCCCCCAAAACCTTCTCTTCTTTAACCTAAGATATCCCTAGTTCCTTAAGCTGATTCTCATGTAACATGGTTTCCAATCCTCTGACCAGGCTCACTTGCCACCAGGGCTTCTTAACCCTATGTGAGGGCGAATCCCTATGTGAATCATGGATTCCTTGGCAGTCTGGTGAAACCCAAGGACTCTTACTCTGAATAAAGTTTTCAATGCACAAAATAACAAAAGAGAAACAAATTCTATTAAAATGAAGGTGTAATTTTTTCCCCAAATCCCAGTTTATGGATGTCTTGAAATTTATTCATAGACTCCAAATTAAGAACCTCTGCTCTGGATGACCATGATCTTTCTGAAGTTGTACTCTAACAAGAGATGACACACTGGCAGCATCAGTATCACAGAGGAAGAAATAGAAGGGACCTTAGCGGTCATTGAGTTCAACCTCCTCATTTTCCAGATAGGAAAATTAGACTCAGAAAGTTTCAGTGACTTGTCCAGGGTCACACAGCTAGTAAGTATCTGAGGCAGGATTTAAACCCAGTTCTTCCCGACTTACATTATACAATACTATGCTGTCCATCATTTTGGAGGTGAGGGAGAGAATGTTTTCTGAGTGCTACCAATATAATATTTTTATAGCACTTTAGAGCTTACAAAATGTTTTCCTTGAAGCTATCCAGAAAAGTGACTAAAAGTAATGAGTTGTGGGGTTAGGAGAGGGGGAGGGGGGCATAAATGAATGATGGGTTCATGAATTATTGAATGAATGAATGATGAATGAATAGTAAAACATTTATTAAGCATTTACTATGTGCCAGGGATTTCTGTGCTAACAGTTGGGAGTACAAACCCAAGTAACTAGACAGATTTTGTCCTGGTGGTGCTTATATTCGAAAGGGGAGGATGCTCACTTGCTGGTGTGTTGTGAGGCAAATTCCTTGCGAGTGAGGGTTGGCCTGGGTGGCCTCAGAGTTCCCTTCCAACCCTCAGGTTCTATATGACAATAAGGCAGGACGGTCCAGGGGCTTTCTGATTCTTGTGAGATTTGTGGAACGTGACCCAAAGACGTAAACATCACAGCATGAGGGAGGTTTGTTAATATTAATAACAAAATGGGGGAAAGTACATAACTGAGGAGCAGATTTTTTTATGTTAAAAAGTTGTTTTTTTGTTTGTTAAGATAAAAGAACAGAGCTCTGAGCTCTCAGCACCCATTGCCCTGTGATGTTAACTGTTCTCTTTGAAAAAAGGTCTAATGACAAAGAAATAAAAGGAAGGGGAAGGCAGTTTGCAAAAGAGCCTAATACAATATTTAAAAAAAAAATAAAAGTAAATGCAAGTGACTGAAGGTAAACCAAGGCAGCATGAACTCTATTATTGCTGTCTGAGATATGCGCCTGTAATCTGGGCTCATTTTGGCCATTGGCAGGAAAGAAGAAAAATGGATTTCATTACGTGGGCCTAGAGTTTCCATTCCATCATTCCTTTTCATTTTAAAAATTCTGTGTTTGTTTGTTTGTTTTTTAAATAGCCTAGGGTGTGAGAGGGATGAAGATGCCTTCTTTTAAAATTGAAATCCGTTCAAAATGGCAATGGCGATTTTATTTCTGTTTTTGAAATTGCTTTTCTTGATCATTTCTCCAATATAACAATTTCCCAAGAAGATGGGTGACACAAAGTTATTGTCATTCACAAAAGATCTTTCCACTTTTGGAGAGTGTACCAGAATAGTTTCACATTCTTCCGTAGATCACAGGAATTTTCTCCCTCCTCACAGCATTTTGTTGGAGTCTCTCCTGGCTTTCGGGGGTGTGTGTAAGACATGCAAAACCAGCTCCTACCCTCGAGGAGCTTACACTCAGCTGAGGAGATTTACTGTAATACAGTGATAATAATACCTCACATTTTAACATGGCCTTCAAGGCTTACAAAGAAAGCACTTTACATACGTTATATGATTTGGCTGTCGCCATTGTCCTGTGAGTTGGTGCTAGAGAGAGACAGAGAGAGACACACAGACAGAGAGAGAGACAGAGAGAGACACAGAGAGAGAGAGAGACGGAGAGAGACACACACAGACAGAGAGAGAGACACACAGAGAGACAGAGAGACACACACAGAGAGAGACACAGAGAGAGACACAGAGAGAGAGACAGAGAGAGACACAGAGAGAGAGACAGAGAGAGACACAGAGAGAGAGACAGAGAGAGACACAGAGAGAGAGACAGAGAGACACAGAGAGAGAGAAAGAGACAGAGACACACACAGATACACAGAGAGAGAGACACGCACACAGAGACAGACAGAGACAGAAAGAGACACAGAGAGAGACACAGAGAGAGACACACACACAGAGACAGAGAGACACACACAGAGACAGAGAGACAGAGAGAGACACAGAGAGAAAGAGACAGAGACAGAGACACACACACACAGAGACAGACAGAGACAGAGAGAGACACAGAGAGAGAGACAGAGACACACACAGACAGAGACACAGAGAGAGACACACAAACAGACAGAGAGACACACACAGAGACAGAGAGAGACACAGAGAGAGAGAGACAGAGACAGAGGCACACACAGATACACAGAGAGAGACACACACACAGAGACAGACAGAGACAGAGAGAGAGACAGAGACACACACAGACAGAGAAAGAGACAGGCAAAGAGAGAGACAGAAAGAGAGAGACAGAGATAGGGAGAGGGAGATTGCTTGTTGGACCTTTAAACTTCTTCACAACCCTGTCCCCTTTCCATCTTTCTAGTCTTTTTTCACTTTCCTCCACTCAAACTTCAGTGAGTTCTCTGAGAGAGAGTCTGCCTTTTGCCTTTCTTTGTATACCCAATGCTTAGCACAGTGCCTGACACATAACAGGCACTTACTAAATGGTTACTTACTCATTGACTGGCTGACTTCATGCTCTGCAATCCAACCATACTGACTGAGCTGTTCTTTCTTACACATGAAACGACTCATATCCCATCTCCTCACTTTTGCCCAGGCTGTACCCCATGCCTGCAGTGCTCTCTCCCTATTTACCTCAGCCCCTTGGAATCTCTAGCTTCTGCTAAGACTCCACTTAAGCTCTACTTTTTATAGGAAGTCTTTCCTGATCCCCCTGGCTGCTAGTGCACTCTGTCCCCAAATTCCCTTCTATTCATTTGGAATATATTTCTTATTTGTGTATATGCTGTCTCCCCTTTTAGGATGAAAGATCTTCAACATCTCATACCATATAACAAGATAAGGTCAAAGAGGGTGCACAAGGTAGACATAAAGGATAATATCATAAGCAAATTAGGGAAGCATGGAAAATTTGACCTATCAGATCTATAGATAAGGAAAGAATTTATGACTAAACAAGAAACAGAGGATTACAGGAAGTAAAAGGGATAATTTTAATTCTGTGAAATTAAAAGTATTTTGTACAAACAAAATCAATATACCCAAAATCAGAAGGAAAGCAGGAAACTGGGGGAGGAGGGGTATTTAAAGCAAGTTTCTCTGATACAAACCTCATTTCTCAAATATATGGGGAACTGAGTCAATTGGACAAAAATAAGTTATTCTCCAATTGATAAATGGACAAAGATATGAACAGTCAGTTTTCAGAAGAATAAATCAAAACTATAATCATATAAAATGCTGTAAATAACTATTAGAGAAGTGTCAATTAAAACAGTTCTGAGGTGCCACCTCACAACTATCAGACTGGCCTGATAATTGCCAGAGAATGACAAAAGCTGAAGGGATATGGATAAATAGGGATACTAATGGTGGAGCTGTAAATCGATCTAGTCACTCTGGAGAATGACTCTGAAATATGCCCAAAGGGCTATAAAGCTGCTTTGACCCAGCAATATCACTATTAGGACTGTATCCCAAAGGTATCAAGTTAAAATGAAAAAGACCGATAGACCTATATTACAAAAATATTTATAGTAGGGTTTTTTTGTGGTGCCAAAGAATTGGGAATCAAGGGGGTGTCCATCAATCGTGGAATGACTGAATAAGCTGTGGAGTGTGATTGTGATGGAATACTACTGTTATAAGAAATGATGAGTGATGGCTTCAGAAAAACCTGGGAAGTCTTATATGAACTGATAGAAAGTGAAATGAGTAGGACCAGGAGAACATCGTACACAGTAAAGAAACATTGTAACAATGATCAACTGTGAAAGCCTTAGCTACTCTGATAAACACAATGACCTGCAATAATTTCAAAGGAATTATGATGAAAAAATGCTATCCACCTCCAGAAAGAGAATTGAGGAACTCTGAGCACAGGTTGAAGTATAATCTTTTTTTATTTTCTTTATTTTTCTTGTTTTCTTTTTGTTTTGTTTTTCGCAACATGGCTAATATGAAAATATATTTTGTGTGACTTTGCATGTATAATTGATTTCTTATTTCTTGCCTTCTCAAGGGGTAGGAGAGGAGCTGGAAGAAGGAAAAGAATTTGGAACTCAAATTTTTTAAAAAAGAACGTTAAGAACAAATAAATAATTTTGTTATTATGAATAAAAATAATGTAAGCTTCTTGACAGGGACTATTTGTCTATCTCCTGAACTTAGCACAGCACCTGGTTCATGGAAGGTGTTTAACACATGTTTACTGTTTAATAAATTTAATAAGTGTTTGCTGAATTGAATCAGACGTGAACAGAGGATATTTGGGAGAGGGGATAGGAACAAACAATTGTGTATGTGAGTGTGTGTGTGTGATAAAAAGAATGCCATCTTCTTAAGAGTCCAGTAGTAAGAGGAGGTTGTAGTAATTCATTCAATCATAATCCCTGACCTTCTAAAGAAGCAGCAGAGATTCTTCCACTAGGTTTTGGGTCTTTGCATTATGTAAATGTGTCAATAAACATGTAACTTCTCTGGCCACTACTTCTCCCTGAAAGGCTATGTTTCTTCATTAAGCATGTTCCCTGGAGCACAAATGCATAACTGGAGGCAGGGGCAAGCTCACCACTGATGGCAGAAGCATCACTGAACTCCACTGTCAAATGAGCTTCTCCCTGCTGGCTTTTCTCTGAATAGCACCCGTCCTTCCAGGACCTCGAACCTTTGTCATTTGACACCTGCCTTACTTCGATGAGATGACCTGTCTTGCCTGCTGAGTGAATGGGGCTGATGACATCACTTTCATGCTAAGATGCCTAGGAGAAATATGATTTGGGATTTCTTGATGTGACCCATAGGCAACCCAGGCCAAACTTATTAATGAAGCAAATAGGTAAATGCTGATGGGTGAAAGGCTCTGTTCAGAGACAGGAAGGATGACGATATCCCATCTTATACCTTGTAGCAAATTTCTGCTGTATAGCAGAAAGTTAAGGGAAAATGTGAAATTTCCTTTCAAATCATGGCCCTGTTGAATTGGGTGTCACCCTACACCATTAGCTTTTGGTAGTATGACTTCACAGAAGCTCAGAGTTAGTAGGAACTTTAAAGTCTCGGTAGCCCAAATATGACCTGAATTAGAATCCCCTGAATCATACCCCATCTTTGGGTGTCCAACTTTTGCCTAAAAACATTTAGCAAGCAAGAACCAATCCCAGGCAGTCTGCTATACCTTCAGAATACATACTGGTCACATTCCTCATTCCCTACCTTTTGGAACTCGAGTTCACTCCTGGGACCCTGGGCTCTGACAGGTGGGTTGTTGCTTCATCTCACCCATAACATAGACACTGCCAAGCTGTGCCACCACTGAAGTAACCCATCTCTTTCATCACTTTCTAGGTCAGAATTATGTGGAGGCAGCAGGGGCAGGGCAGAGAAAAACAGACTTGGAGTCAGGAAGACCTGAGTTACAATGCTGACTGAGATATTTAGTAGCTGTGAGACCCCTAAGCAAGTCACTTATTATCTCTTTGCCTCAATTTCCTAATTACAAAATGAGATAATAATAGAACCTACCTCCCAGGGTTATAGTGGGGCTCAAATGAGACCATATATGTAAAACACTATAGAAATAATGACTAGTTTCTCTCCTCCCCCTCCTTGTACTCATAGTGGTAGTAGTAGCAATGGTAGTAGTTACTGTTGTCATTTTCTCATTAGAATGTAAAGTCACCAAGGACAGGGACCATCTTGCTTGCTTTTGTATGAATCCCCAGAACTTAGCACATGGTTAGTGCTCAATAAAAGCTTTTTCATTCATTCATTCATTCATTCCAGTCTTCCACGAGGGGTAATCTATGTCCTACATCATCTTTTCTACTTTTGGATAGCTCTAATTGTTAGGAAGCCCCTCCCCCAACATGTGGTTTAAACTTTTATCTTCACAGCTTTGCCTCATTGGTCTATCCTGAGTGTTTAAGAAGATCATGGGGAGTGCTCCATCACAACCACCTTCACGTTTTCTCTTCCTCAGACTAAACACCTCCCTTTCTTTCATCAGATGCTCATGACTTTCCTCTTCTGGACACTCTCCACGTTATCAATTTCCTTCTTAAAATGTAATGGTCCTTATTTCAATGAGCATGATCTCTGGCTACTTAAAGGCCCATGTCTGCCACATCTCTTCTCCAGAATAACCTCTTCCCCCAATGTACAGTGGAAATGCACAGAGGCTCTGGATTGTCTTATAGACATTCATGAACTGACACATTTTTTCTTCACATTATGGGTTTAAAGATGGAAAGGACCTTTAAAGTCATAGGATCAGAGAACCGTAGACCCAAGATCTGGAGTTAGAGGTAACTTCAGAGGCCATCTGGTGAAACCCCTCCCACCCCATCCTCATTGTATGGTTTAGGAACTGAGCTCCAGGGAAGTGATTAGTTCAAGGTCACACAGAGAATAACAAAGCTAAAATGTGAACCCAGGTCCTATGATTCGAAACTCAACACTGTTTCCACTGTAGCCAAGATGAAAAAGCCAGCAATCAATGAACTATCATAGAAACCAAAGCCAGTTTTAAAAAAAGATGAACAATAAGCAAAGATCAGAAGATATACTTAGATGAAAGCCTAGAAGATTAAAGGCAAAAGGGCTAAGCAGCCCCTCTTAAAATCAAACATTGTATGTATTTGTGTGTGGGGGGGTGGTGAGAGCAACCCTGGAGAGAGGGCCCCACCCCAGGAACCAGACATGTGCTTTACATGCAATATATCTGGTGAGAGAGGTCTGATGCCAACCTTGGGAATCAGAGACAGAAAAGGGAAACAGAGTCGTATCCTAGTCTTCTTTACCTACTTTCTATGACCACCTCTATGCAGAGTCCTTGGTGGCTTCTACAAACAGTATTTTTCTTATTATTGTTATTTTGTCCCAGACTGGAAGGGTAGCCACCACTTGCCACCCCATTCCCCTACTCACTGGCATGGAATCTTTGACATGCCCTGTTTCCTATATGGGCCAATTCACCTTTCCGGAGACAACCTGGTGACTTCCCCATGCCTTGTTCCCATTACCTCATCATATTGATACCTAACTTAATGAGAACACCCAACTGTCTTAACTCTCTTCAGCTCAGAACTCGTGAGCTCAAGACAGCCGTGGGCCTCCGTCTCCCCAGCCTCAAAGATTACAAGTGGGTGCCACCAATCTTTGTAATTAGTTCTTAATACCAGAAGTTCCATGGACAAAATTAAATATTCTGACCCATCTTTTCCTTCAAACTGTCCCCTTTGGCGCCACAGTAGGGAAGAACAGGTTCCAAGTTATCTTAGCTACTGTGTCTATTCAGAAATTTAATATAATCTAAACTCGTGCATGGGGGTACATTGAAGAGAAATGAGCTTCAGAAGCTCCCTGCTCGTCTATCCATCCAAATGCTCTGAAGAGTCGATATACAGTAAGCACAAGAGGGATCCTGTATTCTCTGCACATTTCAATCAGCTATGTGACTGAAAAGATATGTGAGAATATTATCACGAACACGGGGCAAGTCACTTAGCTCTGGTGCCTTCTGAGAAGGAAGAATGAAATGGACTTGACAGTTAGCATTACTGTTGAGAATATTTAAAAGTCTCAAGCAGAACAGAGGCTTTAAAGTCCCATTGTTTGCATACTTTCCAACTCTGAGGTTGAGAAGGGAACCTGCATCCCTCCATGCTGTAGCTGTCCAGTGGTAGTATCAATTCAAATTAAAAACCCTTACTGTGTGCCAGTTTCCATGTCTACAGCAGTGTGCTAAAGCCTGTTTATAATAGGCCCTAGAAAGAGCTGTTAAATATTCAGAGAGAGCATTAACACTTTGAAAATTGACTCACCCTCCCTCCATTTTTTTCAACCTAAACATTTTAGTCATGATGCATGAGAATATTCTAATCAACTTGATCATTGCTAAGGAAAAGGACTCCAGACTTCTCAATCAGGTCTTGACATTACTCTGACCTTTTTCTGAAGAGTAGGGAATGGAAATGCCTTCTCAGAAGTGAAATTAGATCAGAAGATTAATTTTAATTAACTTTATCCAAAGTAGCTTTAATATAGGAAAAACAAAAACCAAAACCCAACACATCAGCTGATCCCAGTGGGCTGTGTACATACTAAACTATGTGGAGATACCAACCGAGATCTACTCAAAGGATTAGAGGAGGAGTGGAAATTCTTGGGGATTCTTAGGATTTGGGGAAACCCAGGTATTTCTATTTGATCAAGAAAATAAGATTCTTTATGATTCTCCTGGAGTATTCCCCCCTCTGCCAACTCTATTATGTTATGTAAGCTTATATGTGTACATGTCATTTAATTTCAATAGAATATAAACTCCTTGAGGGCAGGGTATTTTCCCCTTTATATCTCTAGTAGTGACCAGAGCATCAAAGGTGCTTGATGGATGCTTACTGATTGAATTGACTTATGGATGTCACTATTAATACATATGACATATTTAAGTCATCACACAAAACAAATTAGCCCAGACCTCTGAGATCTAAGTCTGAGAATAATTTTGGCACAAATAGAGTTTGCCAGAGTGTTGACTTCAGAGAACTGGTGGTGGGTATGCTTCTTTCCTCTCAGTATTGAGGCAGTGCACCACCCCTGCAAAATGAAGCCTTCATTGTCAGATAATTTGCATTTAAGTACCACGAGGGGAAGTTATATTGGATAGGATGTGAGGGCAGAAAGGAGGATTCAATAGAAAGTGACGATGATGTTCTAAAATGAGCATTAATAAAACATTTTGTTTTAAGCATTTCCAAAACTATTCAAAATAAAAGTGAAAACAATTAACTTGGCTCTATTGTTTTGTCCACTCTGATGGTGATCCCAAGCACCAGATACATCGTGGATGAGAACCTCATCCATCCAGGGAGGGGTGAAGAGAAGACTGTAGGCTTGTCAGGACTTTTGAAATGATGGAATCTGTTAGTTGATCTTTGAAGCCAAATCCAAGATTCACAAAGAGGTTAAAATATGGGATCCCCAGAGAGTGACAATGAAGAAAATGGAATATGTTCATTTTTAAGTTTTACAAAGCATCCTTTATCATGAAATGCTCAACACAACCTTCCATGAACTCCGTGGCAGTTCTCCTTTTCTGATGCCCAAGCCAAAGTCTGTTAGCATTTGAATCATGATGGATGAATAGAAATGATTAAAATGTTGCATGAGACATGAGATGCTGCTATAAAACATTAATGGACATCAGACAGAAAGATCAGCAATATCAGTACAGGCCTGGCAGTTGATTGAGGTTAATGAGGAGGAGAAGGATCTTAATACTGACCTCCCGAGGACAGATGATCCTCTTGGGCCTTGGAGCTTCTTGCTGTAACTGATACACTGCCAAAGAGAAAGATGCAGGCCATGATAATTAGGAAATGTTGATACACACAGAGACATAAATGTGCATCCAGAGAGACCTCTACACTAATGTTCCTCAGAAACTAGGAATGCATTGTTTGTTTTTTAAAGAGAGAAGAGATACAGGCACATCCTTAGATCACAAGAATCAGGTCATTTACATGGAAATTAGTCACTGAGAATGTAAACTGACAAAATTGATTTTTTTTTATTCTGATGAGGCTGATTTTGTTGGGTAATTGTTACTGGCACTGTTCATTTTTATGATTTTCTTGGAAACTTAAATAGGATTGAAAATAGTATGAATATTTTAAATAGAATATACCTTGAGAGTACCTAACTGTAAGACCAAATGGCAGGATTCTTGAATTTAAATGTAAATGCCAGAGGTCTTTGGGCTGGCCCAGACAAGGACTGACATGAAAAGAAGTGTCATTTTCTAAAGGCATCTACAAAGGCCCATCAGAGAGCTTCCTGTGAATGAGCAAAACATTGCATCTTTTCTTCTTTTTCCTGCTATCTTTCCTTTTCTATGCTGCCTATCACCATGGTTTCTCTTCCATTTCAGCATTTCTCATTTCCCCTCCACCTCTTTCTATTTCCCCTCCTTGGCCTTTTTTCTGATCTCAAAGACTCTCAATAATAGCTCTCTTCCACCTGTTTTCAAGGCAAACTTCATACTATGACAGAACTGAGTAGAGAACTCACAGACTGAAAACCAATTTAGCTCTGCCTGTCACTATCAGTGCACCATTATTTCAATGACTGAATGAGTCTTGGTTCTCCTGTAAGCCCACAATTCTGTTTGCTCTTGCAGAAAAATCACAGTTCTTATGGTGGTACCTTTAAACTCTGCCACCTTAAAAAAAAGAGAGAGTGAGTATAAAGTCTATGGCTTCTTTCAGCAACTTGACAACGGCAAAGTGAATTAATGATGGGATCCCCATCAAGTGAAAAGTCCATCTGTGTTGACTGCCTCAAGATACCTTAGCCCTACTGGAAAACAAAGACAAAATGGTTTGATTTTCGCAAGCTAAGAATAGGAATAGGTGACGTTGTCATGTGGAAGATGTGAAGGTTACAGGATAAATGTTGTAATTTCGGGTTTTTCGCATTTATAGCTTCAACTTGGCCACATTCAAGGAGACCTTATTCATCTCAGAGAGACTAATATTTCTGGGCATCTGAGAGTTCATAACTTATGAGTTCCCCTTTAAATGGGGCATGTTACAAGCCATCTGTGCCTTCTCATCCTCTGTGCTATTGCTCAAGTCCTCTTCAGTCTTCCAATAGAATAGAAGTTCCATGAAGGCAGAGATAGTTTAACACTCTATGTCTGGAAGAATGCCTGGCAATAGTGTATTGTAGTAGGTGCTCAGTAAATACTAGTTGATTGACTGAAAGAAGGCCTTTGAACACAGTAAAGGCCTTTCTCAGGACTTTTTTTAAAAAACATTTCCTAGGCCCTATATCAGATTGCATGCCATCTTGGGGAGGGCATAGGGGTGGGAGGGGAAATTTGGAACTCAAAATT
Organism: Bettongia penicillata ogilbyi; assembly: GCA_023548195.1. Lineage (NCBI taxonomy): Eukaryota > Metazoa > Chordata > Mammalia > Diprotodontia > Potoroidae > Bettongia > Bettongia penicillata. The sequence continues at coordinate 3,071,382 of JAJHZJ010000453.1, forward strand.
TTATTAAAGTGAATGTTGAAAACCAAAAATAAATCTAAAAATTTTTTATAGGCCCCCATGCAGCATTTGAATGGTTTTCTCTCACCCCTCATTTGTACCATATATGTGACCTGCTGACCTCCTTTTCCAATCAGATATTTCCGAGCTAATTTCTCTTCTCACACATATCCTCTTTGGCACATGCCCCAGTCTTCTGCTTCCTGGCTCCCCAATCCCCACTTTGGAACAACGATACTCCCCCAGTGATGCTGTGTGACTATGAATTATGCCACATCACAGTCTCTAAGAATGAAAACTGTGGGTGACCTGATCTTGAGGACTGAAGAGGAAAGATCCAGTGCTCTTAGACATTTTATGAGATGTCAGACTTTAAAGGGAATGGTTTCCCTACTCCTAGGGATGTGTGATTTATAAATAAATGTCTCCCCATGTAGGATGAGGAGAGCCCATGTTCACCTTTAGCTCAGACAAGTACTGGGAATGTGGAGTCAGTGGAAAAAGGGAGCCTGCCTCTTGCAAAAGGAGCCAGCCTGCTAGCAGGATCATTGTTGGCTGAGATGGGGAGCAGTGACCCTGTAAAGCAGAGTGGGGCATAGGTACCTGTGGTTGGGCCCCCGAGATTTTCTGTGAACATGAGTTATTTCTTAAACCTCCAATATTTTGGATAGAAGGGTAAATGGCAATGTCTTTTATTGGAATGGGGAAAGGGGAGTACAATTGTCAGCTGTCTGCCCTCCCTTGGGGGCAGGAAATCCCAGGAGACCCTGGAAAATAGGGATGGTGGCATTTCTCCAATATGATATGGGGTTCCCTGAGGATCCACATGACCAGAAGAAGGCATCAGATCTAGGGGGACTTGATATTATATGAATTGGTACCTTCTACTCACTCTAAGAATCTGATGGAAACTGATAAACCTAAAAGATATAAAATGCGGGCTTTTTTTTTTCCATTAAGAGCTTCTGCCCATTCTCCCCTCTCAGTCCTACCAAGACATGACAACAATCTGTGAACAGTGGAATAATGCCTACGGATGCTCTGACTTCATTAAATGCAAGGTGTCAGACACAGCCTGCCATGTAGTAGAAAGAATGCTGATTTTCAGATCAGATGACACCATCATAGTATCCTAGTCCTAGACTTGGGCCCAGCTGGCCTAACTCCCTCACTTCACAGAAAAGGAAACTGAAGCCCAAGATTTTATCTTAGAAAAGCACCTAGATCCAGAGCTGGAAGGACTGTCAGGGGCCAGTTGTGTCCAACCCCTCATTTTACAGATGAGGAAATTGAATCTTTGAGAGATTATGTTACTTTCCAGGTTCACACAGTAAGTACTTGAGGTGGGATTTGAACCCACACCTTTCCAGCCCCAAGTCCTAAGTTCTGTCTACTCTGTTTCCTGGCTCTCATCTTGATTTGGATGGTTTAGATCCTGACTCTACCATTCACTGCCTTGCATAAACCCCTTTATCTCCCTAGGCCTTGTTTCCTCACCTCTAAAAGGAGAGGACAGGACTTTCTGGCATCTGAGATCCTTTTCAGCTGAAGGTCTGGAAGACATAGCCAGAGCTATGATTCTATCCCCTTGTCCCAGCTTGTTCTATTAGTTTGGGGAATTTTAGGCTGAAGAGTCAGACTGGTCAGTGAGACCAAAAGCAAGAGGCCTTTGTTTGGTTCATTGTAATTCATAAAAATGTAATCTTGAGGCTTAGAGGGGCAGTCAGGGGGAGGACCACAGAAGGTTAAGGCAGAAAGATTCTTGTATGATCAAAGATCTTGCAGAATCCTGGAATTCCAATGAAGTATAAGCACTCCAGAGTCAGGTTGGAAACTGAGGGAATTTTTTCAACCAAGGGATGTGGGATGCTTTGTGAAGGCCTAAGGTACCAAGCAGGCCTCTTTGTCCCACTGAATGGGGACAGAGTCAACTTCTCTCTTTCCTGGTCCCCTTCCCTTATTGGCTGGTGCCTCTCTCTCACATTGACTTGGACTGAACTATATATGTGGCATTTTTGTCCCTCTGACTAGTGACTAATAAGCACTTCATGAGGGGTTGTTTCACTCTTTAGCTGCTTGATTATTCACAGTACCAGGCCAAAGTCACCCCACTTTCGTATCCTTGCCTTACTCTGTAAAAGTAGCAAGCTATAGACCAGAGGCCAAAAGTCAGGTCGTGCAGGGGAAGGGCTCCTTCAAACCCTCCCCCAAGTCTGGTGCCAAAATGTCGGACAGGCTGGTTACTGTAGATAAGCAGGCAGTGCTGAATTCTTCCTGGCATGAACATTGTCCAACCAGCCAATAATGACATCCTGAAAAAGCCATTGGCAGGCCTGAGGGAACCCAACATTTGTCTAGACTGCAGCTTTTGCTATATCACTGGCACTTGACCTATGAAATAATAATGAATAACTAGTGTTTATATAGTGTTTTAAGGTTTACAACATGCTTTGCAAATATTATTTCACTGTATCCTCACAGTAACCTAGTGAAGTAGGTGCTATTATTTTTCCCATTTTACAGATGAGAAAACAGAGGCAGGCAGAGGTTAGTTAGGCTACTTTGCCCAGGGTCAGACAGCTAGTAACTATCTGAGGCTGGATTCAAACTCAGGTCTTTTTGACTCCAGGTCCAGTGTCTCATCCACTGTGCTGTCTAGCGACTTCAAATGAATATAGTCTATCCCTTCTAGGCCTTCATAGTCAGGAATTATGGAGTCGCAAATCTTTACAGTTGGAAGGTACCATGAAGGCTTTTTACTACAAGACCCTCAATGCCCAGGGACTGAGCCAGCTTTCTTCCTGGCTCAAAGATTTAAGTTTGCTTAGTTACTTTCCTACAAGGGCAAAACCAAAAGTGCCAGTGTGACTTCTCTGCTGTGTGAGTGCTGTCTTAAGTGTATCTCCTGGTCATATTTTGAAAGCTCAGTTACAGTCCCAGCAGAATTCCTTCAGAGACATAAGTAGGCTAGACAGACAAGAGCTTTGTCTTAGGAGCCCACCATTTAGAGAGCATTGACTGCACTCTCAGTCTTTCAGAGGTTGGTACAATTGAATTTAGCACTGGGTTGCAAGATTAATTCATTTAAATAGAAAGCTCCCCAGGTCAGATGAGCACTTTCTTCACCAGGACTGCTATTTTCTATCCTTTCTCATCTGAGGCCTAAGGTGCCCCAGGGTCACTCAACCACTGGGGCCTTGTGACTCAATGCCTTCAGGCCATCCCTCTTTGGAGTTTTTCCCACCCTCACAAATCAATTTGCTTTTAGAAGTTGATTCAAGTGCACCTTAGTGCTGCTAGCCCTGGTCTCCAGAAATGCTGGTCATAGCTGTGAACTCTGGTCTGGAAGAGGGGCATCTGGAACAGTTTCTGAGAAATAAACTAACTCAGAAATCATACAGGGGGAAAGAAGACCCAAAGAAGCCAGCTGAAGGGATCCTCTCTGTCAGGCCGTATTTCCCACCACACACCAAATGGGAAGGAATTTAAGCAATCTCTAAAATGGCTTTCTTCTCTACAACTCTGTCGCTGAACCTAAGGCAGCTCTTAGTTTGGTTTTTTTTTCCCCTAATGTATTTCTGAAAATCTATCATAAGGTGAATCTCTGAAAAATTTCCCATGGGAACTATATAATAATTGGAATTGAATTCCTGACCCAAGATTTAGCATCGAATAAACTCTCCATCAATCACCAAGTGTTTATGAAGCGCCTGATATAAGCCTTGAAGGAAAAGATAAAGCTCCATAATCATTTAAAAGGGCACATTAGACTCCAAGTCCTTCAGAATGGGAAGAAATGGAACGTATGTTTTGTAGTCTGGCCCCCGACCTCATTGTTGAAATAGAATGACTCTCTCCAGAGCTTCCCATGAGCTCTTCATCTCTAAGGCCTACGGCCTGCTCTCAGGGCTCATTGGCGCTGCTCTGAAGCCTCCTCCAGGATTGCTCTCCTCTGTCTCCTGGTTTTCCTGTCTGTCTGACCCTTTTTTCTCAGGCTCCTTTGGAGAATCCTCCTCCACATCATGCACTCACTGTGTGCTGGCTACCCTTCTCTTTGCCCTCTCTGCTGTCTCAATGATTTCCTCAGTTCTCCTGGGTTCAATTATTGTCCCAAAGCAGATGATTCTCAGATTTATTTGTCCAATCCTAACCTCCATCTTGGAGGGTGCAATGGATAGAGCACCAGGCATGGAGTTAGGAACACCTGAGTTCAAATCCAGCCTCAGACAGCTGTGTGGTCCTGAGCAAGTCACTTAACCCTATTTGCCTCAGTTTCTCCATCTGTAAAATGAACTGGAAAAGGAAATAACCAATCACTCCAGTATTTCTGGAGTGACCCAAATGGGGTCACGAAGAGTTGGTCATGACTGAACAACAGCAAAACGTCTTTCGAGCTCCAGCTTACATCAATCACCAACTGCCTCTTGTAGATTTTGAACTGGATGAGCTCCCCTTCTTATGCCACCCCCTCCTTGCCTAGTGCCTTCCCTCACATCCCACTGGATCTATCTCACCATCTCCCCAGTGAGGGCCAGACTGCGTTTTGGCCTTCCTGTGTCGCCAGCCCTTGGCACAGAACCTGGACCATGGTCCAGCGGATTATTAAATCTGTTCTTTCAATGATTTGAAGGCCATGGTCCCCGTGAGTTACAAGGGGCCTCAGTGTACTTTAAAATGAATGGTTTACTTTAATAAGCAATATGTACTTAATACTCTGATGGGTCTAATCTTAGCCAAGGATCATTGTGAATGACATTTTCACCAATAAAAAAATCTTATCAATTTCTGGTGTTAATGCATTTACAGTTTGTTGGTATTGTTTTATTGGGGTCAGTGGGGAGATGGTGGTCATTGTGCTATGAGTGACAGTTCAACTTGTCTGGTATGTGGTTTGCTGCAGGCTTGATGTAATCAATGAGCACCCCACCATCAATACATACAAAGCAAAAGTGGATGGAGAACAAAGGCAAAGTACAACCTGATCAGATCATTTGATAAATTGGATGGAAAGTTCATATGCTAACTCTAATAAATGTTCATTAAACATATTTTTGCTGGATTTAGAACTAGATCCTTGTACCCAAGCATCATTCAGTCTAAACTTTTTTTGTTACAAAAAATTTAGACACTATTTATTGACTTAGAAAAGTACAAATTAAGATTATCTACATTTCATTGTATTTTTCTCAATTCTCAATTACATTTTCATCTGGTTCAGACTACAGTGGGGAGTTTTGTGGACCACATGTCCTCTGTGCTGGATAGTCCAGACCTCCTAAAAAGCTGATCAAGGAAGTCTCAGTGACCCCTTCCTTTTCCTACACCAAGCAGAGGCTTTAGTAATCCCATCAGTGAACTCAGAGCTGAGGTCAATAAGAGTTAGGTGTGGACACTGACTTTGCCACTGCCCTCTAGCCCTCCTGCCTTTACCTTGCCTCTGCCACTGCCACTGCTGCCGCTGCTACTGCTGGCATTTGTCCTGTTGGAAAACATTGAAAGGAAAATCCTTCAAGAGTAAAGGCAGCTCCCAGACTTTGCCTTCTCCCGTCTCCTGGGTTTATTCCAGGACACAGCTGCAACAATTCAACCCCAAACCAAAGGACCTCTACCAGAAAAATGAGAGGCCCTTTTCTGCTGCAGTCACACTATTAGGCTCTCTCTGCCTGATAGCTCTAGAGAAGAAGCCAAAGTTTCAGAGAAGATGCCTTGTGCTCTGGCTCACCCCTAGTGCCCACCCTTTCCTGCCCTGACTAACCAAAAAGAAGGATAACTTTTTAGTACAGCAAATATGGTATCACATCAGCATATCATTCTGAATTCTGGGAGGGGCAGAATCAAAATTACTTTCTTCCACTCCCCAGAAAAACTGACTGGAGCCAAAAAAACACAAACTGTCCTAGCATCTCCCAGATTGGAGAGAAGCACTGGGACATCTGCTACTGGGGGTCTTCAAGGCCTGGCTTTCTCTTGTACTATGATACTGCCTCCCTCCAAGTTAAACATGGTGGGGGTCATGCTTTGTGTCTTTCTGTCCCTGCCTCTAATCAGGAAGATTCTGGGTGTGTTATATTGTGCTTTATAGTTTGATTTAGAAAGAGCAGGCACAGAATTGGCAGAAAAGGAAAGGATGGAGATTTGGGGTGAGGAGTCAGAGCACATGAAAATCTCCTCCAAATCTTCCTCTGGACTGCCAGAGGGACTCAGCTAAGATTCACTACATAGATGAATTAACTGAGGCCCAGGAAACTCAAGGGAAGGGTTTGAGCATCCACAGGAAGAAAGTGGCAGAGGCCCTGAGCACAGATCTAGCCCACTGTCCACATGTGTAGTCTACCTTTGAGTGGGCAAATCTCCAGCTAATAAAGCCACCACTTGCACCCTTGCTAACAGCCTGAGCAAAAAAATGTCAAGAGCTGAGAGGGCAGGAAGCCGGAATTCACCTATCATCTAAATCTCAAGTTCCTGTTTGTTGATCAAATGTTGTGGGCTTGTGGGCGGGCCATAGCCACAGCCACAGCCACAGCAAGTGAAACCTCATTGCATTGTTCTCCATCTTTGGCTAAATAAAGCTAACCTAAAGGACAAATACTGGGTTTTGTCTCTCTGCGCCATCCATCAGGAGCTGCCTAAGTGTGCTAAAGTAATTTTAAGGAATAATTAAATGAGGGGGTGGGGAGAGAGGACTAACAGCTTTTGAGATGGAATTCATTTTTGGTACTCACAGTATGATTTCCATATCGGAGGCTGGTATTCTTCAGCATCTAAAATTTAAAAAGAAAGGAAGAAATCAGGACATCAGCCCAAAGTCAAGCTGTCAACAAGTTGTCTTCTCTAGGGAAGCCACAGCTTGTCAGCAAAATTTGCATTTCCACCCCTAAGTGAACTGCACACTCATTTACAGTAAGGTTTCAGATAAGATGGAGAGAATGTCAATTTCAACACTTGTGGACTCAACACCATTTTCTTTTTCTGATAACTTAACATGACAGAATCAATTGCTTAACCGTTTTCCTAGAGTCCAGTGAATCAAAAGGATATTTTAGGTAATTAACTCCATGGTGCCCTCCAGGAAGGTTTTCTGACAGCATGTACTTGTCTTGGAATAATAAACATATAATTCATCGTCTGACTTCAAAGCCAACCTTTTGCCCATTTATTAAAATCACAAAGAGGGAAGTGTGTGATATTTAATCTCAAAGTTTTGCAACCAGGCTGTCCAAGCACCAGGTCTGATAGACGCAGGACATAGACAATTCAATTGAAAATACATTATCTCCTTGAGTTGGGTCCAATGTGTGATTTAGAGATTTCCCAGAAAACCTATCAGAAGTGTCAGAGTGGAAGAAATACAAGCAAGTGTGAAGGGCTCAACTGCTATTCATCAACCTAGAATGGGAGGGAGAGGAGAATTCTTCAGGTTCACAAGATGGAAACATTTAAGCGTTGACAAATGAATTGACAGTTCTAAACATGACTGAATAGTCTCCCAAGGTCATGGGAGGTAGGGTGATGATCCACTGGCAACAGGCACTTGATTTGGCGATGGATGACCTTGGTATAAATCTAGGACCTGTCAGTTATCTCTGGGTGACTTTGTACACATCACAATCTCTCTGAGTCTCAATTTCTAAAATAAGTGATTTAAATTAGATAATCTCAAAGGTTTTTTGCTTTTTTTTTTCTAGATCTAGGGTCTAGAATACTTCTGTCTATGGTTCTGTGTGTCCTGAGGGCTTGGATTTGAACTCCTCTCATCTGACTCCCAATTCAGCTCTCCCTACATAACCCTCTGCTGCTTCTCTTTAATAAACACTGTAAACAGGGTATGACTAAAGAAGCTGTAGCACAAGAATACAATTTAATTATCATTGTGCTGGAAGAAATGGTGAATAGCATAAAGAGAGAAAAGCATTGGAAAATTTACACAAACAGATGAGAAGTGAAGTAAGTAGCCTAGGAAAACTGTGGGTGTATAAGTATATAATATGCATGTGTGTATGTATACACACATACATATTTTACATATGTGTATGTATGTGTGTAAACATACAAATATCATGACAACAATAATGTTAATAGGGAGAAAAACCACAACACAGTTAAAATCAAATGCTTGAAAATATAGCCAAGCTTTCCTCCAAAGAAAAGAGTTGCACACACTCCTCTCCCTGCTTCTTTGTGGAGGTGAAGACCAGGGTGTGAAATGTTGCAAACAATGTCAGTCTTTTCAATAAGCTGATCAGTTTTACTGATTTTTTCCCCTTCTTTTTCTTCTTTGTTATAAAGGATGGTTCTCTGAGTGAGGATGGGGAAGGCATTTGGGGGTTGATATAAAAACAAAAGAAATCACCAAAATCTCATTTTAAGGAAATCTCATTTAAGGAAACGGCATATTTTTAGGCTTAAGCATTTACAAAACTTTTTCCTAGCTTAGAACATTTGGAAACAGAGGTAGGAGAGTGTCTCAGAGAGTCTTCTTCCTCACATACACTTTTTAAGTAACTAAGTACAAGCTAGCCCCAGTGCAGTGCCTGGTACACAGCAGGCACTCAATAAACGATTGATTAAGGGCAGAATTAATTTATTGAACTCCTTTGGTTACACATCAACTAATTCCTATTTTGTGCCTTGGTGTCTTCAATACAATTCCGGTTCAATTCAACAAATGCTCATTAGGTATTTACTATGGTTCACATAAGTGATGGGGAAGCTAGGTGTTGCAGTGGATAAAGCACTGGTCTTGGAATTAGGAAGACTCAACTTTATGAATTCAGATCAAATCTCAGACGCTGGGCCCTGGGCAAGTCATTTCACTTTGTTTGCCTCAGTTTCTCTTCTGTAAAATGAGCTGGAGAAGGAAATGGCAAAGCACTCCAGTATCTCTGTCAAGAAAATTCCAGACGGGGATATGAAGAGTTAGACATAACTGAAAATGACTAACCAACAAAAAATATTGTGTGAAATCACTGGAGGGAAGGAAAGCAAGATGCTGAGAGACAATGAGGAGTAAAGCAGGCATTCCCAGCAGAGACACAGGGAATGGGGAGGTGTGTTGTGGGGACAAGGAAGAAGGGAGCTTTAGGCAGGGACCAGTCACACAGCTTCTGAAGCAAAGAGTAGGAATGACACTGTGGAACAATCCAAGCTTCCTATCCTGGTGAAAGCACGGCCAGTGATGCCATGATCTGAGCTGGGCAGGGGAGAAAGGACCCCAGGTTGCCAGTTGTCCTACCCTAGTTATGGCTCTGCTTCTAGGGAAGGCAGGGGGCTCATACAAAAAATAATAACCGTAATATAGTGTCTATATGTAATACATTTATATATATATACATAAATTATAATGCTTAAAGGTTTGTAAAGTGCTTTGCAGACATTATCTCATTCAGTCTTCATAACAATCCTGGGGGAAGGTTTTACAGATGGGGAAATTGAAGCAGTTAAGTGGCTTGCCTAGGGTCACACAACTAGTAAGTTTTTGAGGGTGGATTTGAATTCAAACCTTCTCAATTCCAATTCCACCAATTGGCATTCTCAAACAAATACCCACATGTAGGATTCAAAAGCACTTTCCTCACAACAATACCTTAAGATAGACAGGGCACAAGTGTCACTATCTCAGGAAGATCTGGGTTCAAATCCAGCCTCTGACAGATACTCACTGTGTTACCATAGGCAACCCTAGGGAACTTTCTCAGACTTGAAGGCCCAGAGCAGGTGGTGTTTGGATTTAGTGGAAGGTGGTTCCCTGCCAGGAGCTCTCTCTACCATTGGGGTCATAGGTCCAGTCCCCCCAACAAATTTGGATGGTGAAAGCAGGACTCAGTGAGTTCAGTGGATGCCTGAGGAGCATACAGACTCCAAGCTAGGACTCCAAGTCAGATCTTCTGCTGCCTTGCCCACTGCTCTTAGAAGGACCCTTTCTTCTCCTGGTTCTCTGACATTGTGGCCATCTCAATAAAGGGGGCACATTCAAAGTCATTTGCCTGAGTTCAGGAACCTGTCCCAGGCATTGGGTAATGTGATACACCAACATTGCTGTCTCGGCCATCTTATTGTCTCATTTCACACCTGCTCACTAACTGTGAGAAGAGGTTGGCTTAACTAACATTGGACTGATTCTCTCCTCTCCCTTTGTTAAACTAAAAAGAATTTCAGGACAGATCCTTGACCTAACATAGGACATATGTAGCAAATCCAAGCTGTGTGTACCACAAGCGATTTTAAGATACTAAAGATATTGGGGTGGGTTACACGCCCTAGAGAAACGAGGTTTGAAATAGCATGGTAGAGTTATCACAAAAATTCCATTCCACCAAGGTAAGCCAGGACCAAATATAGTTGTTACTGTAGGGAAAAGTTCACTTTTGCCAATGATGGGCTCAGATGTATCTTTAAAACCGTAAAATTTCAGAATTGGAAGGGATTTCCAATACTAGCATAGTCAGATGGGTTGAATGACTTCTTCTAACATCTAGTACATGCTGTATGACCTTAAGTAAGTCATTAACCTTTTGGAGCCTCAGTTTCCTCCTCAGTAAAATGAAGGTGTTGGACTAAATGCCCCTGGGGTCCCTTCTACCTTGAAAATTGGTGGTCCTTGACCTCTTCATGAAATTCCCAACAACTGGGCATCAGGTTTCTGCCTGAAGTCTTCAGGGACGGAGAATGTGTTGGCAGCCAGAACACGAGTCCAATTCAGATTGTCACAGAACTTTACCTGAATCTGTTTCCATTGTAAAGAAAGATCTCTTCCTCTAGAGTGTCTCAAAGTCACAGAATCAGCCAATTGGAAGGGACTTTGGTGGCTCACACAAACCTGATTCATCATGGACAGAATACAGAACTGAGACTCTAGAAGACCTGGATTTGAGTCCCGGCCTCAGACCCTTACTAGCTATAGGGCCCTGGGCAAACCACTTCCTCTTTCCAAGCCTCAGTTTCCTCATCTGTAAAAGGAGGAGGTCGGACTCCCTTCCAACTCTATCTGTGAGTCTATGATCTAATATGGCTCACATTTATATGAGACTTTTACTAAGTTGTCAGATCTTCACAGCAATCCCCCAAGGGACATGTGACTAGTATTCCCTTTTTTACATCTGGGGAAACTGCTCAGTGACACCTCTGATCTCTAGCTACTTTGGCTTGCTGTTTCTGGAGGTGGTGACGGTGGTGGTAGCTGTGGTGGAGACCCACTATCTCACAAGATATCTTGTTTCTACCTTGACATTATTAGAAGGTTTTTCCTGACATTTAGCCAAATTCTAATACTTATCCCACCGCCCACTCCTTTCTACTTTCTGCTCTGACTTGAGTTCTGAGCCAGGCAAGAGCAAGTTAGCCCCCTTTCACACGTCAGCCCTTTCAGTGTTCCAATAGCATGGCCCATTGCCTCCTGCACACATCTTCCACATTCTGTCAACCTCTCCTCATCTGGACAGTCTCGAGTCCCTTCAACATCCCAGCTGTTCTGATTTGGATGCTCTCCAGATATCTCTGCTTGTCAAAGCCTTTCTTAAAATGTGGCACTCTCTATTCTGCCTAAGTTTTTGACTTCCAGGGCTTTGTCACCATCTTTCCTGGGTCTGATCGACTTAGCTGATTTGCCTGGACTTGATGTCTATTCTTTGTGTATCTGGTGCCCAAATAGAACACCTAGAATTAAAATCTTGCTCCTTCTCAAGCCCCTAGCATTTCAACTAATGATGGCCTCCCCCAAATCCATTCTGGGATTCTGGATTTGCTAATTAGGGGATGTTTTAATAAACAGAGCACAAAACAGCAAAGGCAGTATAATAAACTATTTTGCGGGGAGAGGGAGCTTCCATTAGTTAAACACTGGACCTAAGGCATGAAATTTGAATCTCAATACTATAAAATACCTCATTTTCAAAGAACTGGAATCAAAAGGAATAGTCATCAATTGGAGAATGGTTTAATAAATGATGATACATGAATGTAATGGAATACTACGGTGCTGTAAGAAACAAGAGACAGTTTCAGAGAAAACGAGGAAGATTTATATGAACTGATGCAAAATGAAGGGAGCAGAACCAGCAGAACATTGTACACAGTAACAGCAGTATTGTATCATGAACAACTTTGAATGACTTACCAATTTTGAGCAATACAACGACCTGCAAGAATTCCTGAAGGACTCATGATGAAAAATGCTATCCACCTCCAGAGAAACATCTTACAGAGTCTGAATGCACATCAAAGCATGTTTTTTAAGCTTTAATTTTGCTGTTCTTGTTGGAGTTTTTTGGTCTGTTTTCCTTTTCAACATGGCTAATATGCAAATATGTTTTGCATGACTTCACAGGTATAATCTATGTAAAATTTCTTGCCTTGTCAAAGAGGGATGAAGGAGGAAGGAAGGAGAGAATTTGGAACTCAAAATTTAATAAAAAATGTTAAAACTTTTTGTTTACATGTAATTGGGAAAAAGAAAGAAAAAAGTTTACATGCAGTTGAGAAAAATAATTTTAAAAATTACTAAAAAAAAGAAAAAACAATACATAGGCTCATCTGAGATGGTTTAAATGCTTCCCTAAGAGAAAATTATATTGAAGAATCTAGGTAACATAATGAATGAAGAACTGGACTTGGAGGTAGGAAGTCCTGAATTCAAATTCAGCCTCCGATTACTAATTGTATGATTCTGGGCAAGTCATTGGACTTGTCTCAGTTTGTTCATCCCTAAATAGAAACAATGACACCCATCTCATAGGGCTGAAGTGAGGGTCCAATGAGATAACATGTGAACAGCTCTTTATAAGCCTTAGAGTACTCCATCAGTGCTAGCTATTATCACTATTACCCACTGAAGACCATTTGACAAATTCTCTAAAGCTGCAAGTCTCAGGATCCTGGGAGGGGAGGGGGAGGGGACTTTTCCTGATAGATCTCAGTTCTATAAACAGCTGTGTGACTTGGGGTAAATCAGGCCATCTCTTTGGGCCTCAGTTTCCATATCTGTAAAATGAAAGGATTTGACTAGTTGATTTCTCAATTTCCTTCTAGCTCTAAAGCTCTGATCGTATGATTTTATTCCCTGTCTAGTCACTCATCAAATTTACTCATTTAAGTATAGAAACAGAACAGAATCTTTACATTGCTTCATGGTCTGCCAATTGGCATCATGGAAAAGTGGTTAGAGGGTAGGAATCAGGAAGACCTGGGTTCAAGAGCCGCTCAAAGACACATACAATCTGTGTGACCCATAGACATGTCACTTAACTCTTAAGCCTTCCAGACAACTCTCTAAGACTCATTGTTCCAGAGCAGTTGTTGGTCTGCATCAGTGGAAGCCATTAGCTCCCTGGAAAGCCCTCATTCAGATGAAATCTCAGATTCAACCTCCTCTTTGAGGGGTGGGACTTAACTGAGACTGACAGGAAACATTAGCTGAAACTTTGTTCCTGCCTCTAAGTTAGCTTGGAGCTCCCCTCCCCTCCCAGGCATTCCCATTTTGTCCTCTGGCAGCCATTTCACTCCCTCCATCAGCCAGACCCACATTCTCCTCTCTGCTCCCTTGACTACCACCAGACAGCATTTCTATTCCTTCCCCCAAGATCTGGAACCTGTAATTAGACAATGACTGCCTATATCCCTGGAAGTCTTTTTTTGCCTTATAAAAGAATCCAGAATGATGCAGTCAATTAGCCATGCATCAGCGGAGCCAGTGTAATTACCTAAAATCCAGGGACATGCTTGACAAGCCACAGAACACAAGATGTTTGAGGAGCCTGGAAGCGTTTGGTCAAGAGACATTCGGCAGAGACTCTTAACCAGGATGCAGGAAGTCAGTAGTTAGTGATCTTGCCTAGTTCTCTCCCTCACATATGTCGGTGTTCAAAAAAGCTCATAGAGTGTCTACTTTTGTGTGTGTGTGTGTGTTGTGTGAGTGCATGTATGTGTATATGTGTGCATGTACATGTGTGTGAGTGTGTTGTGTGAGTGTATGTGTGTATGTATATGTATCTATGTGTGTGTGCGTGCGTGTGTGTTGTGTGAGTGTATGTGTGTGCACGTCTGTGAGTGTGTGTGTATGTGTGCACACACATGTGTGTGTTGTGTGAATGTGTATCTATGTGTGAGTGTGTGCATGTGTGTGTGTGTGACAGAGTGTGAGTACGTGTGTGAGTACACACTTATAATACAAGGGGCTTTTAGCAGTCATCTAGCCCACATTACTCATTTCACACGCCCAGAAAGACCAAGTGAATTGCCCACCATCATATAGTTTATATTTTCTTTGTTAGAGAATCCTGAGATCACAGATTATCAGAGCTGGAGCAGATATTAGAGGTTACCTAGTCCAACTCCATTTTACAGATGAGGAAACTGGGGCCCAGAGAAGGGAAGACCACACAACTGATTTGTCATCACCTCCATGTTTGCTGTTATTACAGTTGTTCAGCTGTTTATTTGTGTCTGACTCTTTGTGACCCATGTGAGTTTTCTCGGCAAAAGTACTGAAATGGTTTGGTATTTCCTTCTCCAGATCATTTTACAGCTAGGGAAACTGAGGCAAATAGGATTAGGTGACTTGCCTGAGGTCATATAGCGAGTGTTTGAAGCCAGATTTTGAACTCAGGTCGTCCTGACTCCAGGCTCAGAACTCTATCCATTGTGTCACCTCTTGCAGATATGAAAAGTGAATCTCCTAGATGTTGAGGGGTCATAGGGTCACAGATATAGACCTGGAAGGACCTTCATCCTCTTCATTTCTAAGATGAGAAAACTGAGGCCCAAGTGAAGTAATTCATCCAAAGTCACATAGTAGTAAGTAGATGAGGAAGGATTCAAACCCAGGTCAGTCCCCTGAATCTGGCTATACTCTTTGCATTTTATCTCTCAGTTTATATGTTGTATTTGTTTTTGTCAGAGTCTGTGATTTCATCATTACTGAAGAGCTCTAAGTAAGAAAATCCTTCTAGCATGCCATTATGTTGGGCAATGCATACCCCATGAGAAATGTCTTTATTTTTAGCATTCATTAACATTTTTTTTGAGTTCCAAATTCTTTCCCTCCTTTCCTCCCCTCCCCTCCCTTCCCCATTGAAAAGGTAAGCAATGTTACATCAGTTGTATAGATGAAGTCATGCAAAACCTATGTCCATACAGCTTACACTCTTAGACAACTGTCTGAGGTTCTTAGAGGATGACTGATATGTCTAGGTATCAGAAGTTGGACTTAAGCCCGGGTCCAAAGTTTGCCCTCTTCTCCACTATTTCAGCCTGCCTTGTTTGGATTTTATACCCCTAGTAAAGCTCCCTGAGGGCAAGGCCTCCTTTTAAAATTTTCCTTACCTTTAGATCCTAACATAAGTGCCTTTATCTTAGTGGGTGCCTAATAAATGCTTGTTGAGTGAACTGAAATTAAGTCAGGGGTAGAACAGGGTGATGTCAAATTTGGAACTAGATACTCACAACTAGGTGGCCTTGGGCAAGTCTTTTCATCTTAGTTTTCTGCTCCTTAAATTAAGGATCAGAATGCCAGCACACGGGCATGCGATGAAAATAGTACTTTGTAAACCTTAAAGGGCTATAGAAATGTGCATCATCATGATCCTCTCCTGATGCCACACCCAGTGTGGGGCTGATCATATCTTGCCATATCTCTCTTTCTTCCTTCCTTCCTATCTACTTTCAAGTCAATGACGTTAAAAGATGATACACACCATATTCCATGTTTGCAGAAGACGGTGGAAAGTCATATTATCTCCAAAGCTTCACCTAATACATGTAGACCAAAAAAAGGGGTTAATAGGGCTATCTTAATCCAAAACTGCAGGAGGCTTATGGTACTCATAGTATATTTCTGCCTAAGTCCCCTTCCAGGGTTAAAATCCTATGATCCTGTAATAATTAAAATGGAAATAGAAAGTATTAAAAACAGTGAAAGGAGGAGGTAATTTCTCCTTTTTTCTTAGAATAGAAATTTAAATATGGAAACAAACAAACTATAAACACTGGTATGATATAGATGTGGTGAATGCAGGAAGTCAACCTGTCCCAAGAAAATTTATCATTAAAACCCCAAAGGTTTAATTTCTCAGGAAGTAAAAGATAAAATTTCTATTTATTCTATTTCTAGTAAAAGATAAGATTTCTATTATAGAAAGCAAAAATTGATGTAGTAGGTATTCCTACTACAGGAGACTGGCTTATTAAATGTTTGTTTGTAAGATTAAATGTTTTCTAATAAGGGTAACCCAAGAGGAGGCCTTTGTTCTAACATTACCGATGTCTTTACATTGTTAGGTTTGGACGCACCTTGTCCTATGTGTCACTGAGTTAATTTCACTGTAATAACAAATTTGATTAGGTAAGCACTTCCATTGGAATGGAAGCTTTCTGCAAATAAGGACCATTTCATTCTTTGTACTTGTATTTCCAGCAGATGCACAGAGTCTGTTGCTTAATAAATACATACTGACTGATGGGTATTTATTGATGCCTGGTTAACACCTAAATGCTAATTCAGTTTATAATTTGGACTTGCCCTTTAAAAATCAAAAGGGAGATGAGAACATTCAGAGCTGAGAGAAGGAAATGGGTTATATATAGAGATTCAACTTTATACACCATCAAGGTCTCTCCAGGCAACGCTGTGTCTCTAGAAACGGCAGCATATGGAGGTAGCAATGGAGTGGTGAGGAGTTCCGAGGCTAAGGAAGAGCTGGGCCCATGGCACAGCAAGTGACCAAGTTATGACACCACTGGAATTGTGAGTTATGTGGACCGTGCAAAGGGATTGACTCTACAGGCCTCCATAACCCTGTTGAGAAACAACACCTGGCTACAGTAAGTGAGGAATACTGTGGAAACCCTTAGAAGACATGGAGCTAGCCCGAGGGGATAACTCAGGCTCTTTCTGCTTGTAGAGAAATTCTATATTGGGACAGTATGAAAATCACAGGTTCCAGACAGGTGCCTTGGAAAATGAGGGCTCACCAGGGATTTGGGATATCTGAACACAATGCTGTTGAGTGGGATGTGTGTGTGTGTGTGTGTGTGTGTGTGTGTGTGTGTGTGCATGTGTGTGTGTTTGGTCTCCAAGATGAATCAGGAAGATTCAAAAGAAACCTTACCAAACAGAGAACAATTGTTTTAACTATTTATAGTCTTAGGAAGGAGACCTTTGTACTTGGTGTTTCGCATTTTTTTGGTTGGGGCAGCAGGTAGCAGAGCCTGTCCTACATTGGATATGTTGTTAACTTGACGACTTGTATGGGAGCTGAGGGCCCTCCTCCTTTTCTACATAGACCTAGGTAGGAATCAATTCTTATGATCTCAGGGGAAACTGATGGGAAAGCAGACCAAAAAATGATTTTTGAAAAACCCCAAGATTGATCCTGTATTGGGAAAACCCAGAGATTTGGTTCTGGCCTGTGAGTTATAATTAAAATGACTGGTTAAAAAACCTGAAACACATTTATCCTACAGGTTAGAGATGCAAATGAAGACAGTCCTGTGTAAACACACAGCATGGCAGAGGATAGCTAAGAGCAAAGAAGAAAAGGGGATGGGTGCTACTGTAGAGAGATGCAGGCGAGTCTGCTCCCCTGGGCCAGCTTTTCAATATGCTAACTAAGAAATGAAGACATTCTAAGCTGCCTAGGAAACAGATATCTGCTGTCATCACAAAGAAAAATGAAAAGATAATGTAACACTTGGAAATTATCAAAACCCTAGGAAAAATGGTGCTGGGGACACATGAGCAAGTAAATGCTTGGAGATGCTCAACATGCACACAAAAAGAAGCTTGTTCAAAGGACATTACAGGTTCTAGTTAACAATCCTCCTGTATCATTTAGCAACCTGGAGAGCTGAGATAACTAATAACTGGAGGGAGAGGCTGTTGTTTGTATCCTCAAGTGAAAAATAAAATGACTCTGAAATTTATGCTGTAGAAAATATTCAGGGAGTAAGAGAAAGAGAGAGAAAAAAGGAGAGAAGAAGGAGGAGGAAGGGAGAGAGAGAGGGGGCAGAGAATATTTAAACATCTGAAAATACGGACACTGAACCAGGAATACATGTGATCTTACAAAGACTCAATCATGTTAGATAAAAGTCAAAGGCTTTTTTTAAAACAACTGCCAAGTTTGGAAGGGATAGATAGCACACTGGACAACAGAACTGGAATTGTTTTTTTTAAAAAGATCTAGACAAGACAGGGAATTTAAGAACAATAAATGGAAAATATTACCTTTGGGCTCAAAGAAAGTTAATTTGCTAAGACAATTCCGAAAGATTCATGATGGAAAATGCTACCCACATTCAGAGAAAGACTACAGAGTCTCAATGCCGATCAAAGCATACTATTTTCTCCTTTTTTTTTTCTTTTTTCCTTTCTCATGGTTTTTGCCTTTGGTTCTGATTCTTCTTTCATAACATGACTAATGTGGAAATATGTTTAATATGATTGTACATATACAGCCTATATCAGATTGCATGCCATCTTGGGAAGGGGGGAGGGGAGGAGAAAAATTGAGAGAAAAATGAGAACAAAAAAATTTTTTTTTGAAAAATTGAAACATATCAAACTGAGGAAGCCTCAACTTATCTGAAAAAGATCTGGGGTTCTCAGTGAGTGACAAGTTCAAAAAGAGTCAAGAGTATGATATGACATCCAAAAGACTAATGCAATTTTTTTTACAATATTATTAGAATCTTGCTTCAGGAAATGACTAAAATGTTCATAGCCTTTGACCAAGAGACTCTGCTGCTAGGCATTTACCCCTAATAGTTCAGAGATGGCAAGAATGATCATATAATCTCCACAGTATTCATAGCAGCAGCTTGATAGTAGAAGGGAACTGGATGCAAGGTAGACATCCACTGTTTGGGGAGTGGCTAAATCAGTGTGGTACATACACTAATATAATGAAGTAGATTATGCTATTTAAAAAAAGATAAATACCAAGAATTCTGAGAAACAGTGGAAGATATCTGAACTGATGTGGACACCAGGAATAAAAAGGTTAAAAAAAAAAGACTGTCCCTACCTTCGAGGTGCTTATTCTCTACTGCGGGTAATATGACACATATACAGAGAGATATATTATGATGTAGGGTATCATAGAGAGGAAGGAGAGATCTAAAATCTTATAACAAAATCAGGTGAAAGAAAAGACATTTTTCTTCAGCTGAGGGATTGATCAGGTGTCTGGCATATAGTGAGTGCTAAATTTATTGACTTCACACAGAGAAAGAGGTATCTTAACTAAGCCCCAAAGAAAAGAAAGGATTCTGAAAGGTGACAAGGTGGCATATTTCAGAAATAGAGAATGATCTGTGCAAATGCATGGAGGTGGGAGATGGAATATTGGAACTGGGAAGGAGTGAACAGCCCAATTTGCCTAGATTAGAAAACACATCATCCCACTATATATAAAATAGTATAAAAAGAAGTGGCAGATAAGTAACCCTTTGGGATAAGCTGAAAATTGCAAATGTTGGGAACAGGTATGGGAGGATAAAAGGGGTTAGCCTCCAGTATTTTTTAGGGTTACAACACTGAAACAAGAGCTCCATCTCCTCTACTCCTTGTGATTGATTGCTGTATATGTTTGCAAATGAGTTGAGATGAAGCTTTCCTTGGGAAGTTGGGTGGAAACATATTTTTAATCATGGCGGGACAGGCTCATTTTGAGATGGCAGTTCTGACAACGCTGGGTAATTAGCTTAATGGGACTGGATGGGCTGAGATCCAAATGAGAATGAACAGCAGCAGTCTGACTTCTACGTTACATCCCAAATGCAAACCGCTACCGGGCTTGACATACACCCGACATTGGAGTAATCAGTCTCAACATCTTTTCCAAGGCAACCCGTGGAGCCTCCAGCTACAGTCTCCTCAGCCCTGCCTGGCTTAATTGTGTCGAGTCTCAGCAGGGAGATCATCTGGAGAACATCCAGGGGGCTAGGAGATCACCCCTAGCATTCAGCTCACCTGCTGTTACACCAGCTAAAACAAAGACTCCTATGGGAATTACCTCTGCTATTCTCCAGCATTCATTCCCCAGAGAATCCTGACAAGCCTGTGTTCATTCTGCACTATCATCACTGTAAGGAATCAAAACCAGATTGTTTTTATTTATAAGATAAAATACCAGTTCCTTTACCTGACATCTACCTGTGCACACAGTCTGGCTCCTGGCTACCTACCAGGCTTATTTCATGTTCCTCCCATCCCCTTCTCCATGTTCCAGCCAAACTGAATTCTCTTTTCCATGTTTTCATCCTTTCTTCCTCTCGCCTCTGTCCATGGTCCCAAGTCACTTTCTATACCTGGGATTCAATTCCTCCTAACTCTATTTGTGGGATTTAGAATTCAAAGGTCGTTCAGAGATATTCTAGTTCCATTTTCTCTTTATATAAGTGAGTAATCTAAGGCCCCAAAGGATTGGGTTACTTAGCCAAATTCACACTGATGGTAGGAAAAAAAATGAAATTTAGTGGGGTCTTCTCATTTCAAAACCAGTGCTCTCTCCTACTGCCCAACGCTGCTGTCCTCAATTTAATGAGCATTTAATAATTACCTAATACACTATGTCAGGCCATGGGCTATGTGCTGAGGGTGCAAAGGTGAAAATGGTACAGCCCCTGCCCTTCAAGAGTTTATAATCTAATGGTGAAATAGCTAAGCATGACATAAGGAATAATGTGATATGGACAAAGGAGATCCCAAAAAATACTATCACAAATGTATGGAATTGATGAAAAAGCATTTATTAAGCATTTACAATGTGCCCTAGGGATGCAAACGGAAATGTGAATGGTTCTTTTTCTGAAAAGGACTCACATTTTAATAGATGGAGATAATACATGAGAAATTTCAGGAACGAGAGGCAGGTAGTAGAGGTCAAGAGACAACTCGATCAAGGAGATGGTATTTGAGCTGAGTCTTGAAGCAAAGAAGAGGCTTCAATAGCTGAAGAGGAGGAGGAGGAAGATGAGGAGGAATTCTTGGAGATTAGGCAGGAGGAGGGCAGACAAAAAGTCCATTGTCATTACTTAAAAGAAGGTAACTTGTGACCTCCTAGAGAGTTGCTCTAGGTGAGTAGTGAAATCCCAGGAAGCTAGACTGCCTGAGCTTAAGGATTTAATGGAAGTGAGGAAGCAAGTGTAGACTGTCTATGAGCTTATTTGTGAGGCAGAAGAGGTGGAATGATAGTTTGAAGGGATGGATGTGTTGTGCTTGGAATTGTCTAGGACAGGAGAGATCCTAGTACTTTAGTTAGCTGAAGGGCCAGTGGGGAAATCCTCTTCTTTCAAGGCATCAGCTCCTGCATGGATCCTCCCTAGCTGCCCTTCTCTCCCACCAGGTGAAAGCAATCTCTCCTCCTTCCAGTTTTCCCAGATGTCTCTTTTGTCCTTTTATCATGTTTAATAGTATTGGGGTCGTTTATGCTCTGGAGAACGAAGTGGCAGACCTCTCCAGTATCTGCCAAGAAACCCCTCCCTCTCCTACTGGGAGAGAGTGAAAAAGAACACCCACGTGTGTGCATCATACCCTCCTATTAGACTCTAAGTCTGTGGAAGGCAAGAATTTTGTTCTTCATTCTTGAGTTCTCAGTGACTAGCCTGTGACAGCTTTTTGGAATCAAAAGGAATGTGCCTCTTTTCCTCATTTTGATAGTGGGTCTGAGATAAGGATGACTTAGAGCTTGATTAGTCCAAGTAAAACAAAACACAGATCCCATTACCTTGGGCTCCTCTTAGCCTCAGGTCAGCTCAAAGTGAATAGGAGAATTTAGCCAAACCAAAGGCAACGAGCCAAAGGGAAAAACAGAGGGGTAGAGGACTTCTGGGTATCGCTAACTACCTACGTGACACCTCAGGCTATCGCTTCCTCTTTCTGAGTCTTGGTTTTCTCATCTGCAAACTGAAGGGGTTGGATTACCAGACCTCTAACATTCTATGATAAATCATTAGCCCCTTCAGATGGGGACTTTTCTGTGTCAACCAGGGACAATGTGGGCTGTACACACATCCTGTGACAGGGATGGCATGATGAGGAGACCAGAGTTACTCTCTGGTTACCACTGTTACTTCCTTTTGTTTGATCAATGGTCCGCATTGGAGGGCCTCCACCCTCTGCTTTTTCCATTCACCTCCAGGGCCCTCACTGCTCCAAATCCCAAATACAGACTAGGAAAATGGAGGGCTCAGTATTGTAGGTCTTCAAATTTAGCACAAATCTTTTAAAGACCTCTCTGCTCCACTGACATCTATACAATGTTGAGTGATCTATAGAAAGACCCCCCCCCCCCACATGTTGGATAGATCCCTTGGGGGATCAGTGAGATGCCCTGAATGAGTCCCACAAGGTGTGCAAGCTTTGACAGGCTTGGATCTGCACTACTAGAGGGAGTACGCATATCAAAGAAATTAAAAGTCCATGGTAGTATCAAAATATCAATCAATCCATCAACAAACGTTTCATAAGCAAAACAAGGGGATGTGGGTGAACTGACCTTACTTGTAGGTCATACCTCTATCCTTTCCACATTTAATCTTATTATCACAAATTCTAGGATCATCTGAGAATGTGTTTGCACATTTCTTCATTAATTGAAAGTGATTCAGCATATAAATGAATTAATAATTTAGCTTGATGCCCCATCCCAGTTTATTAAGCATTTATAAGTATTAAGCCAGAGAAACATCTTTCCCCTTAAGAAGTTGTTCATATCTCTCTATGTATCAAAACTCCTAATCTTGTAGTATCAAATATTAATGTTCCTGACTATACAAGCTGTTAACAAAGCAATCAATAACACATAGTCATTAATAATAATTTACAAGAGTGTAGCTGTGGGGAAGGTCACAGAGCAGCCTCAAACAGCTGTACTGCAAATGACTTTTCCTTCTTTCTGAAAACACACTCCTACCATTTGGTTCCTATGGGACTTCCCTATGCATACCAAAGAAATCACCAGTCCGGTCCCTATGTGCTAAACGTTGTTCTAAGTGCTGAGGATAGAAAGAACCTTCCTTTTCCTCAAGGAATCTAAACCTTGGGGCAATCATGCTCAGTTTCGTTTTTAACTGAGTTCTCGAGTTTTTACTTTCTGCAGTTGAAAGAAAATGGAGATGCGCAATGATTCTCTGCCTGCCACAGCTGCATTTTCCCAATACTCACTCTGCCATACAGCAAAGCTCTGTGTCCTCCCTGAGTGTGCTGAAATCATTTCCTAGGGTCTGACAGTCAAGAAGGCAGCAACAGAGAAGTTGTCTTTAGACATCTGAAGGGCTGTCAGGTGGAAGAAGGTTTACATGTGTTCTATTTCACTCCAGAGGGCTGAACAGGGATCATAGGTGCACAGATTTAGAGGTCTCAGGGCCCTCAGAGGCATGGAGTCCAGTCTCCTAATCCTAATCCAGCTAAGTGTTGGAGGGATGGGGAATGTGGTATTTGAACCCAGGTCTTCTGGACTCCAGGGTCAGTTCTCTCTCCACCATGACACCCTGCCTCTTCAAGAGTGGGAAACCTGAAGCCTCTAGATCCTCAAGTGTGGCCCTTTGACTGAATCCAGACTTTGCAAAACTGTTCTGTAGGCCACATGTGGCCCCAAGGCCACAAGTTTTCAACAACTGGATAGACTCTGGAAAGAGGCAGATTTAGGCTTGAGTCCAGGACAATCTTCCTAAAAATAAGAGTTGCTCAAAAGGGCAATGACTTGCCAAGAGTGAGGGTGGATTCACCTTCACTATGGTCTTTAATCAAGGGCTGCCTGACTACTCTTACTCAGAGCTTAGCACAGGAGTTGGCATACAGTAGGTGCTTAATGAATGCTTGTTGACTTGACTTGTACTAGAGGGCCACTGAGCCCCTCCTGTCATCCTATTCATTAACTGTCATTTTTACTGGTCTTCTTTCTCCTAAATTTCTAAGTCAGCATCAAACTTGTCGGGGCCACATCTAAGAATGAAGTAACCAAGACAGTATGGGATTCAGTACTGTCTGTCTTCACAACTGTCCTAGATCATTGTCAGCTTAGTATACTTTGAACAATTCTGTCAACCATGCAATTGTCCATGGTCAACCATGCCTGACGTTTGTTTGGTTTATTTCCATGCATGTGTGTGAGTGTACTGGTGGTTTGGCCAGCTCACAGTCTGCTTTACTGGTCACAAACATGCTTGGTTTCAGGAGCATATTTACTATCTACTCCGGGAGATATAAAGGAGGAATTTCTAGGGTCTTCTGGTGGTATGATACAGTATCCTACACTTTCAGAAAACAGACTTAGAGGAAAGGGGGCAGTTATTTACTAAGTACATACTACATGCCAAACACTGTGCCAAGTGCTGGGAATTCAAAGAAAGCAAAAAGGCCCCTTTCCCTTCATGAAGTGATGATAATAGTTAATAATAAACATTCATATAGTGCTTTTAACTTTGTAAAGTGCTTTACATATACTACCTCATTTTTGGTCCTTACAACAACCAAATCAAATAAGTGGTATTATCATCCTCATTTTACATATGAGGAAACTGAGGCTGAAGGAGTGTAGTGACTTTCCTAAAGTCTAACAGTTAGTAAGGGGCTGAGACAGGATTCAATCTCAGATCTCCAGCCTCTAGATGCAGAGCTCTAACCACAGTGCCACCTTGCTGCAAGACGTAGCAGTGCTTCAGTTTCTCAGAATTCCCCTTCATTGACCTTGAGATTCAGAGCTGGAGAGACCTGGCTTCACCCAGTGCCCTAACATTTCAACCAGACCTACCACAATTAGGGATCATACAATTAACCCAGAGTCACCAAAACATTCTAGTTACAATGATTTCCCAGCTATCAATCTCAAAGTCTTCATTATAATCATATGTAAATATGTTGTTAGAAAAAACAAGACATTTTGTCTATATTCACTAAATATTTTTGTCTACATTCACTAAATATTTTTTCTCTGAGGCTGCTTTCTCTCAGGTCCTCTAAGAACTTTCTGTTTCTCCCTAGTCCTTTTCTCTGAGGAGCCACTTACTCATTTCTTCCAGAACTATCCATGTTTTGGTACCTTTCCACAAATAAAATCACTAAAATCTTAAAGGAGTAACTGTGCGTGTGCACACACACACACAGAGGTACATATTTTAACCAATATGCACTTTTTTTTGTGATGGGGATTTTGTTTTTCTTTCTTTTTTTTTTAAAATGAGTATGGAGATGCATTTGGGAGGGAGAGTAGATAGATTTTCATTGACTGAAAAAACACACCAATAAAACGTGAGCTCCTTTGAGTCACGAATGGTTTTCCCTTTTGTCTCTATCTCTGGGACCTAGCACTCACTGTACTCAATAAATATTTGGTCGAATAATTCATTAAATAACTAATTGAATAATTAGTTGACTAACTCTATATACATTCACTATTCACCTAAGAGAACTGACCCATCCATTTTTTTTCTCCACAAAACTTAAACATATTTACTATACAATATTAAACCTGATTGTACTTCTTTAACTGGTAGAAATAACTGATCTGTCCATTTGGTTCATATAAATACTTGGTGAAATAGGAAGCTATCAGATGACCTCCTCCCCATCCATTGGATCATTACTGCCAAGAAGGAAGTGATAGGAAGGAGGACATCTGATTTTCAGTGCCCCTTAAATTCCAGTGCACTGGGACAAAGCACCAGTCACACTACTCCAGTTAGAGTTCTGTTCTTCCCTCTTAATAATGATAACCAACATTTACATTGGGTAGCTAGGTGGCTCAGTGGATACAGTGCCAGGGTCTGGAATCATCTTCCTGAATTCAAATCAGGCTTCAGACACTTAACTAGCTATATGACCCTAGTCAAGTCACTTAACTCTGTTTGCCTCAGTTTCTTCATCTGTAAAATGAGATGGAGAAGGAAACGGTCAACCACTCCAGTATCTCTGCCAATGAAGTCACAGAGAGTCGGACTCAACAACACGTATAATGCACTTACCATATGCCAGGCGTGCAATAAGAGTTTTTCTATTATAAAGTGCTAAGGCTTTTATTTTCTCATTAGACCCTTACAACAGCCCTGGAAGGCAAGGGCTATTACTAATGGAATTGTACCGATGAGGAAAGTGAGGTTGTTGTGAGGAAAGTATAAGTGTGAGCTTTTCCATTTGCAAACTGCAATCAGTGGCATATTAAGGCCAGAGGGATCTGAATTCAAGTCCCCTGGTGGCCTCTCTGAGTCTCAGTTTCCTCCTTTGCTAAGTGAGGGAGCTGGCTTAGGGAAGTCTTAAGGCTCCTTCCAGTTCTGTGTCTCTGATCCGAGGATCCTTGTATGTGAGGGAAGCAAGAAGAGGTGGGCATCGGGGACCGTCCAGCGGGCAGCTGGCGCTTCTGCCGGGACAGCTGCAGAGCCTGTTTGCCAGTCTGCTTTTCTTTCAGTCTTTCACTGTGCTGTGGTTTCTCACCCTGCACTTGTTTTAAAAATAACTTCCTACAGAGACAAGATACTCCAATGTCATCTGTGGTCTTTCAGCCCTGGAGCCAACAACACCCCAAGTAACAAAGACAGCAGAAGAGTGAGTTTGTGTGCACAGGAGGGATCAAAGGAAAAGACAGCGGTGAACCAAGAGGGATAATAGCAGTCCTGGGGACCTTCTCCACCGGTCATCTCTCTGGCCACATTTGTGGAGAATTTTTAAAGGGACACATGCCAGAAGGGGAGATGCACTGCCGCTTTTCAGAGATGGTAGGGATGGCATACTTCGGCTGGGAGCTCGGGGGTTAAGGAAATGAACAGAAACTGGAGAGATAAATGATTTCCACAATAGAAAGTTATTTATATTACATAACCAGGCACAGAGAATAGCTCCCCTACTGTTCTCACAGCACTGCCTGGCTTAAGAGGGCTTAGTGACAGCTGCACCTACTAGCTGGTGGAGGGCCTCATACCCTCCTCCTGTTGGCACAGTGGCATAGTTGTTTCCTTAATTGCTGCATAAGAGAATGTTTGCCTGGGGGGGAGAATGGGGGATAATGATCAAGTTAATTCTGTGTGTGTGTGTATGTGTGTGTGTGTGTATGTGCGTGCACATGTACATGCACACACATATACATTTCTGAAATGACACATCTTGGCACTGGCTGGCCCCCAAGCCTGGAATGCTCTCATCGCCTCCATCTAGCATCCTTCAAAGTTCAGTGTGTAAACCCTCTAGTTTTTAGGAGATTGTGGATACCCACCACCCAAATTAGTTTATTTGTAAACATTTTCTATTTAATTATCTGTGTATAGGACACTTTCTCACTCCCCCACTCCCAGTAAAATATATACTTCTTGAGGGCAGGGAATGTTTTGCTTTTGTTCTTATTTAAATTATTTCAATGTTCGATACCCAGCACATAGTAGGTACTTAATAAATACTTGATAAATATATCTATCACTAATGGATCACTTTTCATCCATGCTATTTTAAAGGGTAAAGGTAAAAAGAACTAATTTATTTATAGCAGCACTTTTGTGATAGCAAAAATAAATAGGCATAAAGTAGATACTTTTCATTTGGGGAATTGTTACATAAATTGTGGTAACATGAATGAAATGAAAGTAATGGAATTTTATTGTCTCTTAGATAAGAAATAATGAATATAAATAATTCAGAGAAGTAGGAAAAGATATCCTAATGAATGCAGATAGAAGTGAGCAAAACTGGAAAAACAAAATACGCAACGACTATAAAATGTCAATGGAAAGAGTTACAAAATGAAATTAAACACTAGAATTATAATGACCAAGTCTGGCCCACAAGAAAAGGACATTGGACACTAGAATGTCCAATAGGCATAAGACTAAAGGTCAGGCGAGCGGTTAGATCTGAGCAAAAATTCTCAGAACCATCTATATGGAGATGACAGTTGAAGCCATGAGAGTTAATGAGATCACCAAATGAAATAGTATAGGGGAGAAGAGAAGAGGGCCCAGGACAAAGTCTTAGAGGACACTCATGGTTAACTGCACGACCTGAATAAAGATCCAGTAAAAAAGACTGAAAAGAAGCGGTCAAATAGTCAGAAGACAAAGTCACTAAAACCTAGAGAGAAGAGGGTATCAAGGAGAAGAGTGATAATCTAAGAAAACATCATAGAATCAACTAGTTCTTGAGATACCTCAACTACTTAAACCTGTAGTATATCTTGACTTCTCCAGTGACCAGACTACTCTGGGGAAGAAAGAAAAGCCTATGTGAGGAGTGCCTTCCTTCTTTCAGGCCATTAGGAGACCAATAGTACACAACAAGTCTAATGCACCAACCTGGACATGCTCAGGTAGTAGAAGTGGCAACCCATTCCCTCTGATTTGTTTTGGGATCTTATGTATTAGATTTCACAAGGCAGGCAGAAGTCACATGGTTCTTTTGATTATCTCCCAGATCATTACCTCTTACTCAAAGGTGTCTATAAGAAAATACGATATCCACACCTCAAATATGTTAAGTTGTTTTTCAGTCATGTTTGACTCTTTGTGACCCCATTTTAGGTATTCTTGGCAAAGGTACTGGAGTGGTTGGCCATTTCCTTCTCCAGCTCATTTTACAGATGAGGAAACTGAGGCAAACTAGGTTAAGTGACTTGCACAGGGTCATACAACTAGTAAATATCTGAGGACAGATATGAACTCAAAAAGATGAGTCTTCCTGACTCCAGTCCCAGCATTCTATACACTGTGCTCCCTTCATTCATTATGGAATTGAATTAGTACTTATTTCCACTGTTGACAAATTCAGAGTATTCCAAAGGCACCCATTGATGAGACTATCTTGTCTATGATCTTGGTTCTATGATTCATCCCAGGAGTCAGCACTTTTGAAGCAGTAATATGTAGACACACCTCAGACATATTTCCTCTCTGAAAGCATCATTTAATGATGTCACCTCAAACCCATCCTTTGACCTTTGTCCTTAAAATTAGGACATGCCAAAGGGACAAGTTGACAGTTGAACAAGTCTGGTAGATGTTATTAAAACAAATTATTTTCAAAAAAGTTCTCCTTTGAATGTTCTAATTATTCAGAATATTGGTTTCAGGGCAATTTCCCAATGACTGGGGGCACTTATGCCAGGTTTTTGAAAGTATACAGTGATCTAACATCCAGACCCACCAGCATATTTGTTCGTAGGCTAGTACACACATAACACCTCAGTTCCTGACTTCATGCACTGGTTGTTCTACATACCTGAAATGCTCTCCCTGCTCAGATACACTTCTTGGATTCTCTGGCTCCTTCAACACCTAGCTCAAGTCTCTCCCTTTTGCAGGAGGGCTTTCCTGGTTACCCACACTCCACCTCACCATCCCTTCCCACTGAGGTTACATTCCATTTGAATTGTGTATATATTGCTGTGGAATTGTTTCAGTCATGGCTGACTCTTTGTGACCCCAGTTGGGATTTTCTTAACAAAAATACTTGGAGTGGTTTGCCATTTCCTTTTCCAGTTCATTTTACAGATGAGGAAACTGAGGTAAACAGGATTAAGTGACTTGCCCAAAGTCACACCACTAGTAAAAGTCTGAGTCCAGATTTGAACTCATGAAGATGAGTCTTCCTAACTCCAAGCCTAGTACTCTGTGGTGCTACATAGATGCCAGTTACAATAGTGATTTGTTCTCTCAACCTCTACACCCTAACCTCCTATTCCCATTACAATGTTTTGTGTGTGTGTGTGTGTTCCTATGAGTTAGAACTGCTTGACACATAATAAGCACTTAATAAAAACATGCTGACTGATTGATCTATCTAACATGTGGATGTCTCCAGGCCCCCTTTTTCTCTCCTTTCTCCTTCCTTCTAGACATCATTACTCATTAACAAACCCACTAGAGGGTAAATAAAGAAAAAACAAAATGACTGAAACTCAATTTTATTCCCTTTTACAGTTGTGCTTCAAAGGTTTGGTAAAAGAACAGGTGCCATGTTTTTCCTCCCCTATCTGAAGTCATCCACCCCTTGTCTCTTTCCCCCCTGCCATGGGATTGACCTCATGGACTGAGGAACAACTCGTCTTGGTTCCTGTGAGTGGTGAGATTTCTGAATTTTTCTTCAGGATGTTTTTTGAATCAACAACTGATCAACAAACCAGTACATATGAAACAGTTCCTAGTGCTACAGAAGCTGCCCATTGCCAACTTCTGGGAAAGCCAGAAAGCAGACCAGGACACCTGGGAGGCAAGGATGGGCAAAATGTTGTGGATTCAAAGTTAGAAGGAAGGGGCATCTAGTCCAGCCTTCTGATTTGGCTGATGAGTAAGCTGAGGCCCAGAGAGGTTGGGAAATCAGAGTTAAGGCACACAGTACCCTGCCACCCCTCCTCCACATAGCAGCAGAATGGGAACATAAATACAGAATACTGATGAATTACATTAAAAATAGGAATACACAGTTATCATTCATAACTGAGCAATGTTACTCCCATGATAACCATCACTTATAATGTACACAGATCATTATATACAGTGACTCCAAAACCCTTCAGGAGTACCTACCTTGAAACTGACTTTGACTTGAGCTCCAGTTTTGTTCTTTAAATACATTCTTACAGACACACACACACACACACACACACACACACACACACACAAGATCTCAAAAAAAAAGTCTATTAACATGCACCCTGAGAATAATAGACAAGGCCAGAAATTCCAGTGGGAGTTTTTTCTTGCCTCATATAATATGCATTTCAAAAGCATGGAATTATAGAATTTCTATGAATTTAAATGGCAAGTCCTAGGCAATAGGTTGATTTCTTTGCTTTTCTTTTAAAAACACATAAAAAGAATCAAAGGCTATGAGTTTGCCTATAAAGGTCAACTTTGGTGACTGAAATTGAGATTTAGGGGCCCCAGCAAAAAATTCTCATCTGTCCTCCAGACCTCGGTTAATTCCTAAGGTAGAAACATCTACATCCTGGTGGGGATCCTTTACATTAGCTGTTTATCAGCTATGTCAAAGATTCATGGAATTACAGTCTCAAAGCTGTGTTACTTCAGATAAGCTCTCTACCTTGTCTGACCTCCTAATGCTTCATCTGTTAAGAGACTGGAAAGAAACTTGGCTTTGTGTTCAGAGGATTTAGGTGTGAAGCCCAGCCTGGTTACCTTTCACCTGTGGGACCTTAAATAAGTCACTGAACTGCTCAGGGCCTGTTTTCTCATTGTCAAATAAGAGGATTGGGTCAGATCACAGCTGAAGGCCTTCCTGGTCAATGAAACCAGGAGAGTTCCATGTTTAAGGTCCCAGCAGCTTCAAATCTATGGTCCTAAGTCCCTTGGTCTCTCTAGGCCTCCAATTCCCCATCCAGTAAGTCTCTAAACATTGGTGGAATGCCTACTATGTGCCAGGCACTCATCCATAAAATGAGAAGAGAGAACAACGCAACGCTTTCTAAGCTCCCTTCCAGCTCTGAAATGCCATCATAATTCTTTTTATAAAGTTACCTATTTCCTGTTTCAAAATTTCAAAATAGGACGCTTACCCAGTTCCATTGAATAATACCTTCCCCTTATTGTAGTGCCTTTGACGCTAAACATTGAAATGTTAAAAGGCTTTTATGGTCTCCCAAAGAGTGATTAAACTCCCTTGTTTCTTGGTAAGTGTCTGATGATGAAGTATGTAATAGGCATCAATTACTCCAGAGCTGGCACAGAGTGTGTCCAGTCGTGGGATCCAGAAAGGCTGGCTTCCAGGGAGGAGAGAGTAGACTTAGCTCCTCTTCTCCATACTCCTACTGATCTTATTCGAACCATTTCAAAACAGATGCAAAGAAATAATTTATGACTGATTAAGAGGACAGACTTAGAGATGCTGGAGAATTAGAAAAGAGAGAGGAGAGAGGTCAGGGAGAAAGGGGGCAGGAGAGAGAGAGAGACAGAGACAGAGACAGAGACAGAGAGACAGAGACAGAGAGACATAGAGAGAGACACAGAAAGACACAGAGAGAAAGACACAGAGAGAGACACAGAGAGAGAGACACACAGAAAGACACAGACAGAGACTCAGAGAGAAAGACACAAAGACACACAGACACAGAGAGAGAAGGAGGAAAGGAGATAGACATTAAGGGGAGAGGAAGAGGGATTGAGAGATGTAGGAAAAGAAAAGAAAAGGGAGAGAGGGGCTGGGAGGAAGGAGAGGGAGAGAGACAGGAAGAAAGAGGGAGAGGGAGGGAGGAAGAAACAGAGAGAGAGAGAGAGAGAAACAGCGGGGGGAGGGAGGAAGGAAGAGAGAGAAGGGGAGGGAGAGAGAGAGAGAGAGAGAGAGCTCCTCATTGAACGATAGTCTAGTGTGCAGGCTGTCCACTGAGCATCTCTCTTCCCTAATCTGAAAGCCTAATGACAACCCCGTAGATGAGGCGTCGTCAGCGTCCCTCTTGCTGTCTGTCCCACCACACAAGCGGACACCCGCCTGGCTGTTTAATTTCTCAGGGCTATTCACTCAATCCTGGGAACCCCCAAAGCGGCTCTTCATTCACCCAGAGGCCTCTTGCCCCTAGCTTAGGGCTTACGGTCTCTTCTCCCCCAACCCCAGGCCTAGTCTCTTCTGTCTGCTGTCTAATGTTCCTAGATTTACTGGACATGAGAAAGAGATGACTTAGCTTTCTACAGTGCCTAACTCCAGACAGTTATAAAGTTCAACCAAGTTCTGAAAAGCTTCATCATGGCACTCCTAAGTGCAAACCTATTTCTCAGGTAATTCATAATTCGCTAATGGCTCCCCTGCACAATTTCAGCTGGCATAAGCTGAAGACCGTTACCGTCTCGTGGAGAATTTAGAGATATTCCTTCTGAAATGACGGGAGCTGTGCAATTTATTACCAAACTTTCCTCTCCATTAGCAGATGGCTGGATTTCTTTTTTTTAATTTCCAATTATAAAAACGTCACAACTTGTGATTTCAGGAACGGTTGTTAAGAGTTTGACCTCCAGAGATGCACAAGGAGAAACAAGGCTGTTTACTGGAGGCCTGCTTCAGAAATTAGTATGTTCATTCAAGGCCTGGGTGATCTCTATTGTACCATTCACTTAAAAAAAAAAAAACCCAATAGCAGTGTGTAATTTAAAATGTCAGAAAATGGTAATAAAAGGGTGGAGAGTGGCTTTTTTTTCTGCCCAGTAATTATGCTGCAACATTAAAGTTATAAGATATACAATAAAAAATGACAGCTATTGAGCATTTTTTGGGTCATTTTCTAAATTTCATATACTTGGCAAAGGCGAGTACTGAAGACACACACATCGTATAATCCACCCATCGCTCTGCCAGCGTGGACATCACCCATATCGGGTTGGCTCCAGTCTCAGTTACAAAAGGAAGTCTCATTTTGGTTGCTCATCTGTTTCAGATTAAGGGGGACAGGGGGAGCCTCTATTCACTAGAGTAAAAGGAAGTGCCTTGTACTCTTGTAAATCTAATCTAAAATGATTATATACATAAGACAAGCCATTATGCCTAAAAAAGGAAGTGTTTATAGATGTTTAATAAAAACGTCCATGAAGGAGCACTAGCCAGGCTCCTCAGAGACTAGAGGACAAAATGAAGAGCACCGTTCTACAGGGAGGGGAGGACACTGAAATATTTTCCAGACAAACCACAGGCATTTGAAGGCTTTTTTAGCCATGTGTACAGGCAGTATTGGTAGACTGGTAACCTCTCTGGACTTCATATCGAGTCAGCAAGACCTGAATTTTTGGGTCAGGAGAAGAAACCTGGATCTAGAGTCCCCCATATGCAGCACCTTTGTGACTGGACAAATCCCTCCACTTCCCTGGGCTTTTATTTCCTCATCTGTGAAAAGAGGGGGTTGGAAGAGATGACCAAGGTGATTCAGCTCTAAAACTATAAACATGTGGAATCCTAGCCTCACGTTCAACAGCCAAGGGACTCAAAAAGGTAAACTCAGTATGGTGGGAAAAAAAACAAAACAAAACACTAAATTTAGAATCAAAGGACAGAAGTTCAAAACCCAGCTCTTCTACTCACTGCCTGTGTGACTCCAACTCTTTTTGGTCATAATTGTCCCTTGTAAAGTGAGAGAATTAGACTCACTAAGGTCCCTTCCAGCTGATCTGTGAATCTCTGTGAGCCTTAAGCATCTCCTTAGGAAGGACCTACGAAGTTGTGACAAGGTCTTTGTAGAATATTGGTCACTATTCTGCTTTCTGTACATTTTCTGTAAAATTAATGTCTAACAACCGGATGCCACATTTCCTTTGGCTAACAGGTTCCAAAGGCCTCCCATTCTAGAGTTCTCTACTTCCTACACCTTCTGCCAACAACTCTAAAGGAAGGGCTGAATGCGTCAAGTAGAGATTTGTGCAGACAACATGAAGTAAGTCACTTGAAACTCTAGTCTACAGAAAGATAATTTAAATTTGGCAAGTTCTAGCTGAATTTCTGGTAATAGATTGGATATTATCCTGCGGTATTTACATGGCATTGGATGCTCCAATTGCTTTACAACCACCAATTACTTACTGCTCTAAATATCCCCAGGAGGTGCTGGTGTATTATTATCCCCATTTTATTGGCAGAAGAACCAAAGTTAAGTGGCTACTCCTAGGTCACAGACCACAAAGAAGGTAGAGCAGAAACCTAAAAGATTCCTTTAGCCAACTCCAGCCTCATACTGAGTCTAATCCGTACCTTGGAAGGCTGGGAAACTCCAAAGAACTAGAGAATACAGAAATTAGAACTTGAGTTTCCTAGGATCAGATTAACTAAAAGCACAATTCCATTTTGAGTTTCAGCACTTGCACATAGTAGAGAGCTCCAAGGTCCTTGCCAATGTAAAGAGAGGCATATCATTTTATGGGGAGATTAATAAGGAATGCCCCATCTATGTGAATTTCCTAGATCATTAAAGCTCATTCCCTTAAAGGTTGAATTTGTTTTAAATCAGTTTTTAATTATAACCTTTTAAAAATGAATTCTCTTCCACTGCAAAGGTGAGGGTCTATGCATGAGGAATAGTGTATATACTATTGGATGCAATCAGTATATTGATTGGTTTTGCCAAGCTGCTTTTCTCCTCTCTTAAAAAAAATCTTTTTACAAGGTAAGGCTCACTGACCGATAAGGTAGGTGAGAGGGACATATTGAGAAGTTCCTGTGGTATAAAAACAAAAGACACCAATTAAAAAAATAAACTTTTTTGACCTTTTGAACCAGAGGTTCTTAACCTTTATATCATAGACCCACTTAGCAGAGAGTCTGATGAAACCTATGAACCCCTTCTCAGAATATTATTTCTTATGCATAAAATAAAATACATAGGACTGCAAAGGAAACAAATTATATAAAATAAAGTTATAAAAATATGTTTAAAAATTAGTTCACAGGCCCCAGATCAGAATTCCTCCTTTAAACTGGGTATGATGATCCCAAGTTAAGTTTTTCTTGCTGATTAATAGTCACCATTAAAAGACTTAAATGTTTTGGACTCTGATGCAATAAAGAACTTGCCCCTAAACTAAATGTCCCCAATTATGTGGCCAGGTTTTCCCCTCCAGACACTGACTTTCTTCTCCCTTCTCTCTTTGATATCAGGCAGCAGCTACCACTTCTCACCCTGTCAGAGGACCAGCCCTCCACTTTCTTGTCCTCTTAAAATGGAGCTTCTTATATTCTGTAGACTAAGAAGCCAGATAGTTATGTTTATTTGGCCTTGAAGGTCTCCTGTGACACTAAGAGAATGGGTTTTTGATTCATCTATCAATTTACTACTCGGAAGTCCTCTTCTCATTTACTTCTGGATTTAAGATGGTATATTATGTGGGGGAATTGCTGGTTGCTATGAATCAGGAGGCTGTTGCTATAATCAGTGTGCTAACTCCCTAAGCGACCTCACTGAAATCCACTATCTCTAAATGACTCTGGATTTTGTATTCCTTGATCTCTCACCTAACTTCCTGTTCATCCTGCCAAATCCTGTAATGGAACTGATTGGACACCCCCGAAATGTGTCATCTCCCAAATTATCCTCATCCTCTTTCCCTCCAGACCAACATGGCTTCTCAATTTTTCCATTTCTGTTAGCCGTATGACTACTCTTCTCAGCTTGTAGGCAAGAAATCTTGTCATTTTCATCAACTCTTTCCATGCCTTTAATCAAGTTAACTGTTCTCTTTTTCTCCTTCATTTCACAAGGTCATTGGTCTGAGAGGTACAAGTGACATTAGAGAAAACTGGGCTTAATCCTTTCATTTTATTTAGGAGGAAACTGAGACCCAGAGAATTCCAGCACTTGCCCACGCTGAGTCCAAAGTAGCCAAGCAGGGATTTGAAGCTGGGTGTTCCAATAACAAATCCCTGGCTCTTTACTACAGAGCACATTTCTCTTGCCGCTGCCCTACACCAACTCATCCATTAATTTTTGGATTCCTCTAATGACCTACCACTGGCCTTTCTAATTCTAGACTTCTCCTCTCTTCTAAACATTCTTCATTTTACTGATGGGCTAGTCTTCCTGAAATGCTACTCCCTTGGATATAAATTCCTCATGAGTAAGGGTTGTTTTACTCTTTGATCAAATGAGATAATATATATAAAGCACTTTGCAAGCTTTGAAGTACCATATGAAGGCTAGCTATTATTGTTACTATATCTCTAAGGCAACAAAGATTTATTATTTCTTTTACTGTGTGCCAAGCATTGTGCTAAGCACTGGAGATACAAAGAAAAGTAAGACTGTCCCTGCCCACAAGGAGCTCATAGTCTAATAGAGGGGAGAGCATGCAAGCCAAAGTGTCTAAATAAGAGATATACTGGATATATTGGAGCTGCTCTCAGGGGGAAGGCACCAGCTTTAAGGGGGATAGGGAAAGGCTCCTCTTGGAAGGTTGGGTTTTAGCCGGGGATTGCTTGAAGCCAAGAAAGTCAAAAGGGAGAGATAAGGAGACAGAATATTCCAGGTGTGGGGGAAACCAGTGGAAATGCACAGAGCTGGGAAGTGGAACAATTGTGTGCAGACAACAAGAAGAAAGTTTCACTGGATTCCAGAATAAGTGGAGAAAAATGTGCTCAATGTCCACTGACCAGCACAATGTCTGCTTGATACATAGTAGAGGTTTAATAAGTCCTTGTTGGCTGGTGGATTGATGTCCTCATCACTCAGTTTCACAAGAGCCTCAGATGCCTCCCTACTGCCAAACGCTCCTCAACTTTCCTCCCTTCCCTACTCTCTCAACTCCACATAAAATCAGTTACTGGTTCAATTCAGCAAACATTTATTAGGCACTTGCTGTATGAATAGCACTGGGTTAGGATGAAGTGATATTCAAAGTTTAGATAAGAAGGTCTTTATTCTCATGGAATTTACATTCGATTAGAGGTATGACACATAAGCAGATAGCTATGATACCTAGTAAAACACAATCAGCATACATACAGTGCCTTGAACATATCAGGTATTTGAGTACAAAAGGGAAAGGAATTCAGGGGTCTGCTGGGACCTTGTGACCTATACAGAGCCAATAACATATAAGAGATAGGCAAAGCACTAAGGATAGCAATTAGAGACTGCATGGAGATGGGTTGGGGAATAAGCAGTAGACCCTCTGGGGTAACAATTGCTATCTTCAGCCTCACTGGTGGAACTCTGAAGCTTAGTCTGAATTTAAGAATTTCCAGAAGGACGAAGCCACATCAATTGACATACTAAAGATAGTAGGCTGGGAAATTTCTATTTCAAAGGAAAATTATATTACCCACGACAATTCCAAAGGACACCATGTTTAAAAATGTTATCCATCTCCAGAAAGAGATCTGCTGATACAGATTAAAGCAGAAGTTTTCACTTTGTTTCTTCTCCCTTTTTTTTGCAACATGCCTAATATGGAAATGTATTTCATGACTCCATATGTATAATTGATATAATAGTGCTTTCCTTATCAATGGGTGGGGGAAGGCTGGAGGCAAACGAGAGAAGTTGGAACTAAAAAATCTTTTTAAAATTAATGTTAAAATGATTTAAATGTTAAAAAATCCCCAAAACCAAAGTAAAATTTTATCATTCGCTTGTAATCATTTGTATGTAAAGTACACTTGCACAGAAAAACAAGTTGTGATAAAGTTGTTCTTTAAATTATTTTAAAATTCTTCATTCAATGGACACACATATAGGCTTCTAGAAGCTCCAGAACCTCAGGGCATCCCCAGTAAGAACCTTTTAAGAATAAGTTGGGATTAGAGAGCACCTTCCTTGTAGAAAACTCTAGGCTTTTACACCTCAATTATCTCCTTTTATCCTAGTAAAGTTCCTCCTAAATTTTATAATCTTCATTTTATAGATGGAGAAACTGAGGCACGGAGCAGCCGGGTGAATTGTCAGTTTCCAAGTCCTGCCTATTCTACCTTGACAAATCTCTCCACTCACACAAT
The DNA here is from genome assembly GCA_023548195.1 of Bettongia penicillata ogilbyi. Classification (NCBI taxonomy): domain Eukaryota; kingdom Metazoa; phylum Chordata; class Mammalia; order Diprotodontia; family Potoroidae; genus Bettongia; species Bettongia penicillata. The sequence goes on from JAJHZJ010000453.1 coordinate 3,109,765, forward strand.
CACCATGTCAGCCCAGGTCTTCACTGCCTCTGTCTTCCTGCCTCGGTCTCCATCCTCTGCAGCCACATTATACACACAGCTGCCCATCCAATGTTCTAAAGCACAGATGTCATCTCTTGTTCGGTAAGATGCTATGCCTCCTTACTGCCTCTAGGATAAAATGCAAATTCCAATATTTGGCATTCAAAAACCTTTACAATCAAACTCTAACTTCTCTTTCCAGAGTGGTTTCATAGTAATATTACCATGTCTCTTCACCGCCATCCCCCCCATATAATGGATAATGAACTACTTCATGTTTCCTGTATGGGATATTCCATCTCCACTCTCCATGCCTTTGCATAAGTTGACCCCCATGTCCTCCCTCTTAACCACCACTTCTTGAAATCTGTAGCTTCTTTCAAAGATTTGCTCATGTGACTTCCTATAAAAGGTCTTTTCTGATCCTCTCAATTATTAGCATCACCCTCCAAAGTGACTTTGCATTGATTTTGTGCATATTTTGTATTAATTCATCTGTAAACATGTTGAACAAATTCACACTCATTCTTCCCCCAGCTTCTTGAGGGAAGAGACTGACTCATTTTTTTATTTTCGACCTAGCAAAATTCCTGGCACACAGTAAGTATTTAATAAATACTTCATGGATCGATTTCCCCAAGATAATTCAAGCTATTAGACTGGAATTCTTCTCCTGGTGATTTTCAATGCAGTCTATCCACAGAGATGCTGTAATGGTTTGCCACTTTTTTCCAGCTCATTTTACAGATGAGGAAACTGAGGTAAACAGGGTTAAGAGACTTGCTCAGGGTCACACAGCTAGTGAGTGTCTGAGATCAGCTGAAGATGAAGCTTCCTGACTCCAGACTCAGTATTCTACTCACTTCACCATCTAGCTGCCCCTATCCACAGAAGGAACAAGATATTTCACTTCAAAGCTAGTGTTCTAATGTCCGGTGAGTCCCCTCTGACCCTTAACCACAGCGGTGTCCTCTTCTGTATACCCTCCAATTTATGAATGGCCTTCCAAAAATTTAGCATCCATCAGCAGTCACAATACTCTGGAAGCTGGTGCAACCTTACTTGGCATAAAGCCGGTTTGTTTTAAAATTTCTTTTAGTGTGAACTTAATGACCACCAACAAACAAAACCTTTTGAGTTAACAGAAGAATAGGAAGGAGGGCTATGGGAGGAAATGCAAACTTCTGTTACAAGCTGTATTTTTTATAAAAGTATATTTGCTATATTTGACAGAGTAATAAAAAAACCCAACCAAACAAAAAAAACCTTTGAGTTCTCCTAAATGTTTTGGCTTCTGTGAACTTTCTAAAAATGTTTCATTAATGCATTTTCCCCCATATCTCTCACTGGTCACTAACATCCTTTTGCCCAAACAAACCCCAGCAGAAGTTCCTTCTTGTTACAAGTACACCCAGTCAAGCAAACATGGTGACCAGGTTGAAGAAGGACTGTGTCATCGTGTCTCCTCTCTATCAAGAGCCAAGAGCCACACTTGGTCTGAGTCGAGGACATTCAGAGTTGTTTCTCCTTCCTATGGTCACTGTACAAACTTTCCTCCTGGCTCTGTTCATCTCACTCTACTCAGATAAGTCCCTATTTCTCTGCATCTGCCCTATTCATCATTTCTTAGGGTACAATCAAATTTTATTCATATTCCACATTTTGCATGCATCTCTTCCTTGACTTTCAGGCATCCATTTTATTCCCATTTCTTTGCCACAATAGAAATATTAATTTCTATGCCTGCCATGTCAAGCAACTATGAAACACTCTTCCATTAGATTGCATGTCCACCTTGAGGACAGGGACTGTCTTTTGCTTCTTTTTGCATCCTTAGTACTTAGCAGATAGTAGACCCCTAATAAATGTTTAATGATTGACTGACTGACACACACGGTTGAATCATATTGAGCTTGTAGTACGCCAAAGGTCAGTTCTTTTATTCAGACAAACTGCTATCCAGTTACATTTTTCCTGCCTTGTACTTGCAAAGATGAGTTTTTGAGACCCAAGGTAACAGTTTACATTTTGCCTAGGAAGCACCATCCTATTCAATTTACTCCTTCCTCTAGCTTGGTAAGATCTTTGATGCTGCTATCCACAATGTTAGTTATGGTTATTCTCATCTACAAATTTCATAACCTTGCCATCCATGCCTTTACCAAAGTCACTGATAGAAATGGTAAACAGCATAAGGTTAAGCACGGAGACTCTCCTTTGAAGGTGACCTTGAGCATCAATCATCGAGTTTCTCCATTTACCCATTTACCCTGTTCTAAATTCAACATGTTTTCTATCACCTAGCCCCCATCTCTCCATCTTCTCTATATGAATATCATGAAAACCTTTCTCAAATGCTTTACTGAAATCTAGACCAACTCTATCCATAACATGCCATCACTGACCTGCCAACTTGGTAACCCTGTCAAAAAAAGGAAAAGAGGCTGTTTTAGAATGGCCTGAAATTGATGGAACCTGCAGCCTCTTTATGATCTCTGCTTCCTTTTCTAAATGTTCACAAACCATCCCTTTGATAAATTGTTCTTAAATTTTGCCAGTCATCGAATCCAGCTCGTAGCTGTACAACTACTTTCTGTTCCATTTTTTGGACATCAAGAGGACAATGTTTTCCTTTTTTGAGTCTTGTGGCTCTTCCCTTCCTCTCTCTAATCTTTCAAAGGTCACTGATTATAGCTCTGTAGGTACACCTACAAATTCCTTCATCTGACCTTAGTGATCTGAACTAATAAAAGGCTGCTAAGTTTCTCTTGGGTCAATCAGGTGATGCCATAGAGCACCAGGCCTGGAGTCAGGAAGACTCATCTTTCTGAGTTCAAATATGACCTCAGATACTTAGTAGTGGTTATGACCCTATGCAAGTCACTTAACCCTGTTTGCTTCAGTTTCCTCATCTGTAAAGTAGGCTGGAGAAGGAAATGGCAAACCAAAACTACTCTAGTATCTTTGCCAAGAAAACCCCAAATGGGATCACAGAGAATCAGACCCAACTTAGCAACAACAAGCTTCTCTTACTATCTCTGACTTACTTTGCAAATCCGGGGTCATGTTTGTGGTGAACTTTCCAGACCCCAAATCATTCTCCTTGGAGAAGTAACATGACCATGCTTACTTGGCAGAATTAACAAAGTTAGACAAAGTTTCTTTTTATATAAGGCAGAAACAACTATTTTTTGTAAACTCCCTCTAGGTACAGCTTCCTGACACACAGGTCTAAATGATCTAATTTGAACTTCTCTCCTCTCTTCATTTGCTGCCTACGAGAGAAGCATAATGAAGTCATGGGATCAAACAATCAACAAGAACTTAGTACAGGTGATAAGCACTGTGCCGGGTAGCGAATGGCATTATCTCTATGTATTAATATGTACAGCATCAATATTGAGCAATCCAAATACACACAGTGTAGTTTTCAACTAAGGAAGTCTGGGAGGGAGAGCAGTAGTGATGGGGAAATGGAGGGAGGAGGAGCAAGAGGGTGAAAGGGGAGGAGCAAAGGACTGGCTCTGCCAGAAGAAAGATTTAAATGTGTGTGGTTAGTGACACCCAGTTCCAGAGCTGGTGAAAACAATATTGCCCATAAATAGCTTCAGTAAGTCCCCAGTTTGGGAAAACATGTCAGTTAAAAAGATTCCTGTAGAAACATCATCTGTGCACCTCCACCCTAGCAAGGCAGTCTTGCATTGCATCAACATGGTGCTTGTTTGCCAAGTTTGTCAAAAGGAATGTCTAAATTCTACAGAATTTATTCATCTCTGACCACATCTAAAGCATCATTCTTGGTGTCTCCATTATATCTAACATGGGTCATCTCCTGTCCTCATTAAGGGCACACTTGATTGTTGCTGTGAGCTAGTAAACAAGGTGACAGAGCCTCTTTACTATTGTGCAAAGTTTGAGCAATTTATCACCCTTTGATCTGGTGGTCTATCTCTCTTCTGTGATGTGTGTGCCTGCACGCGCACGCGTGCGCACACACACACACACACACACACACACACACACTCCTCTCTTCAGAACCGTGGGACTTAACTATCTTTGGCACCTAACTTAATTCAAGTCAAGATCTGCTAATATAATGATGTAGAACGATAGTTCCCTCTGGTAAAGAATTCCACTGACACATTTCACACCCAAAGACAGCAGAACTGAGAAGTAGATGAGAGTCAGTCAAATAGCTTTTATATTTGCAGACTCCAAGTGCATCTCCAGCTCCATGCTCTAAACTGCAACAGCTCATTCAAGAGCAATCTCCTCCTGACCTTCAAACCCCACCCTCAGCCTTAGCCCATCCTCAGAGGTGAGCAGGGGTCTCTTGTTCCAGCAATCAGCTGACCTGTCTGACTTCAATTTCCTAGTGGTTCTGCACTGTGGCCACATCAGAGTATCTGGATCTGGAGGAAGGTAAGATGGCCTCTCGGGGTTCCTTCAGTCACCGAAGTCAAATTCTAAATAGGAAGTGAATTTTATAACTTCTGTTACAACAAAAAGTGGAGATTTTGCTATGTGTAAAAAGCCCACATCTTTATACTTAGACTGAAACTAACTATATTACACACAAACATTAAGGATCATGTCTCTAAAACTGAAAGAAACCTCAGAGGCTACAATCTTATACTACTAAAACTGAAGCCCAAGTTTAGTGACTTACCCAAGGTCACACAGCTAATAAATGTTAGAAACAGAATTTTAACCTGGGTCTTTTGATGCTAGGGTCAATACTCTTTTCACTGGAACATCCTACCCCCCTTATCCCTTAGCTGCCATTATAAAGATACTTACTGTCCATCAGTGAAATGACTTGGAGTAAAAATTTAATAAGGATGAATAATTCTTTTCATGTATAACCCTCACCAGAGGCAGCAAAACTTTGCCGGCTTGCTGAATTTCATAACACGCTTAATCAAAGGCTGGTGTTGACCTCCACCCCAAAGCAATAAGAAGCGTATTTTGCTGGAACACCACAGCTGGCAAAACCCAACTGTAACTTCTCCTAAGAGCCAAGGAAGCAGTGTGCTACGGTATAATTAACACCTAATGAATGAGAATCCCAGCATTTATTGATCGCCTACTGTGATCACATGGAGCTCACTTTTAATGAAGCAAATCTGAGGTTCTAACATTTGAAAATACTGTCCCCTGTCTTTGTATGGACTTGGGAATTATATTGGGAATTTTTCTGTCAAGAATCTTAATGGAATTCTCATTTCTACTACTTCTAGCTGACTCACTATCAGCTGTTTTTTCGATGTGATGACACCTTCACACTTTCTCCTTATCTCATTCTGACAAACATCCCTCTTAATTGTGAGACAGCTGGCCAGGGTGAAGGTAGAGCCCACCTGGGGAACAGACCTCATGACCTTGACCTACATTAGTCTAGGATTCTAATCGACTGAGCTGTCTGACTAATTACAAGAGAGCCAAACAAATAATTCACAGATTCTGTTCCATGTGAACCTCTGAAACACATTAACCCTCAGAATGGCTTTATTGCAGAAGCTCAGCAGTGGCAGACTGAGTATCTATGGACTGGGGGTGTCCCAGATTGTGGAGAGAATGGAGACATTCAGAGACGTCTGAAAGAAAAGATGCTTTCACAGCTGTTGCTAAGTAACTAATTAAAACACATCTTGGATTATTTCCCCATTATGACTGAACTCTTGAAGTTTTCATTGAGTGCCTGCCATTTCACTAGCACAATGCCAGGCTCTTTGGGGGGACAGTCACAAAGGAGGCATAAGGAATTAAACACTAGACTGAGGAAGAATAAAGGCTATGTCAACTTTCATTATCCAGGAAACCAAAAGGATGGGATTTCCAAGTAGAAGAGCAGCAAACCTTGGCTTTTAAAGGATCATTTTGGAAGCCAGGCAAAAGATGAGCTTGGAGAACATAGAGACTGGAGGCAGGGAAAAGTAGGAGGTTGGAAACACAACGGTGGCTGTGTGTATGGTGGGGGAGGGGGTGGGAGGCATCCAAGAGATGCTGTGAAGATGAATCTATAAGACTTGGCATGTGATTGGTGAAGAGGATGAAGGTAAGGAAAGATTCCAGAATGTAAACCTGAAATGATGGTGTGAGTCCCAAGAGAAAACGGGGGACTTGTTCAAGTCCCTTTAGGGGCTCCCAGAAAAAAATACAAACTGGTTCGGCAGGCTGGCATACAAGCCCCTCCACACAGAACCCCGAGAGGCCACCTCCAACTAAGCTGATATCACTTCCTCACTTAGAACATAAGTGCCTTGAGAAAAGGGGTTTGTTGGTGCTAGTCTTTGACAGCAATCCCATGGGCTTCTTCAATCCTGACTTCACTATTCTCTGTGCCCTCAGTGTTCCAGTCAAACTAGACTCTGCTCACTGCTCACTCATCTTCCTTCAGAGAAGCCGTGTGGTGTACTGGGGGAGTTATGGTCTGTGAAGGCAGGGAATCTGGGTTCAATAGACACATCAATTCTCTGGGCCTCAGTTTCCTCAGGTGTCAATTCAGGGGATTAGACTAGATGATCTTTCAGGTCCCTTCTAGCTCTATAATCTATGATCCTGCCTTACCCTGCCTTCACCAATTTGCTGCTTTCATGTTCTCCATGTGTGAGACCTAGCTCCAACTACTGAAATCCTTCTCGGCCTTCAAAGCCCTGCTCAGGGGCTATCTTCTCTGATTCCCATCAGGAGTCTTGACTCTCTCAGGACACAATATCAGAATCTAACTTATCAGAGCAAGAGATACTTTGGTATTATAGAAAGAACCCCAGTTTTGGGGTCAGAGGGTCTGAGTTCAAATCTCACCTCTGTCACTTACTACCTTATGAGCCTGAGCAAATCATTTCACCGTATGTGGCTCATTTTCCTCGGGAGTCCCTTCTAGTGTTAGAGCTATGATACTATGATCTTTTCATTGCCTAAGTGATGCCTCAACTCATCACCCCAATAATGTAATGCTTTCCAAAGCCAAGGAGAAATGGGGTTGGAGATTAGACACTAGTTTTCTCTATTGCCCTCAGATACAGGATAACTAAGAGTAGACTGTATTTTTTTCTGGTACATCACAGTATTACCAGCACATAGTATATAATAGGCATTATTTGGACAGCTAGATGGTACAGTAGATAGAACCCAAGATCTGGCAGCAAGAAGTCCTGGTTTCAAATCCAGCCACAGACACTACATACTGTGTGACAGCAGGCAGGCAAATCACTTAACCTGCCTTCCTCTATTCACTCCTCTGTACAATAGGGATTGATAATAGCACTTACCTCCCAAGGATATTGTGATGGTCAAATGAGACAGTATTTGTAAAGTGCTTTGTAAATCTTAAAGCTACATGTATGCTAACCACCACCACCATGTTGTTAACTTGAAATGAATTACCTAACTCTCAGCAGGTTCTCCTTGGCGTCTGGGATCAATCTCAGGTGTTATATTTCTCATGAATCCTCAGGCTGACATTTAAGGCTTTTCAGAAGCAGGATCTCTCCTCCCTGTTCATCAGTCATTCTGATCAGTTCTTTTCACACACTGACTCTCCATCCCAGCCAAAATGGACATCTGGCTTCTCCCTTAACTCAGGGCTGGCTGACATATCTGGAGTGTGTACTCTGGTTTCCAATCTATTTCTCTAAAGTTGCCTCTGCATTCAAGGCTTAGCTCAGGAGCATGTACAAAGGTTCCCCTGATCTTCCTTTGTTGTTGAGTCATTTGCAGTTATGTCTGACTCTCTGCGACCCCACTTGGGTTTTCTTGGCAAAGGTACTGAAATGGTTTACCATTTCCTTCTCCATCTCATTTTACATATAAGGAAACTGAGGTAAACAGGATTAAGTGACTTGCCCAGGGTCACACAACTAAGCTGATATCACTTCCTCACTTAGAACATAAGTGCCTTGAGAAAAGGGATTTTTTTGGTGCTAGTCTTTGACAGCAATCGCATCACTGTGCCACATTTTCCATATTCACAAAAATCACAGAATCTCAGAGATCAAAGCAGACCTGAGAGACCATCTGATCCAAGGATTCTTAACTTTGGTTCTGTAAATTTGTTTTAATAAATATTTTGACAACTATATTTTAATATATTTGGTTTTTTTGTAATCCTATCCATTTTATTTTATTCATTTAAGAACATTACTTTGAGAAGGGCCCAGAGGCTTCAACAGACTGCCAGTGAGGTCCGTGATGTAGAAGATAAAAACTCCTCATATGGTCCAACCCATGCATGAAAGAAGAGAAAGCAGGTTGATCAGTCTTGGTTTCTTATCTGTAGGGTGGAGATAATAATAATATTACCCACCTCATAGGTTTATGGTGAAGTTCAAATGAGATCACATATTTGCACTTTGCAAAATTTAAAGCCTTCTATAAATGCCAGCTATAAAGTAATCCCTCTATAGAACTGTCCAACAAGTGGCCACTAGGAATTTACTTGAAGACCTCTGGGGAAAGGGGAGCCTGGAAGCTCTTCAGTCCATTCAGCCCACATCCAGATGCTTGTAATTGTCAGGAAATATTCCCAAATTTCACATCTAGGCTCTTCACAATCTCTGCCGGGTGTTCTTTCTGCCCTCTGGGGCCAAGCAGGACAAAACTAATCTCTCAGAGAAGGAGAAGCCTCTAAATGTCTGAATTGAATCACACTGAATTATTCTCCCTATTGTAGCCAAAGAAAGGCAAGGAGAAGCAGTGGGTAGAGAGTTTACCTACATGCCCAAAAAGATCTATTTTCTATTTTCACTTCTGATTATTACTGGATGAGAAACCTTGAGCCAGTTAGTTAACCTTTTAGTGACCTAAACAACTCTCTAAGACTATAAGTTTTAGAGAAAGTACCAACCTACAAGGAGAAGAGGAAGCTTTCCCACCTGGGAGTTCAAACTACCAGTGAAATCATTGTTCTAGTCCCTATCTCTATCACAACACCAAGAAAATATATGTTCTCCACCAGCCAGCATCACACCATTCATACATGGAACCATTTAACTGCAAATAGAGAAATACTGAATGCTGTGGATAAGTTCACTTACCTTGGCAGTGTACTTTGTAGGGGTGTACACATACATAGATGATGAAGTTGAGGCACACATTGCCAGAACTAGCTCAGTGTTTGGGAACCTCTGAAGGAAAGTATGGGGGAGAAGAGGTATTAGACTGACTACCAAACTGTGTTGACCTTGTCGCTGTATGCCTGGAAAACCTGGATGGTCTACCAGCACCATGATAGAAAACCAAATTGCTTCCATTTGAATTGTCTTAGAAGATTCTGAAGATCACCTGGCAGGATACGATATCAAACCCTGAGTTGAACTGCCAAGCATTCAAACTCTACTGCAGGGCACACAGCTCCAATGGGCTGGCCATGTTGCTAAAATGCCAAGCATTTGTTTGCCTGAAAGACTATTTTACTGAGAATTCACACAAGGCTAGTGCTCACACATATGTCAGAAGAAACTATACAAGGACACTCTCAAGGTCTTCCTGAAGAACTCTGGAAAGGATTGGGAGACATGAGAGATGCTGACACAGAACTGTCCAGCATGGTGTGCCCACAACAAAGAAGACTCTGTGCTCCATAAGCAAAGCAGATTGCAATAGCTCAAAGAAAAGGTTAGATGCACAAATTTAGAGACATATCCACCCCAAATGTCCATATGAACTATGTGTGCCCGACCTGTAGTGGAGCCTTCTAAACTCATGTTGGTTTGATCATTGACCCCAACATAGAGATGCCATTTTGGTCCTCTTTGAATACAAAGGACAACAATCATCTCTATCTTAAGTAATAGGGGATTCACAAACAACTTTGAGACTTTAAGGTTTACAAAATTTAGATTTCTTTTTAAAACTAGTTTGGAAAAAGTCAACCCAAGTAACCCTATTATTGGGTTAAATACTGTAGGAGAACTGTCCAAAACAAGTTACAAAGAATTGGGGATCCCAAAAGATTGTCTTTCCTCCCAGAACTCTGCCCATTTTCAAGAGTATTTTGAACTATCTGCAAGCCTTTCTATAACAATACAACCCTGTTTTATCAGGGGGTCGGTTAATTGCTTGGAGAGCCTCCAAGTGATTACATTATTTACCAAACGGAACATAGAACAAGAAACACAGATGATATCTCAAGGTCTTTAGAAATTTCCAACTCTCTTTGCTAAACCTGGTCACATGGCAAACATCCCATTTCTTTGTTCAATTTGGTAAAGCTAGTAATTGCTTATAAAGAGAGCTGATTGAGTTTCCTCAAATCTACGCTGGAGCCCCATCATCTGGGCCACTGGATCATAACATGTTCCCAATGTTATAACAATACCTTTCCAGCCCTTTCAGGAATGAGTCTGCCTTGGATATTTATGAAGGATTTACATCATAATGAATTAAAAAAAACAAACCAGCATGTCCCCTCAGTTGTCAGAACCAATCTTTCCCCATCCTCCCACTCCATTAAATTACATTGAAGTACTATATCATTGATAGGTCCCATATAACCATGTCTTTTCTTATTCTTTTCTCCTACAATGAAACACATTACAATAGCCCTGTGGTCTTATAATCGGCAAATGACTCACTATATCTACTCTTAGAGAAAATCGCACTCATCTATCTCAAATGCGGATAGCAAAGAACCTCAAAATAACCACATTTTAAAGACAATACTAGACAATGGCATGTATCCCGATATACTGATGACTCCAAGACTCTTACATACCTTCTGGCTCATCAAAAGGATATTAAATCACATCAACATATACTTTTTTGTGCCAAGAATATTTGTTTCAATTCTTTAAAACCCTATGATGTGGGAGATAACGTTGATAAACTAAATTCAAAGACACATTGTATATGAGTCTTTTCCATAAGCTACATATGTCTCCCACCCAATATTGTCTCATATGGAGATATGATGTAAAGGCAGCATAGTGTACTAAAGAGAAAGCTGGCCTTGGAGTCAGGAAGACCTGGGTTCAAATCCTACTTCTGACACATACTGGCTGTCTGACCTTGAGCTACGACCTTGAACCACAACACTCCTTAGTATGACCCTAAGCAAAATAAAATGTAGTTCTGCTCTAATTTCAGTGTGTTGATATATTAATTTTAAAAGAACTATATAAACATGTGTGATTTTCTAAGTCAATGTGTGGCCTGCAATTCTCTAAGAACTAAGTTGCCAAGAAGGGACTGAACTGCAATGGTTGGGATTTTCCTTATCTGAGAGCATGAATGAAGTCACAAGTGTGATTTATTGACCATGTATATGTTTACCCATTAAGGCCGCTAGGGGTCACTGAAGTGGATAGAGGGTTGGCCCTGCAGTCAGGAGGACATGAGTTCAAATTCAGCCTCAGATACTTCCCAGCTGTGTGACCCTGGATGAGTCACTTCACACTGCCTCAGTTTCCTCATCAGTAAAATGAGCTGGAGAAGGAAACGGCAAACCAAGCCAAGATCTCGGCCAAGAAAACCCCAAACAGGGTCATGGAGAGTCGGACATGACTGAAATGACTCAACAATGACATTTACTATTGCTTCTCCTTTGAAAGTAAGATCACTGAGAGGAGGGATCCTTTCATTTTTTGTCTCTGATTCTCTATCACCTATTGTAGTGCCTACCACCCACAGTAGGTGCTTAATAAAGGTCTGCTGATTGATTAAACAAATCAAATATATAGAAATGCTCAACTTTCCGCATAAACAGGAACTGAACTGAATAAGGGCTGAATGGAATAAGCCAAAAGAGCTTTATGTCATTTCTTGTATAAACATAATTGAAGGAGTTCATAAGGGGCAGTAGGTTATAGTGGGAAGGATTCAAGACTTAGAATAAATCTGGGTACAACTCCTGCCTCTTATATTTACTAATTGTGGGAAAGACCTTTAACCCAATTAAGTCTCAGTCGCTTCATTTGTTAAATGGGGATCATAATACCTGAAGCATTTCCCTTCTGAATTTTTACCATTTTCAAATGAGATAATGTATGTAAAGGGCTAAAGTAACATTTGAATATTAGTGAAGAGGTAGTGTGGTCTAGGAGGTAGAGAAGGGCCTTGAGTCAGGAAGGACTGGGGTCACAGTTCTGACTCTCCCCCAGGCACATCACCCCATGTCCGAAGGCAATTCCAATCCCAAGTGCCACAGTGGGAGTTGTTCATCTGTATTGATGGAGGGAGTTTCCACACCAGATGTTCCCTAAATGAATAAAGTCATCATTTTGGATCCATACATGACTCATAGAAACATAAATGAAGAATAACAAATTTTAGCTATTATTAGCATATTACTGTAACTACCTGTCTCTTTTTTGCATTACCTTGCCCTTCTGCATCCATATTCTCACATTTAGGACTACATGATATGCATGGGGGGGCAGAGGAAAAGGCAGCACAATCCGATGCCAGTTTGACATAGCAGGGCACTGTAAGCCTTGGATCTTCTCAGGTGGCTTGGACTATTCACTGCCTCTGAAATCACCCTCATGCTGGCATTTAGGAGGGTGTGCCCCGGGCCCAGGGCTTCATCCGATGCTTGGTTTCTATGTGAAACCAGAAGTGAGATAAATCCCCAGCTGCACCTGGCAGACATGTGCCCACTGTACCATAATGCAACAGAAGAGCATAAGTGTGGTTTATTATGCTCAGTATTATCCTTGAGGGTTCCTGAATGCTGGAGACACAATAAACTTGATTCTCCTTTTCAGGGCTTACAAGTATTATGCCCTAGAACAGAACTGTCACTGTAGGGACCGGCAAAGGCTCAGAATAGGAGCTCACATTTCTATGGAGTATAAGAAGTAATTTTCTCAAAAACAAACTGTAAGGTAGATAATATCTGATTATCCACATTTTGCAAAAGAAATTCAACCTTTAAAAGCTTAATACCTTTATGATCTTGGACAAATCATTCATCCTTGGACAAAATGAGGAACTTGGACTGATGGACACTTAAATTGCACAGTGGAACTGGGCCTGGAGTTAGGAAGACTTGAGTTCCAATCCAGTCTCAGATAGTTTACATCTGTATGACCTTGAGCAAGTAAAAATCATCCATCATAATCAATATTTGATGACACTATAATGTGATGGGGCGCTTTGCCATCTCAGTGTTGGGACCATGTGGATAAATGCTGTCATCAAAACAGCCAAACAACCGTGCAATGAATCAGATTCTGTAGCCTCCACTGACAACCTTCCTTAACTCTGAGCTCACAGAGGCCAAGCCAAGGGTGCCCAAATTCTGATAGGTCCTGCCAGGTTGGGAAGGCTTCCAGTATCAGCCTAGAGGCAGACTGTCAGCTAAAAACCAGCCCAGCTGGGCAGGAAAGCTCCCCAACAGAAGGTTGGTCAAGCAAATTTAATTGGTTTGGGGCCGCATGAAACCTTTTTGTGTAGTGGGAAGGGAGAGAGGAAGAGGGCTTGATGGAAGGGTGCAATCTGTATTGATGGAGAGGCTTTTTCAGGAAGCCTTTCCTGACATCCCCTTGCTAGTGCCCTCCCCCCAAACTACTTGGTATAAGTTTGTGCTTATTCTTTGTTTTAGACATTCCATTTATAATTCTATATATGCTTGTCTTTTCCTTCATTTGATTATAAATTTGAATAGAGATTGCACCATTTCTTGACTCTTTCCTTAATATACATACTCCAAAAGCATCATGGAACTTTTACAATCTGGAAGCCAGAAAAGATGTGCCCAGCTTGGAGAATGTAGGCACTGGCACTAACCTAATGTGACAGTGACTGGGGAAAGGGCAGTGTAAGACAGGGATGGAGTAAAAACAGAGCTGGGCCAAAGGAGTCTCCACTGGGTCTTAAGTGGGACTTAGGAATGAATGGTCTCTGACTCCTGGGGAGGCCAGGCTTTGTTCTCCCTTGACTTTTTATTCATTCTTGGGAAGCCATTTCTCAAAGATGAGATATTATTTTGACCTCTAACCCAACCTGACAGCAAAGTTGGTCTACTCTAGAGGGAATGACCTGTGGATGACCTAACACACAGCGTTCTGAGTGGGAGCTGATATCCCTGGAGCTCTGTGTCCACTAACTGAGCATGGGAATCGATTTACTGTATGTTACTAACAGCTACTATGAGCTTAAAGGCATGAGGAAAAAGGTGGGTGGGGAGAGGAGAAGGAGGTAACATGAGAGAACCCAGAGATTTCTTGGCCTACATGTGTATAAGGAAAATGTGTCAACAGTCCTCCTGTTTATATCTAGGGAATCAGAATTTGAAGTGGGAGCTAAGGAATTAAATGTTTTACTCAAGTTTACAAGCACTACATCTAATATCAGATTCCTCTCTGCTGAGACCACTGGGGGTGCTGTAGTGCACAGAATGCTGGGTCTGGAGTCAGGGAGACCCAAGTTCAAATGTGACCTCAGACACTTACTATCTGGGCAACCTCAGGCAAGTCTCTTAAGCTTTCTTTGCTTCAGTTTTCTCAACCGTAAAAAGGGGATAATAACAGCACTCGAATCCCAGGGTTGTTACGAGAATCAACAGAGATAATTTTTGCAAACACTTTGCAAACTTTAAAGAATGCTATAAACATTGACTACTGTTATTAGGAAAGAGATACAGAAATTATTCCATCCTAGTAAATTTTATGCTATGGTTTTTAACACGAGGGCTACATATTTATGTTACTCTGACAATATTTAGTTTTAAAATGGCACTATTATCTGAGAATAATTTAATAAATGTTTATTAGGTTTCTCCTACATGGAAGAGGTTATGAATAAAAGAAGAGCTTCTTAATATCACACAGGGTTTTTAACTAGGGAGAGGGAAGTAGAGGTTTGCCCCAAGATTGTGGTATAGAGGGAGGTGCACTTTCTCCCCAAGCCATGTTCTAGACCACGGGCCCCATGCTTTGTAGTACAAACACCCAAAATTTCCTTGACTGGTTCCAGGATACAATTCTAGAGTCTTATGGAGATGATCCTTCTCAGTTGGAACCTGTCTTTCCTTCCCCTTCCATTTCTCCAGAACTTGAGGAAATGGGGACCCTCAGCTGTATTGCCCTCGATTCAGATGGAATACCAAAAAGATAAGTGATACAGTGTATAGAATCCTGGATTTGGAGTCAGGAAGACCTGAACTCAAATCCTACTACCCATTATATCCTGGTCAAGTCACTTCATTTCTGTCTGCCTCAATGTTCTCATCTGTAAATTGGGGATAATAGCACCTGTCTCCCCAAGCTGTTGTGAGGAGCCAATGAGATAACATGCAATATCTTTTAAACCTTAAATCACTACATAAATTCTAGCTTTTAGCTATTATTATAGAATGACTCCTTCCCCAGTATGCCAGCAGCTGAGGTCAGCTTCATGATATTATAGATTTTCACTCTAGACACAGAAAGAAGAGACCTTGGAGATCATTTAGTCCAAACCCCTTAGGCTCCCTAACAGGTTAAGTGACTTGTCCAAGGTCACAAATGGTGCCCCTCACCCATCATCTGAATTTACCTCAAGTTCAAGACTTCCTAATTAGGGCTCAAATGTTGCATGACTCATTTTAATAAACAAGGCACAATCAAACTGAACTCTTTAATTAGGAGAGTAGAGTAATCTGCCTCGTGCAACAAGGCTGCTCCCTTTAATCCCCATAAAAGAAACAGTGACACTTGGTGACAAGATTTTTGGCCTTGTTTCCCTGAACAGACTGATCTAAGAATAGGAAAGACAATGCTAACTTACAAGTTTTGAGCAATCGCTCAGAAATACAAGGATGCACAGAAGACAAGGAGAAGGGAAGACAGAGGAGAGGGAGGCTGAAAGGGGTGGGGGAAGAAGAAGACAATATGATAGGGAGGGAGGGGGACAGAAAATAGAATAAAAAGTCATAGAGAAGAAAGGAGTACAAAGGGAAATAAAGAAAGGAGAAGGTTGCAGCCCCAGTAGACATCTTTCAAAGTACTGAAGTGAATCAGTGGCTAGAATTTAAGTGCCTCACAAATATGCAGCATTTGGACAGCGGCAGGGCTCAGGTGGAATAAATGCACACTATGGTTAGATGCAGAGCAATCCTCAGATACAGAGACTCTAAGCAACTTTTCCTGGCTAAGCCTGAACTTTTGTAGAGGTTTTCCCAATATGTCTGGAATGTTCTTCCTTCTCACTTCTGCCTCTTAAAATTCCTGGCTTTGTCTGATACTCAGAGCAAGGGTCTTCTACAGGACACCAGTTGATGCCGAAATTGTCCCTGTTCTTTTCCTCCTCTTCAAATGATGATATTGACGTTCATCAATTTCCATGTTGTACCCCCAAAGCTCCCTGAGGGCAGGGACTATTTTTCTTTTTGCTTTCTTGTCCTTAGGACCTAGCTTGCTTGTCCCTTCCACACAGTAGGAACTTAAAAAATGCTTGTTAGGATGTTGGCCTCAGAAAAGTAGGCAATTTGGGAGGAAAATGATCACAGGTTAATAAGCTTGGAAATAGAGAAGCCATTGGATAGCATCCAAAGATTCTTAACTTAGGATTTGTCATTTTGTTGTTGGTGACAATTTCAGTATAATTTGTTTCCTTTCTAATACTACATTGTTTTCTATATTTAAAAGTATCATTCTAGACTTCATCAGTTTTCCCAGGGGATCCGTGACATAAAAGGATAAAGAATCCATGATCTGGTCCAACTTTTTATTTTAGACTTGAGGAAACTGAAGCCCAAAGAAGTCAAATTTTACGTAGAGAGTAAACAACAGAGCTGAGAATCTCCAAAATGACCCTTCCATGAAGCCAGCTGCCTCTGAAGGTAATGACTGTGAGAAATTTTCATAGGGAGCAGAATGTGATCACTCCCAAAGATCTAACATTCCAGTGGGATGCCTGGAGGCATCATGGCTCAGAGGAAAGAGTTCTTCTGGAGCTAGGGGATCTGTGCTCAGATCTTGGATTTGCCATTTACAACCTTGGTCCCTTTGTGACCTGGGTCAAGTCATTTAACCTTTTGGTGCCCCAGTTTCCTCATTTATGTCTGTCTCAATGTTTTCATCTGTAAAATGGGGATAATAATAGCACCTATCTCCCAGAGCTGTTGTGAGGAACAAATGAGATATTTGAACTAGATGACTGGCAGTGTCTCTTCTTGCTCTAACTCTGTGATCCTACATCATATAGATTGTATCTCTCTTCCCCCCATTGAATATAAACTCACTTGTTGAAGCCAAGGATGCTTACTGAGTGACCTTGGGAAAGTCACTTAGCCCTGGGTCTCAGCTTCTTCCTCTAAAGAATGAGAGGGGTTGGGTTAGATGGTCACTGAAGTCCCTTGTTTGTCACTCCATCACCTAGAACAGTGTCTTGTACCAATAGGGGCTTCATAAGTATTTAAAGATTAGGTTGGAGCCTATAAAGCACCCAGTGTCACCATGAGAAAGGGCCAAGGGCTCTGTGAGTCCACTCTTCCTCTCAGCTTCACACTTTTCTGTCAGGGGCACCGGAATTAACACCAAGGTTGGGAAGACTGGAGATGGGGCAACCTCTACTCTTTTCTCTTGTATTTGGTCAGTTACTGTTACCTGACAATTCTACCCCTGTAGCATATCTGGCATCTATCCCTCCCTTCAGGTGGCCTTGGATATCACATTAACCTTATTTCACCTGAATAAAAACTGCGGGGACTAGGAATGAAGGAGGGATCCAATGTGATCTGATGCTACCTGTGCTAATTAGGGTTGACCCTGTTAGGGGTTCCCATCATCCCAAATGCCTCAAGGCAAGTCTTTGTCTTTTGTTTTTGGCTCTTTTCTGTATTCTGTATCCCTAGAGTGTATTATGCTGTCTGGCAAAGAGTATGTGTTTAATAAGTGTTCATTGACTGACTTATTGAAATAAGTCAGTTTCTCATATGGCAGAATTGAACAGAAATGTCTCAGAAGATCAGAGATTGAAAGCTAGAAGGGGCCTTGAAACTGATCATACCTGGATCTCTTGTTTTAGAAATGAAGAAGAATCTCAAATTTAGGAAGTAAAAATAACTCACCCAAAGTCACAGATGAATTTAAACCTGGGTCATAGTACACCAAATACAGACTCTTTCTAAAGCACCAACCAAGGATGAGGTGGGATCTCTGCCACTCCACCAGCTGAGTTCTGCCAGCTCTGCCCACTTACTACACATCTACTTGATATAGATCTACACCATAATTTCTTTGTTTGCAAGAGTCCAAATTGGTATGGGAGTATGATGGAGGGTTAATTCACATGTCCCTAGTCCCACCAATATCCTGGTCCACAACATGAAGGCACCACCATCCTCCCAGTCACCCAGGCTTCCAACCTCAGTGTCATCCTTGATCCCTCACTCTCAGTCACCCTTTCACCCCAAGTCCTGTTGACTCTACATTTGCAATATCTCTTGTACATGCCACTTTCTCCCCTCTGACACTACAACCATCCTGGTGCAGCCCCTCATCACCTCAAGCTTGGAGTATTGCTACAGTCTCCCTGACTCTACACTCTGCCTGCTCCAGCCTTCCTCCACTATAAAGTCCTTTGACCTTTACAGCTCTTCACAACCTGGCTCCTTCTTGCCTTCTCAATCTGCTAGCACTTTATTCCCCTCCATACACTCTGTGGCTAAGTTAGACTGATCTGCTTGCTGTTCCTTGAACACGTCAGTCCCATCTCCCATTCTGGTGCCTTCATGATGGCTGATCCCCATACCTAGAATGCCCTGATTTAGCCAGTGGTTCTTGGAGCTTTTAAACTTGTGGTTTAAATATGTGTGTGTGTATTCATAACTATATTTCAATATCATTTGTTTCCTTTGTAATCCTATGTATTTTAATTTATGCATTTAAAAATACAATCCTGAGAATTAGGCTTCACTGAATTGACTGTCAATGGGGCCCATGAGACAAAGAAGCTAAGTCCTGTTCTAAATTGACCATCCTCAATTAAATCTCAGATCTTTGGGTTCTTAAAGCAAGTTATTACCCAAGTCTAGCCTAGTTTATCAGTCAGAGATGCTTTGGTTTGGTTTTGCTTAACAGGTTTCAGGAAGTAGGTTTTGTGGCTTGAGTGTTTATGTTTTATCAGTTGTGTTAAAACAAAATTTATCAATAAAAATAATGAATAATGTTGCTGAGAAATAGCTTTGTCCAGGAGATCTTGACTAGCATTGACCTGTACAGAGATTTTTGATATCGAAGAAATGATAGAGCAGGGGATAGAAGGGTACACCTTTCTACGGAGCTGTGAGGTGGGCAAATCCCTCTGAATCAAGTCTCTCATTCAATCCTCACAAGTAGGAGTGTTATTAGGATTCTACCTTTTCTGAGGCACAGAGGGCTTAAGGACCTTGGCCAGGGATATAAAGGAATGATGCCGGGACTGACCTCAGATATAGACCCAGGTCTTTAGAAACCAATTCTAGCATTTTCCCCCACTGCACTGAGCTGCTTCTCCCCTTCTCTACTCCTGGCTTATCCATGTCCAGTGTTTATGAGTGTGGATGCAGAATTAGAGCAGTGCCATGGGGGTGAAGGGATGATAGCTTGTTGGTTTAAGACTCAGGGAGAGTTGGTTTCAAATATGAACAATCATTGGATTTGGAGTCAAAAGTCCTAGGTTCAAATCCCAACCAGTATGAGATTGGACAAGCCACAACTTCTCAGAGCCCTGGTTTTCTCTTCTATAAAAGGATGGCAGATTTTGACTGGAGGACTGTACAGCAATGTTGTGAAGGAAGCCATTAAACCATTGTAAAGATGCCTGCAGTCAGCATATAGACCTAGAAATCTACGTATTAATATTACCTACATTCAATTCTATTTTTATTTCTTTTGTCAAATATTTCCCAACAACATTTTAATCTGGTCAGGCTGCATTCAGGAGTGTTGTAAACTACTGGCCACATGATTGATAACTCTGCTCTATAGTACCATTAAACTGAAAACCCCAAACTGCATTATGTTGTCTGTGGCATTTATTTACTGTGTGACCTCAAAAGAGCTATATAAACTCTCTGAGCTTGTTGGTTTATAAGCAAAATGGGGGTAATAACAGCAGGTAATAGATAATAATGCACTATAAAGAACATAGAGAGCTGACCTCAGAGCCACGAAGACCACACCTGCCTCTGACACAGACTGGCTGTATCTAGTCATTTGTCTTAGAGAGTACCTGGGGCATCACCCTAAGACTAAATTTCAAAGCAGCTGCCTGACTACCTGGCCACAGCTTTCTCCGGGTTAGCTTCATGCATTAGGAATGCATCTTGCCTGGACTGAACCAAGGTTATCTTCCTCCAGTAGACCAATTTCAGTTCAGAATTCAAATTCAAAACTTTCTCTATCTTTTCTTAAGCATTTTTACCTTTATTTAGTCCAAATGACAATATGATACCATTGGAGAAAGATTACTGTTACTTTTATCATCACCGATAGCATCATCATGATCATATATTATCATTATTTTAGAAAGAAACTGAACAGAAAGGAGATTTATCTGTAGCTATGCTGTCTCAGACAACACAGATTTGGGAGGAGCCCCAGTGGAAGGGTCATCAGAAGATAATCGCATCCTTGTAAGGAGAGGTCAAGTCACCCCCATCTAAACTACAGATGAATAATCATGCCAGGAGTTTTACACCTTTGGCGGACAGGGGATGGGGTGGTGATGTCCATTATTGTGCTAGGATATGCTATCCATGTAGAAGGCAAAACATCTAAGGCCACTCCCCTTTAACCAGCCCTGATTGTATTAACACATCACTCCTGCAGAATACTAACCAGGCTCTCAGGACGCACTGAAGTTTCCAGCCCTTCTCACTCGGTCACACTGAATTTAGCAGACTAGCTACTAATTTAAATAATATCCAGAGCACTTCAAAAATCATTTCAGGTCCTCCTGGCATTGCTTGGTCCTTGACTCTCAGAGGATGAATATCACTCAGGTTGGACTGAGGACCATGCAACCAATACCTGCACATCATCCTCCCCAACTCACCCCAGTGAGGTTGGCCAGTTCCCTGACTAGCCTTTCTAACTACACTGCCTCCTCATATGGTGGATTTATCCTCATGCCATAGTAAAAAGACTGCCTTTTGCCCTTTTTCCTCATCTCAGCTTTCTGTAGCCTCTTTATTATTTATTAAACAAACCACATAATCAGAACCCCCTCCTTTCTTTCACATGGTGCCAACACTTCCATTTCCACTGGATACTAATAATTAACCTCCTAGGAGATGCTGACTTTGGCTACAGCTTTCTGCCACCTTCTGCTCAAATGAAATGTCTTCCCAGGAAGCTGATAAAGCAGTGTGGTGGCTTCTTAAAGTCCAGCTGGGTTGGGGCAAAAGATTTATTGGGCACTGTGGCGGGCTACTGACCAGATCAGTGGATGCTCCCCCATTAGCTTAGGTAGCTGAACCTGGTGGGGGACCTGAGTCACAACGGAGCCCCAAGAAGGCTGACAGTGGCAGGGCCACCTCTGGGTTCTTTTAGTGGTTCTGGGAGAAATACCTTACCTGTCTGGAAGGAGGATTCTGAATTATCAGCCCAGAAAAGCAGAAAGCAAGAACTATTTCATTCTCTGCATATCCTTACTACCTAGCACAGTAATTGTGTTACAGTAGGCATTTAATAAATGCTTATTGACTGATTGGATACAGGAGGGGCAGCATGGTATAGTGGGAAGGAGAGGACCTAAGAGGCAATATGCTCTGGTGGAAAAAGCCCTGAACCTGGACTCAAATCACAAGACTTAGAACTGACCCACAGTGTGGTGACTTTCCCAAGGTCACATAGGGAGTGAATACCACAGCCAGGATTTTAAGCCTGCTCTGGATTCAAGGATGAGTACATAGTCAACTTGCTATTTAGCTCTACCTTGGTCTACAGGGAATTCATTTAAATCACCCTCTGAATCTCATTTGGAAAAGCACAGGGTGACTCGGGAAGCTCCAATGAGCTAAGATGTGTGAAGACACATCACCCTTCATTATTACCCAATACCTAGAATAATGATTTTAGATTTAGAGCCAGAAGAGACATTGACACTGAGCTAGTCCAATCCTCCCATTTCCAAATGAGGAAACTGAGATTTACAGAGGTTAATACTTACCCTTCCTGCTTCATAGAGTCTTTGCATATTACAAGTCACTCTAAAATATGAAATATAATATTTTGATGGATTAGATGCTGAAAAAATCTCATAGATAGTGAGTGGCACCAGGGCACGTGTACATCTAGTTATTGTTGCTTGGGCATATCTGACTTTTCATGATCCCATAGACTCCAACATGCCGAATCTGTCCATTGGGTTTCTTGGCAAATGGCTTTGCCATTTCCTTCTCCAGCTCATTTTACAGATAATTGAGGCAAACAAGGTTAAGTGACTTACCTAGGGTCAAACACCTAGTAAGGATTTGAGGCCATATCTGAACTCAGGTCTTCCTGACTCCAGGCCCAGAACTTTTCCTCTGAGCCACCTACCTGCTTCATACATCGAATTACATGGAAGGAAAGACTTTGTTAGGTAATGACTGATGTGGCCTGCCACATGGCACAAACCTCGCCTGAAAAGGTTTCACTAACTCCAGCCCAGAGCTAGTTTAAATAGCAAGGTCCTGCTGGAGACAAAATAGTTGCCTGGGTCTTCTAGGCAGCCTGCTTTAAGCAGAGCTGTCCAGGTGCTGCCTCCAGCCTCCACTCTCTTCTGCTTCTGAAGGCTGGCCCAACAAACCCCAAAGGATCTCATAAAGTATACACTCTATAATCAGCCAGGTTGATCCTTCAAACTATAAAACTCAGTGTAAAATTAACTCAGTTTTAAGGTTGCAGAGAAATGCTCCCCAGAAGGTCCGTGTTCTGAAGTCAGGTAATCTCTACCTGGCAAAGGGAAGCTGGAGAATGAACATTCATTCACTCACAAGCTTGGATAGGCAAACTTTGGGGGATGGAAATGGAAGGGGAGGGAATTTCTTTGGGTCATCTTATTATATGGAGGTGACTGAGCAAATCTGCATTATCAAATCAAGGTTTCTAAGACAAAGGCATTAGGAAGATGACCATACAATCATAAAAATATGTCTTGCTTTGATCAATGGAGAATGTGAGAGAGGAGGGAGTGTAAGAGAGGGGGGAGCGAGAGAGAGGGGGAAATGAGAGAGGGGGGAGTGTGCACGAGTGTGAGTATATAAAGTGCTCTGGAACCTTAAAGTTCCATGAAATGCCAGTTATTAATATTATTATTAGCCATAGTCATTTTTTTTTAAACTCCCCTAACTCATTCAAAATAAGAAGCTTTACAAAATCTAATTTAAAAAAAATTCTCCCTGCCTGAAGTGTTCAGGAACACACCATAGGATCACAGAGTTAGTATTACAAAGGTCCTCAGAAGCCATCAGTGCAACCCTTTCATTTTACAGATGAGGAAACTGAAGCTCAGAGAGATAGGTGGTTTGCCCAAGACATCACAGCTTTGTAAGCAAGGTAAACTCACAGAGATGCCAGCCCTCTCTACTCCTGCTACCCAGCTCCAATTCCATCAATTTATGACACTTTCAAAAAGACCAGCCTGGCTTTTGTATTTAAATACGTCACCTCATTTATGTCATGCAAGAGCTCAGTAAATCGTGATTAACAGAGAAGGAAACTGAGGCTCAGAGGGGATTTCACCAATGTCACACAGCAGGGAGGTGAAAGGGTTTCTATCTGACTCCAGGTCTTGCTGACTCCATGTTAAGCACAACTCCTATTACATCACCCTGCTTATAAACATGGGGCCATCTTTATTATTTGTTAAAACCAACTACACCATTCTAGATGGTGCAGGAATAGAGGGCCAGGCCTGGAGTCAGGAGGACCTGAGTTCAAATCCAGCCTCAGACATTTACTAGCTGTGTGACCCTGGGCAAGTCACTTTACCTTGTTTCTTGTTTGTCTCAATTTCTTCATCTGTAAAATGAACTGAGCTGGAGAAGAAAATGGCAAACCACTCTAGTATCCTTGCTAAGAAAACCCCAAATGGGATCATGGAGAGTCAGAGGTGACTGAAATCACTGAGTAACAACCACCACCATCCCATTCCTGTGAAATGATGCCCGGAATGCAGCTCTGCTTGTTGCCAAAAACACAGCTCAGACTGAGGACAGTGGAGAGGAGCCAGCCTTTGCAGAGGGGTGGAATTTTGAAAATGACATTAGATTGTTTTCAGTGTGCTGATTGGTTAGGCTGATTTTTTTTTTCTTTAAATAAAAATATTTTGTTATAAGGACCTAGAAGGACCCAGAGGGAAATGTAGGTGATTTAAATAAAAAAGACATAAGAATTCTATTAAAAAAACACTGACGCCTCCTTTTTGAAATTAAGTTAAATATTCTTCCTAAAAGGGTTCTAACCAGTGCAGGGTTTAGGGGTTTTATCCCAAGGCATCCAAATTTATTAGGTACTGACAGCATTTTTATTCCTTTAGCAGGTAGGCAAGTTTGGTTGAGTAGTTAGTGAGAATAATTAGTTAACACAGGTAGCTACCAGATACCGTTCCCCTGGCTATATGTAACAGCAAGCACCCTGACACATCTAGGATGACCTGCTGGTACAGGTTCTTAGACCTACTTTTCTAAAAGGAAAGCAACTTTTGAGGGGTCGACAATTACTTTAATCAAGCACAGAGATCATTCACCTAGTTCTGGGGGAAAAGTCAACACCCTGAACTTCAGAGAAAATACAACAGAAATTACACACAGAAAGGCCAGCAGACAGGGCTTCCAATTGTCTGACCATAGGCAATACATATATCCTTACCAGAGAGAGATGCTCCAACATCTGAGTTTTCAAAGTCAGGGGCTCCTTAGCATCTGCCCAGAGATCCCTCTGGCCAAAAAAAGCACTTCCAATGAGTAAGCCCCAAAGTAAAACCTCACATTAGAGTATATATACACTTTTCAGAGCCAAGTGCCCAGTGCCTCATTAGCAACTAACAAAAGGTGTGGGCCTTCATACAAAACAAGGCTTCCCTTATCTAGAGTCCCTTAATAGACCCATCTGAGGCCTATTAATGAGTGGGGAAGATTTTAAACTCCCATTACACTACATCTCAGGTAAGGTTTTATTGGGTTCAACTCCCCCTCAAACCCAAACTCTCCCTTTTCTGACAATGAGTGACCATCCCCTTAGAGACTGCCCTCCTGATATTCTGGAGTCTGTCTCCCCCATAGAACGTAGTCTCTCAGTATCTCTCCAAATAAATCCCAACTTCCCAAGGTCTGAGGTCTCTGCCCTCCCCAACTAAAATTGTTTTTAAAAAAGTGATCTGAGGACACCTTTCCTGCTGCTTGCCCTGGGTACCTGGCTCGCTAGTCAAAGCTCTGTTGCCTAGAGGATGGAGGACAGAGAGACTGATGGATATTTCTCCAGGCCTCTGGCTTCCTTCCACCTTGAGGCTGCATGTTCCTTAATAAGCTCATCTTGGCAAATAAAGAAAAGTTGGTGTTTTCCAGCTCCTTCTCTGTCTGGATGCTTATAGGGGCTTCTGTTTCCCTGGCACAGCACAGCTTCCAGCATTGGCTCTTTTGATGGCTGCGTTCTTGTTAGTTCTTGGCTCTCAATCATTTCTAGGGCCTTATCTTGGGGCCCTTCATTATCCAAGTCCTCTTTGGGGCCTACAGGGCTTGTTCTCTCTCTCATCACTATAATTGGTGAAATGTCTGGGCACTTCTCCTGCTAAGCTCTCTGCACTTTGAATGCTGAGCTTTCCCAAAAGTCAGGGAGTTCATAACAAAGTGCCCCCAAGTCCCAATTCCATCCCTGAGAGGGGGGTTTCACATACTTTCACTTAGCTTGGAAGAAGTTTTTTCGCTCAGGCACAATTCAATTGGACTCAATTTAATAAAAAAATGAAGCATTTATGATGTGAAAGCCACTAGGATGTAAAAAATGTCAGTAACTGTGACCTGATGAAATTTGTGGTTTGTTTTTTAATATAAAATAGGCTTTCCATTGCTTGGCCTCTATTAATTACTAATAATGCAGCCTTGAACATACTCATTTCACTTGGCCTCCATTTTGCCACCTATAAAATGGGAATGGTGCTTTCATCATTGCCCTCCTATGATGCCTCATCAGGATGTGGACCAGACTCTGGGTTCTCATGGTCTATAGAAGAAGCCAAGTGCTGATAGGTCCTGGGCCAAGTAAGGAGTGTTTAACTCTTCTATCAGAGGAACTCCATTGTGGAAGGGCATGTCACCCCCAAACTTGGTCACTCAGCTCACAAAGGCTCTCTAGCACTGGGGTTCTTAACCTGGAGTCTGTGGATGTTAAAAATATGCTAAATGTATTTAAATCTCATTGATTTTCTTGTAAGCTTTTACATTTTATTTTATACATTTAAAGAGATAATTCTGAGGAACTGACAGACTCACTGAAGAGAGACTCCAGCACTCACCAAGGGCTGAAAATCCTGGTCTTAAAGGATCTTGACCGTTTAATATCAAGAGGGAGCTGGGGGAGGGGGAGGGAATAGCCATACCATTGCAAATGGGACAGGCCTTGAAGTCATGAAATCAGCACTCAGAGGTGAACAGATCATTGCTCAGAGATGAAAGAAGGGCATTTCTGGGGGGATGACATGCAAACAACTGAAAATCTCAAAGTCTTCCTGGACAGATTTGGAATTTTTTTCCCTTGGTCCAGATCTACCACTTCATAAGAATAAGGAATTCAGTTAGTGGGAGAAGACTTCTCTACCCAATGTGCCAGGGTGAGAAAACTGGTAAATTAACATTGTGAGTTACTTGGTGGACTTACTGAAGGTCATTTGAACTGAAGGATTTGTACCCAAGTCCATCTTCCTAACCAAAGCTGGGGAGCTATCCAGTCTGGATCACTGCCTCTCAGAATAACAATAACAATCTATTGGTTTGTCTATTGCTTCCCTTATTAGATTATAAACTTCTTGAGGACAGGGACCATCTTTTGCCTCTTTTTCTATCTTCAGTGCCTAGCACAGTACCTGGCACACAGTAGGTGCTTAATAAATTGCTAGTATTTACATATCTCTTTAAATGATCTACATATGATACAATGTTGATAAAATGTGACCAGTCTGGACCTGTGATTTCATCAGTGGAGGGAGATCCCTGTTGAGGAGACTCAGGGTGCCATGTAGGTATGGTTTTTTCTTAGAGTTGCCTGATGAAAGAATGAAAAATTAAGCAATGTGCCCAGGGTCACACAACCAGCATGTTAGACACAAGATTTGAACCAAGGACTCCCTGAATTGGAAATTCATCCTCTATTCACGTGACATCCAGGCTCTCATAGATGTTAGTTATTATTATGATAATGTTTTCCAATGTAACAATAGCTTGGAGATAAAGTCCGTTTCTTCTTTTAACATCCTTTTGAAATAATCTCCTTCTTTCCAGATTTGAGCCAGGTTCCATCTCCTTTCTGAATTTTCCCTAGATCCTCCAAGCTAGAGGGGTGTCCATGTGTCTCCCTCCAAGGACTTCTCATTCGTCTCTCTTTGAGCCCCTCCTCCATGTCACAGTCCACCCAGAGAAAAGCAAACATGTCCCAATAAGGATGGAGACCTAGGAAGAGGGTGGGGTCTGAAATGGAATCCAAATAAGCCATGACCCAAGAGGTCAGGTTGGGCCAGGATCCAAGTTCCTTCACAGAACCAAAACCCAAGAGTGGCCATTGGCAGAAGCAGAGACTTATCATGCTGGGAGGTTAGCACCAGATCAAAAACCAAGATATAAGGAACTGACAACATTCATGACCCAACCTGTCTCTATAAAACCATAGTGTCTTATGGTGGCTGCTTCCTTCCCTACCCCATTCCTGGGCTGATGTACCAGGTTATGGCCTGAGTCTGCCAAACTTCCCTTTGCTGACTTGGTTTAAAAAAATTAATAGGTATACTCCAATATAATGGGTTTTCTTCATAATCTTAGGTATTTCATTTTAGACATTCAAAAAATTGAACCCAACTGCCAGTGCTATCTATAACACACAAAAGGGTTTAGAATCTCCTTACTAAGGTACTGCTTGCATATAGACACTGATCTCCTTCTAAAATGTATTGTGATTATCTGTGCACCTCAGAGGTGAAATCACAGACAATCTATGTCAGAAGTGGGTCTCAGGGGTAGACCCAAGATGGCAGAGTAGAAGAATGGACCTGGACAAGCTCTGCCCCCCAACCTATAAAAAACCTGTACAAAATGACTCTAAACAAATTCTAGAGCAGAAGAAGCCACAAAATGACAGAGTGAAAGAGATTTTCAGCCCAAGACAGCCTAGAACACCAACAGGAAAGGTCTATCGCATTGGGCTCAGAGGACAGCGCAGTCTTCAGAGTGGAGTGCAGCCCATGGAGCATGGCCCAGCCTTGGCAGCATGGCATGGCATGGACTGGACCAGAGCAGGCTTCCAGGTGAGGAATCATCCAGATTTCTCACCCCACAAATGCCAAGGACAGCTTCCAAGTTCAGTGAGAAAGCTCTTTCACCCAGGTGAGAAGGGAATGTGGTCTAGCCTCAGGCCCCAGGGCAGCAGCAGCCACTGTGTGGCAATGTTCATTTTTGGAGCCCTCAGCCTAAAGACCCTGGGGGAATTGAGCCACTGCTCTGCATCTCAGCCCAGAGTGGCAGTCCTGGGGTGAGGAGGATCACTGGCTGGTGGAGCTGGTGGAGGCTCTGAAGAAGGAATTTTACTCATAGATCCTGAACAGAAAAGTTTGTGATTGCTCCCAGATCAAAACGCAGACCAAGACAGGAATAAACTCCTCTCCTGTGACTGTGCCAGTTTGGAGGGACTGAGAACTTATTGGTCCCTAGAGTACACCTTCCTCTTGACAAAGGATTCAAAAGTTAAGTAACTGGTGGGAAATGTCCAAAAAGGGGGAAGAAAAGACTATAGGAGGTTACTTTCTTGGTGAACAGGTATTTTCTTCCACCTTTTTGAATGAGAAAGAACAATGCTTACTATCAGAGGAAGACATGAAAGTCAAAGCTTCTGCATCCACAACCTCCAAAATAAATATGTGATGGTCTCAGGCCATGGACAAGCTCAAAAAGGATGTTGAAAATTAAGTAAGAGAGGCAGAGGAAAAATTAGGAAGCGAAATGAGAGAGATGCAAGAAAATCATGAAAAGTGAGTCAAAAACTTGCTAAAGGAGACCCCCAAAATGCTGAAGAAAATAATGCCTTTAAAAATAGGCTAACTCAATTGGAAAAAGAGGTCCAAAAAGACAAAGAGGAGAAGAATATTTTAAAAAGCAGAATTAGCCAAATGGAAAAGGAGGTTCAAAAGTTCACTGAAGAAAATAGTTCTTTAAAAATTAGAATGGAGCAGATAAAAGCTAATGACTTCATGAGAATCCAAGAAATTACAAAACAAAACCAAAAGAATGAAAAAATAGAAGACAATGTGAAATATCTCAATGGAAAAAGAACTGATCTGGAAAAGAGATCAAGGAGAGACAATTTAAATATTATGAAACTACCTGAAAGCCATGATCAAAAAAAGAGCTTAGACATCATCTTTCATGAAGCTATCAAGGAAAACTGTCCTGATATTCTAGAACCAGAGGGTAAAATTAATATTGAAAGAATCCACCAGTCACCTTCTGAAAGACAGCCAAAGATAAAAACTCCTAGGAATGTTGTAGCCAAATTCCAGAGTTCCCAGGTCAAGGAGAAAATATTGCAAGCAGCCAGAAAAAAACAATTCAAGTATTGTGGAAATGCAATCAGAATAACACAAAATCTAGCAGCTCCTACAGCAGCAAAACTGAGTATAATACTTCAGGGGAAAAATGATCATGCAATGAAATAGAGGACTTTCACACATTCTTGATGAAAACATCAGAGCTGAATAGAAAATTTGACTTTCAAACACATGAATCAAGAGAAGCATGAAAAGGTAAACATGAAAAAGAAATCATAAGGGACTTACTAAAGTTGAACTGGTTACATTCCTACATGGAAAGATAATATTGATAACTCTTGAAACTTTTCTCAGTGTTTGGGTAGTTGGAGGGATCACACACACACACACACACACACAAATATATAGAGACAGAGGGCACAGGGTGAGTTGAATAGGAAGTGATGATATCTAAAAAAAATAAAATTAAGGGGTGAGAGGATTATATTGGAAGGAGAAAGGGAGAAATGGAATGGGGCAAATTATCTCTCATAAAAGAGGCAAGAAAAAGCTTTTTCAATGGAGGGGAAAAGGGGTGAGGTTAGAGGGAAAAAGTGAAGCTTACTCTCATCACATTTGGCTTAAAGAGGGAATAACATGCTCACTCAATTTGGTATGAAAATCTATCTTACACTACAGAAAAGTAGGGGAGAAAGGGATAAGTGGGTTGGGGGGAATGATAGAAAGGAGGGCAAATGAGAGGAGGGAGTAATAGAAGTAAACACTTTAGGGGAGGGACAAGGTCAAAAGAGAGAATAGAATAAATGGGGAGACAGGATAAGATGGAAGGGAAATATAGTTAGTCTTTCACAACATGACTATTATGGAAGTCTTTTGCAAAACTACACATAGCCTATATGGAATTACTTACTTTCTCAGTGGGGATGGGTGGGGAGGAAGGAAGAGAAAGAAGTTGGAACTGAAAGTTTTAGGAATGAATGTTGAGAATTGTTTCTCGTATGCAACTGGGAAATAAAAAATACAGGTAATGGGGTATAGAAATCTATCATCCTACAAAAAAAGAGAGAAGATTGGGATAAGGGAAGGGAGGGATGTGATAGAAGGGAGGGCAGATTGGGAAAAGGGGTAATCAGAATGCATGGTGTTTTGGGGTGGGGGAGAGGAGGGATGGGGAGAAAATTTGGAACTCAAAATCTTGTGAAAATGAATGTTGAAAACTGAAAAGAAATAAATTAATTTAAAATAGATAGACAGACAGACAGATAGATAGACAGATAGACAGATAGATAACAGGACTAAACAAAAAAAAAGAAGTGGGTCTCAGACCAGGGTCCTTCTGACTTCCAGGGTATCCCTCAACCCTTAGATGGTAAATTCCTAGAGGATGGGGACTGTGCCATTTTTCATCTTAGTGTCTCTGGCCCCTAGAATGAAACTTTGTATACAAGAAGCATGCAAGAAATATTTACTGAGTTGAATTACATTGTATTGACTACCAGAACATTCACAGAAATCTTGTTTTATTCTTACAAAATTCCTGTGGGAACAGAATAATATTTTATATCAATACCTTGAAAGATTTCATTAGCTAAGACACCTTCTCACCTCCTGCCTGGCACGTCCCCACCACCACCCATGGAGACTGAAATGCTTTCACAAAGCAGATTTCTACTTCTCCAGAACTGCTATGGCTAGAACAATTCCTCATCTGTTGTCCTACCTGAAGGCAGCCAGCCTCTCCACACCTACCTGGGCTGGCTCCCAAACAACAGACCCACAGTACGTTTGTTCGTTGCCGGGATCCAGGTTTGCCAGCTTTATAGGACCTGCCAGTACTTGTGTGCTGCTGGCACAGCCTTCCAGAGCCTAGCCAGTCACCTCCGTGCCACAGTGAAACACTCTAGGAGAGTTGTACTGCTAGTTCCATCCCCATTTCACAGGTGGGAAATTGGAGACAAATTTGTTCAAAGCCACAAGACTAATCCATAATAAAGCCAGAATGACAGAGCAGTGGGATACAATCACATGTCATAGAGTTAGGGATCTTTCAGGTCATCCAGTCCAGTCTCCTCATTTTGCTGATAAGGAAGCTGAGGCACAGGTAGGTTAAATGTCTTTGTTGTAGCAAAAGATTTTAAAGGTCATCTGGTCGAACCTCTTCATTTTACAGATAAGGCCCCTGGTAGGGATGGGGATTGGATCTGTGATTTCATTGGCATAAGAAAATAGCTGCTAAAGAATTTGAATGTAGGTCTTTCTGGCTTCAAGATCAGATTTCTATCCAGTATGATATATTGCTTCTAAGGCCATGAAAGGGTAAGGGGATTTCTGAAGGTCATACCGATAAAAATGGCAGAGCTGGTAGATAAACCTAACCTTTAACCTCTGAGGCCACGGTTCCCACTCCTGCCTCCATCTTGTACCATACTGCCTGAATCATCACTAGACTGGAAATTCATGGGAAGAGAGGTCAACTCTATGGTCAAGCAGGGGACTTACTCTTCAAAGAGACCCTTCAAAGAGGCCAGAGGCCAGGCTGAGTTCCCAATTGCTACCCTTGGCAATGGAATACTGTCCCTGAAACACTTACTTAAAAAATGGAGTTCCTATCATCCACTGGATGTAGGGCTATATCTGGAGTCAGGCTTGGCCTCAGACATTTAATTGCTAGGTAGCTATTCTGGAGAGTCATTTAACTGTTCTGAGACACAGTATCCTCAAATGAAAAATAATGAAGTTGGACTAACTGACCTCTAAGGGACCTTCCAGCTCAGACTCTATGATCCTATGATCCAGGGGTCACAACAACCCCATTCTCAAGTCTCTCCTGACTCTTGCTCCCCTCTGCCCTAGCCTAGACCTAAACAATCCAGGGTAGACCAAAAACTGACCGGATTTCAATAATCAGGAAGTGAGATACACTCTTTACCTTCACCTGTTAGCATGCAAGACTTGGGCCAAGGCCAGGAAGCCTGGGGAAAAGGATGAAAGGCACAAGTTCAAAGACTCCTCAAGAAATGCTACATATTCTATTTAAAACCTATGACTGAGGCTGTAGGGAAAGTCATTCCTCAAAGGGGACTTTCAGAATTGTACTGACTTTAGCAGAGAGGCATTAAAAAAAAAATACATATATATTAAAAAAAAACAAAAGTAGGAAATGCTAGAAATAACTTGAAATAACTCAAATAATTTCTTCTGACACACATACAGGAAATTATTGTTTGGATTCCAGAGCTTCATTTTAAGAAGCTTTCCCCAGAGTAATGCTTGGGGAGGGACCTTTTTGGTCCTGTGCCTTGGCTGGAGGGATGGTCAAATGTCAGTTAAGACCAGCATTCTGGCAATAAGCAAATCAAATTGATTATACAAATTCTTAATGCATCAAAACTTTAACTTCCTTAAACCTTGAAGCTGGGACTGCTCTCTCTACACTGTAAATTAACAATTTCAAGTTTTCCCAAGGGCCACATGTAAAATATAGCCTAGCAGGAAGATTCCCAAGCCCCGAAACCTGACTTCAACACCTGCTTCTGATGCTGCCTATTCATGTGACCTTGAACAAGTCATTTGCTCCCTCTGAGGTTGGGTTAGATGCCCTCTGCAGTTCCTTCCAGCCCTATGACCTCATGATCTCCCATTTTATTAGGTGTTTGCAAAATGAAATCATGTTCTAAATGTACCCAGAGGGCTTACAATTAGAAGGAATCTCCCAGTTAAATAGAGATTCACCAGGCAGGCCTTATTTTCCATTTCTGTGAATTCCAATGGATGGATTTTGTTCCCTGTGAGTAGTAACCTATGGTAGTCAAAATATTTATAAGATCAACAATGATGAATCAATAACTAATGATGATGAAAGCTAACATTGATAAAGCCCTTTAAGGTTTGCTTCGATTTTAAAATGTTACGCCATCATCTTTATTCACCCTTTGTATCATTTTGACAGATGCTAGATGGCATGGTGGATAGAGTGCCGGGTCTAGAGCAGGGAAGATCTGTGTGCAAATCCAGCCTCAGACACTAGCTGTGTTGACCCTGGACAAGCTACTTAACCCTATTTGCCTCAGTTTTCTCATCTGTAAAATGAGCTGGAGAAGGAAATGGCAAACCACTCCATATCTTTGCTAAGAAAACCCCAAATAGGGTCACAAAGAGTCAGACACAAATGAACAAGGATCATTTTGATAAGTAAAGGGACCACTAAGTTTGGATGTAAACTCTCCCTCACCAAACCAAAGTACTGTGTCTTATAGTATCCTACTCACATCCGAAATTGCATTAGAATTATTTGCATACCAGTCCTATCATATTTCTTGGCTCTTTGAGAGGAGAGTGGTTAAATATTTACATTTATATAAAATTTGAAGAAAGAATGAACAATATAATCAAAGATCTTGGTAAGTAAAGCTCTTAGTAATTAGACCACTAGAAAGAGTAGTCAGTAAATAGTCAGCTCTCTGCTTCCCCTCAGTAAAATATCATTTATTCATTCTCTACTCACAAGCTAGGCACAGCTCCTCTCATCAGACTATTTTAATGACCTCTTGGTCAGTTTCCATGCCACTCCAACAATTCTCCAAATAGTCATTAAAATGATTCTCTTAAAGCACAGGCTTGATCATGTCATTACCCTCTTTGTTAAACTGTGACTCCCTATGACTTCCAGGATCACATACCTCCAATGTGGGACAGGAGCATTCCTTCACAGCAACCCCCAACCTAACTTTCCAGCTCTTTTACCCATTACTAACTTAAACATACAGTCTAAATCAGTGAAATTACTAAATCAGTTTCCTTACTTTTCCTCACACACAGCTCTCCGTCTCCAGCCTCTGTGCAATCTTCTGTCCCTGGAACGCACACTTTCTTCATCTGCCTTGAAGAATTCTACATTTCCTTCAATGCTCAGCTCAAACACCACTTCGTTCCAACTTAAGAGTCTTAGAGCAACTTTGTGTTTGTGTCCCAGACTCAAGTGACAATCTGGGGCAGTTTATGGAGACCTTCTTGAAATAAATTTTAAAATAATCTGAGAAAATGACTGATATTTCAATTACTGGTCAGTAAAAATAAAGATTTCACTCCCCCTCATTCAAGTTTATGGGCCCCTAAAGGCCCAAGGATCTTAACTTCAGAACCTTGCATTTAGATCAGAGAATTCATGACCTGAAGCCACAAGGTATCTCCAAGGCCCAACACCCTCAGATAAGGCAACCAAATTCTAGAATTTGCCCAGTTTCCCACAGTGTCAGAAGCAGGATTTGAATTCAGATCCTTGGACCAGGATCAATGTTGTTTTAACTGGACCATGCTCAAAGTCTTGTTTTTACGGAGAACAGTTATCATGTCTCTTATATTTTTAATATATTCCACTAAAACAGTAAGGAAAAAGAAAATCTAACACTCAAAGACACTAATAATTTTGGGAGCACACTCACCAGGATGTTCCCTCCAGGAAGGAAGACCACAGTTCATTCATTCAGCCAGCTAATCTCCTATCTCTTCCCTCCCACTCAATGCCCTGGAGCCCTTCCTGCCTTCTTCACTTTTTCTAGGCATTCAAAGAACGAGATTTTCAGTGGAGTTCAGAGGTTGTCCATTGATTACTCCTTACAAAGGAAGAATCTTATTCAATCTCACAAGAAATTGATGCATGAGAAATAGACATAGAACAGACACAGAATTATTGACTAGGACATGAAGAGATTAGCTCCCTTACCTAGGGTTACAGGCAAGATTGGAATCTGGATAGTCTTGACTCAAAGGCATGTCACTATACCATGTTCCATATCATATCATACTTAGCAGAGTGCTGGCATATAGTATGTGTTTAATAACTAAATATTAATTGATATGATCAATCTATTTATCACATATATTATGGGATACTATATTATGTTATGCTATATTACATATCACATGTGTTATGTTCTTATTATGCTCTGTACTTCATATTATGAAAAGTATTGAATAATATGGAAAGTTTTTATCCAATGGAAAAGAACTCACCCTGCTACACATAAATTTATGCAAGTAAGAGCTGGCCCATTGGGCTGTGCCCATATGCATTTCCACCAGGTGTGGCACCATCTCCAGGTGAATAACAGTTCTCTATTGTTTAACTCCATGATTAGATGACTTAGAACATGTGGGCTGTCATCTGCAAACATCATCACAAGGCCTTATGAGGAGCTAGTTCAGGAGCTACATTTTGAGTGCCTAGTCGATGAAGTTCTTCAGTAGGAACAATTGATTCTCTCCCCACAAAAATTCTACTTGGATGTCTCATGGTAGCCCGAGGTTCTTGAAGGTTCTTCCCAGAGGACACAGGCTGTATGCCAGGCCCTACCAAATTGAGAAGGTTTTGAGGTGCCTGGGGATCATCTGCATCTCTTGTCCAAGGACAGCCTAGCTGAGTGTGGAGTGATTGACTCACTACCAGAATTGGGGTTGGGCAGTGGCTGCCCAACTATGAATTGCTTTGGCCACAGAAACTCATGACAATCTTGCTAAATTGTAGAGATGTGGAAATATGCTTTTGTGTCAGGAATGGCCATAGCCATGAAACATTAATCTTGGGATGTATTCTAAAGGTCACATGATGTAATGGATAGGGTATGGGTCTTGGAACAAAGGTGGCCTAGCTTCAAAGCCCACACCAAACACTTATCAATTGTGTGACCCTGGGCAAATTATTCAATGCCAATGACTCAGCTCCTACTGCATGGATTTGTGAGTAGGAGGAGGTTCTTTTCCATTCTATACGATATCTCCATATTATGCAATTCTTTCCATAATATTAATACTATGCTATAAAACAATATAATAATATAAAATAAAATACATTATAACAATGTATATAGAGATATAGATATTCCTCATAATATATTCTATTGTATTAGAGAATGTGACAATATCTCAGGTTTGTCATCTGCAAAACAAGGGGAAAAGTAAACTAAATGGCCTTTAAGGTCCCTGCCAAATTTGTGATGCATGACCTTTTTTCTTTTCTTTTAATCTTTTATTTGTAAACTAGTAAGAATTTATTTTCTCTTTCTCTTACTTCTCACTTTAAAAGAAAAGAAGGAAAAACAGAAACTGTATAAAAAATGCGCAGAGTGAAGCAAAACAGATTGTCACTTCGTTCTTGTTTAAAATATGACCTTTTCTAAAAGATGAATGCCAATCAGTATATCTGTGACCTCCTTTTGGAACTGATACTCAAGCTAACTTCCTTTTCCAAACATGTCTTCAGACCATCTATCTACGCCGTTCTATCTCTTAAGGATCAAGGGGGCGGAGGGGGTAGATACTCCCACTCGGGAGATACAGCTTTGATTTCCTGGATCCTCCTGATTTGCCCAGCAAATGGCAGCCTATGTGCATACAATCTCTCCCAAGACTGGCTCTTGTCAAGACTATGAATAAAGGAGGCCCCTGGTGTGTGTGTGTGGGGGGGTGACTCTGCAGGCATGGTGCCATCTGCTGATTTGCCCAATTCTCCTTTCTGGCAGAGGCAGGGCTACCACTGAGGCCAGATTGGCACTAGGTTAGTAACTCTCTTGGAGGTCCTGAGATCATGTGGCTGGCTCTAATTCTCTCTGTAAAGCAAAGGGATTACTCACTCAGCACCTGTGTTGTATCTACAGGGCCAAGGGAAATGTTCTGAGCATTTGGGAAAGAAACAGAAACCAACAAGGAGAAAATTCCCACCCTTACCTCATCCCTGGTTGGCAAAGGAATTACATGTTCACAGAATCATTGGGATG
The DNA here is from genome assembly GCA_023548195.1 of Bettongia penicillata ogilbyi. NCBI lineage: Eukaryota > Metazoa > Chordata > Mammalia > Diprotodontia > Potoroidae > Bettongia > Bettongia penicillata. The sequence goes on from JAJHZJ010000453.1 coordinate 3,147,198, forward strand.
TCAGAGTCACCTTCAAGGTCAACCCAAACTCTCTAAAAACAGAGAGTCTTAACCTGGGATCCTCTGACCTCCCCCGCCCCTGTAGAATTGGGGTTGGGGGCTCTATGAACTTGGATGGGAAAAAAATTTTAAAAATCTTAATTTTCACTAACATCTAATTGATGCTTAGCACTTCTTTCAATTATTTAAAAATATTATTTGGAGAAGGAATCCTCAAGATCCTTTCACCAGATTGCCAAAGGGCTTCATAGCACACACACACAAGTTTTAAGATCCCCTTCCAACAGAGCTGATGAGTGGCCATCCAGTCTTTGCCTGAATGCTTAGAGTGAGGGGGTGCTCCCACCTTCAGAGGCGGCCCATTTCTGCTCTGTGATGGCTCTCGTGAGCAGAAAGTTTTGGTTTTTTTCCTTCTATCAAGCCATAATCTGACTCTCTCATTTCCACTCATTGCGTCTGGTTCTGTCCTCTGTGCCCAAATAGCACAGGTCTAATCCATCTTCCACACAATAGCCTCTCAAGCACTGAAAGACAGCCATCTTGTTTCCCTTGAGCCTTCTTTTCTCTAGGCTAACTATGTCAGTTCTTTCAACTGACTTTCAAATGCCATGAACATGAACCCTTTTACACCCTTTCTATCTGAGGGATTTAATCTAATGCTATTTCCCAGTAGAGACCTAGCACATCATAGACATGGGATATGATTAAAGAGCATCAAACCACTTCAGATCCAGGAAACCAAAGTTCCAGTTTCAGCTCCGTCCTCAGTGAGAAGGGTGACCTAGGACAAGTCACTTAACCTCTATTTTCTAGCACTATACTACAATTGGGTAACAACATCCATCATATTTAGTTCAATAGCTGTCTTTGGGACACTAGGCAGTGTCAAAAAAGACTTGAGGGCAAATGATTTGAGTTTGAGTCTCTTCACTCTGAAACTTGGTCATAGTTCCTTCATCTATCAAATGTGGACAAAAATTTTGTACCACTTACTTCATGGGATGGTTGTGAGGACATGTTTTGTAAACTGTAAAGCCCCTTTAGATACACGAACAGTTCTCAGGCCACTGGTATTTTCCTGCAATTTTAATGTCAGGCAAATCTAAGTGATATGGAATTTGAGTACAAAGAGAGCTGGTGAAATTCAGAAGAGAGAAATAAAAAAAAGGAAGGAAAAAAGAATAAACCCAAAATGAAGGAAAAAAGAAAACCAAAAAAATGAAGGAAGAAAAGGAGGGAGGGCAAGAGAGAGAGAGAGAGAGAGAGAGAGAGAGAGAGAGAGAGAGAGAGAGAGAGAGAGAGAGAGAGAGAGAGAGAGAGAGAGGAGGGAGAGAAGAAAGGAGAAAGAAAGAAAGAAAGAAAGAAAGAAAGAAAGAAAGAAAGAAAGAAAGAAAGAAGAAAGAAAGAAAGAAAGAAAGAAAGAAGAAAGAAAGAAAGAAAGAAAAAGAAAGAAAGCTGAAAGACGTTGTGATGGTTGCTAAGCCCCAAACTGATGCTTTTTCAGCTTCCTCTTCTGAATCTGAAACCATTTTCATTTCAGCAAAGTTTCTCTCCAGTCCGTGGGTCCATCAATAAGAGATGCCAGGGAATACATAAAAAGGCTTTGGCCTCACGAGGTGGGCTATCAATTTGTTGCTCATTAAAGTTGTCATTAAATGAAGCACACCCATGTCTGTTCCATTCACAATCAATGATTGGTAAGGATGGGAGATCAAAGAAGAGTATGTAAAATGTTAACCTGAGGTCCTTTTAACTTTCTTTTCTCAATATTTATTCTTATCTGACCTGCTTTGGAATGGTAACTCCATGACGAGGTCTTTTGATGAATACATTGAACGGTGTCTGGGGGCAGCACTCTGGCTTCTCTGTGAAATACAAATCCATCGTAGAGAATCCTCAGTTTATGTAAAAAAAAATCCTTTCAGTTTCTCCAACAGCTAAGGACAAACAGACTCGACCTTTCTCTTATTGGGGAACGGCTGGGCTCAGGCTGCGGAATTTCAATCCAACAAGCACTTACTGAAATACTATGTGCCAGGCATTGTGTTGGGCACTGGGAAGACAAAGACAAGCATGAAACAGCCCTCAAAGAACTAACCCCAGGAAGAAGGGGCCAAGAGGGTTTGTCCAATCCCTCCTAACTTGCCTCAAGTCCTGCTTTCCCCCTGAATCAGCTTTGACATGCCGTCTCCTCACTAAGCCAGGAGCAGTGACTATTTTCACATATGTTTTTGTCTCTCTAAGCCTGGCATGACTGGCAAAAATAGGCACTAATAAATGTTTGCTGATTGACTCTACTGAGGGGAGAAACAACATGTAATCCAAAACATGTCATGGATTAAATGTACCAGTTTTCTAAAAGGAGAAGAGATTAGCACACAAAGTTCCTTCAAAAAATAATACTAATAATTATTGTTAGTATTATTATCCACATGGCCATAGTGCATTAAATTCACAAAACATCCTCACAACAACCCAATCAGATATTCTCATCCCCATTTTTTGGATGGCAAAACTTAATAAATGACTTACCCAGGGTCACACAGTTAATGCTGGAGTACTCCAACAAGACACCTGGCTCCAAGCTCAGTATTCATTCACTTGCACCCCTGACAGTAACCTCGAATTTGATCCCCACACCTCATCCCTCATCAAAAGCCCATGAGGGTGGTAGTGCCAATTTTATAATCTCCATTTTACAAATGAAAGAAACTGTAGCAGAAAGGGTCAGAGTTGGAACTGTGAATCCCACCTTCTGACTCCTAGTAAGAAGCTCTTCCTAGTTCTTAGTATTTCAGAGAGTTCACTTCCACCATAACCTACTATTTAGAGCCCAGAAGGTGGTGTGGAAAGAGGTTAGAAAGCAGTGGTGTCAAGAGACATGGGTTCTAGTACTAGCTGACACTGTAGGGGAAAGGGCACTGGACATGGGGGAAGGATAAGGATCCAGGTTCAAATCCAACTCCAGGCTTTTTTAGCTAGGTGACCCTAAGCAAGACATTTAGTCACTCCCGTGCCTCAGTTTTCTCATCTATAAAATGGGTTGGATGGTTGATCAGGTGATGCTAGACAAGACACTTAGTTGCTCTATTGTCTTAGTTATGTCATTAGATGGGTTGGTCTCAATGACCTGAAGCTCTTTCTGGCTCTAAATCTCCAATCCAGATGCTCGGTGTATGACTCAGAGCAAGTCATTGTTTTCAGTGCCTAGACATCTTTACACCTGCATCTCAATCTCCTTGGTTTGTTCATTATCCAGACGACCACTCTCTGTTGACGTACCCCAAAACTCTGCCTTAGTAGGAGGCTTTTTCTCTCTGCATGTTTTTGGTGACCTCATCAACCTCTATTAGTTTAATTATCATATCTATGCAAAGGATTCTCAGATCTATATATCTGTCCCAGTTTCCCTTGGAAGATACATATATCTTGGGGTCACTGGCACAGATTGAGGCTTTTATCACCAATCACCTCATGGCAAACTAGATGTTCCAGAGACATCGCAAACTCTACATGTCTAAAACTGAACTCATGATTCTTCCTTCAAATCAACACCCTCCTCCCAAACTTCCCCATTTCCACGAAAGGTATCGCCATGCTTTTGAGTGTCCAGGTTGATAACTTTGGTGTCATTCTCAATGCCTCACTGTCCCTCACCTAACACAGCCAGTCAGCTGCTAAATTTGACCTGTTTCGACCTCCACAACATCTTTTGCTGTTCTCTTCACTCACACAGCCACCATCTTAATGCAGGTCTTCATCCCCTCACTTACATTACTTTGACAGTTTCCTTACTGGCTTCCCTGCCTCTCATCTTCCCCTGGTTCAGTCCATCCTCCAGCTGTCAATTGCTATTTTCTTCATCTCCAGTTGTGACCTTATCACTTCCCTACTCAATAAACTCCAGTGGTTTCCTATTGCCTCTCAATCAAATAACTATAATCTCCTCATCTTAACTTTTACAGACCTTCACAATCTTGCCTCGACCTACTTGAAGAAAATGTTCAATTTCGTGTTGAGGTTAGTGAAAAATAAGGATAGAATTTTTTTGATCCAAGTTCAGAGACCCCTCTGAAATTGATTCATGGACTTTCTAGGGGTCCATAGACCCAGGTTAAGAGGACTAGCTTTAGACAAACACAATACTGGCTGATGTGATCATTTGGATCTTTTGCTCTGAGCATTGCCAAAGAGGATCAGAAAGGGACTAGGTTCCTTGTGGCTACTGATTTTGAGAAAAGACTATCAGCAAGCTGAGATCAACCTCTTTCTCATCTCAACCATGTAATTAAGTTTGTGCTAAGAAGATTTTTACAGTTAGAATTTTGGCTTCATCTTTGTTATGCTCTTTGGAGTTGATCTTAAAACAGTTTGATATCTTCTGCTTTAGGCAACAGTTCTTGGGGGCTTCAGCCTTAAAATGAAGGTCACCTTTACTCATTTATTAATTATAGTTTCCTGGTCCTCATGGTCATCTGTTTATTTCTGTATCTCTTGGATTTACCTCCCATTGCTACTTATAACAGAAGGTCCAAAATGGAGCAGGGTGGGGCTCATCCCATCCTCCACACTGGGTCCAGTTGGGTCAACTGTCCTTGTCATCATTCATTCCTCTGTCCTCATCTGAAGTTTGGGGAAAGGGGCAGTCCTGCTGATGATTTTAGGTGTGGCCAACTCTCTGAAGTCCCTCTCTTAAGAAGAGGTAGGAAGTCCCCGGTAAAGAGTCTATTTGGGGACCTACAGACCCCAGGTTAAGAATTCCTGCACCAGATGGCCTTTGTTAGCTGAATGGCCAAGCATGGGAGTGATGTGTCCTTCCGCAATGGAGCTCCTCTAATAGAACAAGTAGACAGCCCCTCACTTGGCTCACATCCCAAGTTTTTGCAGCTTATCACATGGCTCACTCCATCTCCCATAATTCTGCCTTTATTTAAAGGAATTCCTGGAAGGCAGGAATT